>VONZ01000590.1:257500-470000 GCA_012976165.1 Labeo catla
TGTATTTAAAATAAATCGTATCATAGATTTTTAAAAAATTATTTTTACTAGGATTATGCTCTTCTAGGCTGCATTTAATTGATTAAAAACAGTACTTACAGTAATACCAGTAATGTTGTGAAAAATTCTTGCAATATCTACCTTTTTCTTCAGCACGGAAGTAAGCTTATGGGTGAAACGGTAAAACTGTTTGTGCTGCAAAGCAGTGTGTTCATAATTAAGTTAATACATTAGAATAATATGGTAAGACACATCAGTATCAATATCAAGCAGCAAAACAAGCTGTTTTGTACAGCTAAAAATAACTAGATGAGACTAGAAGCCAGGCCATAATATTTACAAATGGCCCTGTAATAGAATTCTATTCTATTTTAATGTAATTTGATATTATAAACTTGTTTACTATCACTTTTGGTCCTTGTTGAATAAAAGTATTCATTTCTTTAAAAAATTCTTACTGACGCCAAACATTTGAACAGTACTTTATGTCCCAGCATGCGCTGCTTTCACTATTGTTTCGAGACTATTGTTGCCTTTAAAAACCGGGAAGCCAATAAAATGTGTTAAAATGGCCTTCTTGCTCTGAAAATGCTGTCACGCTGAAGTGTAATGAAGTCTAAATTTATGTAGTGGACAGTTTATTTTACAAAACCCAATATGTTTTAATGGGCTAAGCTGAAACTTTTACATCAGTGCCAATAATCTACATGCCAAAACACTGATCTGTTAACATTATTTTATTATTTGCGTTTTATTTGTTTGATTCTCATGTGAATACACAATACTTAATTAATGCTATTCTAGCATACCACACTTGAATATTGGGTAAAATATACTATCAGTATAATGAAGGAATCAAGTCAAGTCAAATCACCATTATTTATATAGCGCTTTTTACAGTACAGACTGTGTCAAAGCAGATTTACAGTATTAAACAGGTATATAGTGTGTCAGAGGAACCAAAACCAAATTGTTCTCCACTGGAATAAAAGCAACAGGAGAGGAGGGAAAGAAAAGGAAGGAAGAGGGGAATGCCCACAGGAAGTGAGTCAGGGCGGTTTACCATGTCTTCTCTTTTTTCTAACCTTATCTGAGCCTAAGAATGAAACAGAAGAAATGCTGGCCAGACAGTGAAAAATCTGTCATCCAGGGTCAGATGCATAGACACGTGTCATCGTTGTTTAGCTTAGTAACTGTATGTCTGTGTTTATTTTTATTTCTTGGCATTAATCCCTATCTTTAAATAGAATGACAGATGTTAAATAGCCCTTTGTGTATCTTTACAGGTTTCTGGGTGAGTGTCGAATAGCTCTTCGAGATGTCCTCCACTCTCCCAACCTAGCTGCTTCTTTCACTGTGTCCCTGGTTGACACCAAAAGGAACAGCACAGGGGTGCGTTTCTCTCTTTGTCACTAACCTAAACGTCTGTAAAATTACTTTCACACTGACCGATTGAACAAGCCTGGACCTTCTCTGTTGGTGGCAACGTCCCACCTTCATGTTTTTCTGAGGTCTAAACCTCCCCTCTCCCTAAAGAAAAGAATATTTTCCATATTAAATTCACCTGTAATTTAAGAAAGAAGTTTATGAAGAAATACTACAAGGCTATGTCTTACACAACAGAGTGCCACTTCCTGGCATTGTGTGTGGGTATGTGCGGTATGCGTGGAGGTTGACGTTGGGTGATGGAGAGTGGAAAGAAGGAGAGGGAAAGGTGGAGTTGGTTTTCTTAGCTCCTTTGCATCCGTGTGCTCTTGAAATAGCTGATTCCGGAAATAATTTCAGGAAAGTACATTATAAGGTATCACCCTGACGCCGGTCTAATCTTAAAAACAACTCCAGCATGCTGCTTTTCTTTCCCACACTTCCCAAAACAAATACATCTTTACTCAGAACTTTGATAAGAATTTCAAAACAAATCAATTTGACATTTAGCAATGATACACAAATACAAAACATCTACAAAAATAATGAACAAAGAGGGAAAAAAAAACAGGTAGATTTGCAACAGAAAGAAACATAATTAGGTGCTTAAAGGAGAAGTTCACTTCCAGAACAAAAATGTACTGATAATTTACTCACCCCCTTGTCATCCCAGATGTTAATGTCTTTCTTTTTTCAGTTGAAAAGAAATTATGTTTTTTAAGGAAAACATTTCAGGATTTTTCACTGGACTTCAATGGTGCCCCCGATTTTGAACATCCAAAATGCAGTTTAAATGCTGCTTCAAAGGGCTCTAAATGATCCCAGCCGAGGAAGAAGGGTCTTATCTAGTGAATGGATTGGTTATTTACTCCAATTTAATTTTGGTAAAGGGTGTTTGATCTTCTTTGCAAGTTTGCTTTGTAAACACTGGGTCGGTACTTCTGCAGTGATGTAGGATGATTTTGAAGTTGGAGGAGAAAATGAGATCAGAGTTTTCTGACCTACCCTAACTGTCATTAACCGGAAAAAATGTTCAGGCAGACCTAGACAAAACGAGCCCTTTGAAGCTGCATTTAAACTGTATTTTGGACGTTTAAAATCGGGGACACCATTAAAGTCCAGTATATGGAGAAAAATCCTGAAATAAGTAAATTATCTGTAAATTTTTGTTCTAGAAGTGAACTTCTCCGTTAACATCTTTAGAGTTAAAGAAGGCAAAACATACAGATAAAAATACAGTAAACTGTTTTATTGTGAAATATTATAATTGTATGTAATATATTAATATTATAGACCTTTTTCCAGAGTAAACGATGAGCGCCGCCTTTCCGAATTCTAACTTCTGATTGGATGCTCTTCTGTTCCGGTCTCCATAGGAACCCATTCAAGATAACGTCGCACATGATCGTACAGAAATCATTCTAATATGCCGATTTGCTCCTCAAGAAACGTTTCTTATTATTATCCATGTTAAAGGGGTCATCGGATGCCCATTTTCCACAAGTTGATATGATTCTTTAGGGTCTTACTGAAAGGTCTATAATATATACTTTGGTTAAAAATTCTCAGTGGTAGTGTAAAACACCCTTTTTACCTTGCCAAAATCAGTTCTGCAAAAATTATCCCATTCTGGTCGAGGCTGCTTTAAATGCAAATGAGCTCTGCTCGCCCCGCCCCTCTTTTCTCTCTGTGGAGTGACGAGCATGTTTACTTTAGCTGCATTTAGCCACGTTTAGCTGCTAAACTTGCTAACTAGCACATTATTAGGAAAGGCGATTGCAAAGATTCATAAAAAAACCCCCCTTAAACTCACTTCTGCTGTAGGTAAAGCTGGATCACGAATAATTTGCGCAAACATAGATTATATGTAGATTGGGAGGCGCATTCCCTTTACAAACAAACGTAATTCACTGCATCTTCAGCAGCTCAGATGTCGGGAGTAAATGATGACCATTACGTTCATTATTACATCCAGCAACACAACACCTCAATCACTCAATTCTTGTCTAACTTACATCCCTGCTCCGGCATCAAAACATGGAGGTTGGACTGTTAAAACTGATCTTAGGTAAAACGCTCATGTCAATCAACTATTGTGGGAGCGGCCTCTGTGGGTGTGACGCCACAACGACAGGCATCTGAGAATGGCTTGATTTGAAAAAGGGAATAATATTTTTACAGATTAATTAAAAACCACTGCATGGATTTGTATCATTATAGGGTAGATTTGTACATACACTGCCAACACACATTAATGTTCAAACAACATGTAAAAGTGAACATAGTATCCGATGACCCCTTTAAGAACAACTGTGCAATGTGAGTTTTATGACAGCAAATATTTATTTTTTGTTGCATTTTTACATTGTAGTTGCATCATTGCAGACCTTCAATCTGTGTTCTCTTTTCCAGGCCACAGTAACCCTGCAGGTTTCTTACATACCTCCTCCAGGGATGGCTCCTATCTTCCAGCCTCCTCCACAGCCAGAGGCTGTGCACACCCCGGTGGAGCTGGACACAGTTACAGGTCAGTCTGCTAACATAGACTAAACCTCCCACAGTGAGTTCCTTGTTAAAGGATGCTTAAATCTGATATTTGTCAACTGAGGGGTGCTTCAATATTACATTACATTCTTGGAATGTGAATAATTTGACTTCTGTATATGTGTAGTTTTCTCATTGGACACTATGGGTGAGGAGGACACTGAGAGCATGCTGATGATGGAGGTGGTGGAAGAGCCTGAACCTGTTCCAGGGCCCCAGGGTCAGGACACCGGGGCCCCTACGGCACCACCCAAAAAGGCTCCGCCAAACTTTAACCATGGCCTTAAAAAAAAGAAACGGCAGAGCAACAAATCCCCCCTGTCCGACAAAGCCCAGGACCTCCAGGTGTGTATAAGTGTATCTCTGTATGTGTGTCTATAAATCCGCAATTTGCTTTGTCATGTGTGGCAAAATGTAAATATTCCACCTTATTTCCTTAACATGTTTTGTATTTCTGTGTCGGTCTGTCATTATGAACCATTATGAAAAATGGATTTACAAATTGTAATAATCCAATTAATGGTGTTTTTTATTGATCAGTACAGAACAGACTCTCTAATTATATTTATCTGTATTAAATATCAGTCCCTGTCCATTCTATTAATTTAGATGTACTTTCATTTTCATTTGCTTCTGCTTTAAAATAGTGCCACCTTGTGGTAATACAAAGCAGGTGTAGTAAGATCAAAAATTTATTTTGGCTTTGAACTCGTTTATTTGCTCTAGGCAAGACAATGTGTTCCGTGTGTTAATAAAATAAACAACTGAGTATAATTTTTTAAAAATGGATCCAAGAATAGCAGAAAGTTTAATTTTGGCTTGAAAATACAAACCACAAAAAAAAAAAAAAAAGGAAGTATATTTAAACCATTGGTTTTCATCTCAGGTAAAATGTTTGTGGACATTAATAAAATAGATAGCTAAATAAATAAGTAAATAAATAAATAAAATCCAGCTAACAAAACAATCTACAGGAAAAATAAATACCTTCAGACGGAAGGAGAAAATGCTTCCTTTATTTTCCATTATTGATGCTAAAGGCTATGCATCTAATCAGACTCTTGGTTTACATTAATTTGTCATTTGGTACAGGCTTGCTAAATTAGGCAGATTCTTACATGGAGATGACATGTCCTTGACAATTTATATTTGTATTTATATTTTTATTAGTTTATATATGCTGCCATTCAAAAGTTTGAGATCACTAAGATTTTTAATGTTATAGAAGTCTTTTCTGCTAATAAAGGCTGTATTTTATTAATTAAAAATATTGTGAAAAATATTGTGTACAGCAATATTGTGAAATATTATTGCAATGTAAAATAGTGGTTTTCTATTTTAATATACTTAAAAAAATTATTTATTCCTGTGATGCAAAGCTGAATTTTCAGCATCATTACTCACGTCTTCAGTGTCACATAATCCTTCAGAAATCATTCTAATATTTTTCTAATAATATATTATATTGGCAGCAGTTGTGCTGCTTAATATTTTTTGGAACCTGTAATACTTTTTTCAAGATGCTCTGATGTATAAAATGTTAAAAAGACCAGCATATATATATATAAAAAGAACAGAAAATAAAATAGAAATCTTTTGTAACAATATACACTACAATTCAAAGTTTGGAGTCAGTAAATTTTTTCTTTCTTTGTGTTCTTTGAAAGAATTTAATATTTTTATTCAGCAAGGATGTGTTAAATTGATAAAGTACAATAGTAAAGACTTATATTATTAGAAAAGATTTCTATTTTGAGTAAATGCTGTTCTTTTTAACTTTTTATTAATCAAAGAATCTTGAGAAAAAAAATCACAGGATCCAAAAAAATATTTAGCAGCACAACTGTGTCCAACATTGATAATAAATCAGCATATTAGAATGATTTCTGAAGTATCGTGTGACACTGAATTCTGGAGTAATGATGCTAATGAAAATTCAGCTTTGCATCCCATAAATAAATTATATTTGAAAGTATATTAAAATAGAAAACTGTTATTTTAAATAGCAATAATATTTCATAATATTACTTTTTTTTATATTAATTTTTGATTACATTAATGGAACTCTGATGGGCGTAAGAGACCTCTTTAAAAACATTACAAATCTTAGTGATCCCAATCTTTTCAATGGTAGTGTAAGTATAATAATAATACAAACAATTGAAGAGTTCAGATGCAAAAACCTCTAAAAGCCACTTCGGTCAAAAATGAGATAATGATACTGAGTGAATGTTCTCGACACAGTATACATCCATCTCGCTAATCCCAGCCTCAGCCCAATCAGAAGTACTGATACTTAGAAACCTATATATAGGAGCTTGATCAAGATGCTTATTTTAAGGAAAAACGTCAGATGGACTTAGAGGCTTTTGCATCTGCGCTCTTCAATTGTAGTAACGTTTATATAGATGAATAATAGATGGTTATATCTAAAGATAAGTAAAAAAATTGCTTTGATAATGTCATTGTCAGCGACTGCATTTTTGAAAACATTATTTCGAAATATATTAATATTAGGTACGGCTGCGCATCATTGAGGGAAGGCAGCTCCCTGGTGTCAACATTAAACCAGTTGTCAAGGTCACGGTTGGAGGACAGACAAAGAGAACGCGCATCAGGAAGGGCAATAATCCATTTTTTGATGAGGTAACAATTTTTTTCACAGTTTTGATACTGGGGGAATAAAAGTTATGTAAATAAGTAAATGCTTAATAAATATGTGCATATATTCTTCACTTTCAGACTTTCTTTCTAAACTTCTTTGAGAAACCTTCAGACCTTTTTGATGAGCCTATATTTATAACCGTAAGTTACACTATGATCATAATTAATGTTGTCGATTTTTCATTTAACACAAACCTTTAGTTATCTTCTGTACGTCTGTCCCAAGGTATTTGACTCCAAGTCACTACGGAAAGATTCTGTCATTGGAGAATTCAAGGTAGATTTGCTGCTATGTCTTATTTTTATTCTCTCTCAATCATTCTTCTCTTAATCATTGTCCTCATTTAGTGGTTTCTTCTCATTTCCAATGAGTTCCAGGATTTCTGTATTTTTATTTTCTTTACTGGTCATAGGCATGTTTTTCTCCCTCTGATCTCTCATTTTCAGAGCACATGCGTGTGTTATTTCAGACTTTGTTAATAATAGTGCTAATTTTGTTTCCTTGTTTTGTCTTTCAGCTGGATGTTGGCATGGTGTATAATGAACACCGTAAGTACCACGTAGTCATAATGTGATGTTAATTGCTCTTTTCAAAAGCACCATTTGATTGTGTCTCAGAACAAACAAACCTCTGGACCTGACACTGTTATGAGTCTCGAGTCGAAGTGAAATTCAATTAAGCTTGTAGCCTTTAAAATTGGAGCTATATTTACATTTATCATTCTTTTTTCCTATTCCGCTGAACAGGACATGCTATTCTCAGGAAATGGTTGTTGCTGGCAGATCCTGATGATCTTTCTGCAGGGGCCAGAGGTTATTTAAAGGTCAGCATGTGTGTGCTGGCTGCAGGTGATGAACCTCCGGTAAGTGAGAGGTAGACTGAGCATGTTAACAAATCGAACCTTATTGTATAGATTTCTCTCATTCTTTTGAAAACATGTATGCTGTGTGTCAGATGGATAAGAAAGAGGGTCTGGAAGAAAAGGAGGATATAGAGGGGAACCTGTTGAGACCGGCTGGTCTTACACTGACAGGAGCCACATTTACTCTCAGAGTGTACAGGGCAGAAGACCTGCCTCAGAGTGAGTATCAAATACGTCTGTGTGTACGTGTGTGTTTTCTGTTTTACATGGTAATCTGCTCTTCCCCTCGGACAGTGGATGATGCTTTTATGGATGGTGTCAAACAGTTGTTTGGTTTTGAAACTAATCGAAAGAACCTGGTCGATCCATTTGTGGAGATCAGCTTCGCAGGAAAAACGGTACATCTGTTTTTGTAATTAGTTTAATCATGAGGTTTTAATGGGTTGCGGAAGAGGTACTGATATTATATTTTCATTTCTGTAGATCAATAGCAAGATTCTGGAGAAAAACGCCAACCCTCAGTGGAACCAGAGCCTCACTCTGCCTATCAGGGTAAGGGACACACACTCACTTCACAGAGCAACATAACATGTCCTTTAATAGATTTATTAACAGTCTGTTTTTCACTCCAGTTCCCATCCATGTGTGAAAAGCTGAGGTTACGTATTTTAGATTGGTGAGTTAAAGTTCTCTTCCTTGTATTTAAAAAACTAACCACCATATATCAGTATGGATTGCTTCATTTATGGAAAAAAAAAGTGTTAACTTGAATGCATTCTCATTCTTCTTCTCTTAGGGATAGAGCCAGTCACAATGATGTCATTGGCACTACTCACTTATGTATTTCCAAAATCTCAGCCCCTGGAGGAGAAATTGAAGGTAGGCTGTGTAGTGTACAAATTGTTGGTTTAAGGCTGTTGTTAAGTGGTAGTGGCAAATCTAGGGAGTTCCTGTCCTGCTTTACAGCTTTTGTACACTTGATACCAGTGGTTCTCAACCTTTTTGACTCCAAAACCCACAACAACATTAAGTTTCACGATTCTAGAAGTTTTAAGAGCTGTATGTTCTTTGAGGTTCCCAAAGATTTTAACCAGTGATTTTTTTTAAAGGGTCATGAAACGCCCCTTTTTCAGCACTGGTTAGTTCTCACCATAGTTTTGAAAAATGCTGCAAAAGTGGGCGTGGTGCGCTGCGGAGCGGAGGGGGAAGATGGGAGAAAGTCAGCTTTGGGTTCAAACAGTTTCATTTCGCTCCTGTTGAGTTAACAACACAAATAAATGCACAGGCTTTCGCACTCTGCATCAAAAACATATATATGAACGTGCTGTTGCATCTCTATTAACTTTTAAGGCTTATTTTGCGGTATTTATAATCCTTTTGATAGGTTGCGTTAAGGAGTTGTAAAAACCACTTTTACACTCACCTTATTAATGAATCGCGTTTGTGCCGAACTCTACTTACAAAGCAAACAAAAACAAACTGCCTCCTTTGATCCATTAACGTTTCTCTCAGTTATTGTATGCAGTCTCACAGTCTGAAGCGTCTGTCATAGCAAATCAACACGCGCTGTCGTGAATAATTAGGATAAGAGCGCGTAGCCTCATGAATAGTTATGAGACACCAAAGCGTCATTGATGTACTATAGTCCAATGTAGATTTTAAACCCGGAAGATGAAAATAGATCAAAAAAGCTCAAAATTAACCAGTTTTCTCCAACAATTAAAATTAATGGATGCTAACATTATTATATATGATGTGCAACACAAATACCTCTGCTCAAATCTCAGAAAAAGTAGTCTGGGGTTTCATGACCCTTTAATGACTTTTCCTGTTAATTTACTGAATAAGGATTAAAGGAGAAGTCCACTTCCAAAACAAAGATTCACACATAATGTACTCACCCCTTTGTCATCCAAGATGTTCATGTCTTTCTTTCTTCAGTCGTAAAGAAATTATGTTTTTTGAGGAAAACATTTCAGTATTTTTCTCCATATAATGGATTGATATGGTGCCCCGATTTTGATCTTCCAAAATGCAGTTTAAATGTGGCGTCAAACGATCCCAGTGCGGTTGTAAATGATCCCAGCCGAGGAAGAAGGGTCTTATCTAGGGAAACGATCAGTTATTTTCATTAAAAAAAATACAATTTAAATACTTTATCTCAAACGCTCGTCTTGTCTTGTTCTGGTTGAATGCTGTATTCTGGCTCAAGACAGTTAGGGTATGTCGAAAAACTCCAATTGTATTTTTCCCCTCAACTTCAAAAATCATTTCAAAATCATCCTACATCATTGCAGAAGTTCCGACCCAGTCTATGCAAAGTGAACATGCAAACAAGATCAAACACCCTTAACAAAAAAGGTAAAATAGCGATATAGGGCGATTTTGAAGTTGAGGGGGAACATGAGATGGGAGTTTTTTGACATACCCTAACTGTCATGAACTTTCATTTTTACTAATCTTCATTTTTAATAGTTTTAGTTTATTTTCATGCTTATTTCAAATCATTTTAAGTCATCTTTACATACTTTTGGAAGTTTGTTGAAGACCCTACTGGGCCCCGGCTTCCTCCTGGTTGAGAACCACTGCTCTACCATTTAAAGAATTTATGATGAACTAAAATCATTAAACATAACTGCTGAACAATGGTAGATACAACGGTTGTCAGTTCCCAGAGCAAAAGCTTATTATAATCAGTCCTTCCCAAAACATGCATCATTAGTTGAGCCAGAACTTGACACATTGGTTCTCTCAAGCGAACAGCAGTGTTTGTGCCACAGTGATTGCCACACTCTGTGGGAAATTTAACAAGTAATTAATTTGTAATCTATTTAGCTATTATAGGTGAAAGTAACTTGGCATCAGGAAAAAAATGATTCAGCTTTAAGTGCATTTATGATTTTCAAAGACATCACATTGGTTCAATATTGTGCTGGTTCCAGTGTGACTCAAATTTTTGTTTGCTTGCTGTTTTGATGTCTTGAATTTTGCATACTGGTAATGAATTGGCTGTGAATTGAAACTAGAGAATTAAATTTAACACTGCTTTTTGGGAAATGTGGTGTAAAATTGGCTTGTGTGTTCTAATCTGAATTAAAGGCGAGGATGACACAAACTACAATTTTCAATTTTTTTGTTTAAGTTTAGCATTTATTTGAGTGCCAAAGGAAGCATAACAGTTCAATATTATTATCCAGCTTGGTTGACAAAATTGTAGTATTGTTGCATTGCATTGGTTTCAGTGTGTTGGCAGTTGGATGTTGGATTCACCATCTTTTGTGAGCTGCATAGTGTGAGTTTGGTATGCAAATCTAACTCTATGCCTGGTGCAGAGTTGATTAATAAAGACCTGTGCATGATTCAGCTTGTATAGCATCAGCTATTTTTCAGTTTTCTTATCCTTATTGTGTCTCAATTTTTATTTCTTTATGCACTCAGATGAGTTTCCTCCCCGGACCTTCCATGGCATCAGTATGTCTCTCTGATCTCAAATCTGTGTGCTACCCTTCCCATATATCACACCCATGTCAGGTTTAGTGTTATTTTGGGCTGTAGTGCTTTTTTGCCTGTGGCTTTATTATGCTGACATTTATAGAAGTTGTCTTCTATGACTAAATGGAAATTTATTCGCTTTCGCAAGAAGCAATATGGCATTATGGTGGTTCATTTAAATGTACAATTTGCTATGTATTTTTACTGCTTCTAAAGTTCGATGTGATCGCTGTGTGTCTAATTCTTGATTTTCTTCTTTTTAAGTGGATGACAGTATAGGTTTTCTTCCGACCTTTGGCCCCTGCTACGTCAACATGTATGGGAGCCCCCGAGAGTTCACAGCTTTCTCAGACCCACATGAAGCACTAAACTTTGGAAAGGTGAGATTTACCATAATTTCACTATATTTACTAAATTTATATATATTTTTAAAGGAGAAGTCCACTTCCAAAACAAAGATTCACATATAATGTACTCACCCCCTTGTCATCCAAGATGTTCATGTCTTTCTTTCTTCAGTTGTAAAGAAATTGTTTTTTGAGGAAAACATTTCAGGATCTTTCTCCATATAATGAACTGATATGGTGCCCCGATTTTGAACTTCCAAAATGCAGTTTAAATGTGACTTCAAACGATCCCAAATGCGGTTGTAAATGATCCCAGCCGAGAAAGAAGGGTCTTATCTAGTCTAATGATTGGTTATTTTAATGAAAAATACAATTTATATACTTTTTAATGGCAAACGCTCGTCTTGTCTTACTCTGCCTGGACTGTTTTTGTTCCGGTTCGTGTTAGGGTGTGTCGAAAAACTCCCATCTCATGTTCTCCCTCAACTTCAAAATCGTCCTATATCGCTGTTTTACCTTTTTTGTTAAGGGTGTTTGATCTTCTTTGCATGTTCACTTTGCAAAGACTGGGTCGGTACTTCTGCAGCGATGCAGGATAATTTTGAAACGATTTTTGAAGTTTTTGAAAATACGATTGGAGTTTTTCGACATACCATAACTGTCTTGAGCCAGAATACACAGAGTTTAAGGAGAGCAAGGCAAGACCAGCGTTTGAGAATATAAAGTATATAAATTGTATTATTTTTATGAAAATAACTGATCGTTTCGCTAGATAAGACCCTTCTTCTTTGGCTGGGATCGTTTACAACCGCATCTGGGATCGTTTGAATCGTTTAAACTGCATTTTGGAAGTTCAAAATCGGGGCACCATAGCAGTCCATTATATGGAGAAAAATCCTGAAATGTTTTCCTCAAAAAAAAACGTAATTTCTTTACGACTGAAGAAAGAAAGACACGAACATCTTGGATGACAAGGGGGTGAGTATATTACATGTGAATCTTTATTTTGGAAGTGGACTTCTTCTTTAAACATTTATATATAATATAAAGTCTATGTATGTATGTGTGTGTGTATAAACAGTTTCTTAGAGCTTGTTTGTTAACGTTTTGTATCTTTACATTTTGTTTTACTACATTTAAAAAAAAAAAAAACATTTGTTTAAGCAACTTTGTTTCTAAATATCAAAATTGTTTCATATTCCTGTTTTCTAAATATTAAACCTTATTTATTTATTATTTTTTTATTTTATTCATACTTTTATGCTTTTAAACATCATAATAGTTTTACTGAATTACAGTTTGTTTTTTTTGTATAAACATCTCATTTACATTCATATTTTAATTTTAAAATCTTGTATACATATTCCTCAAATCTAGCTTGGCATAGCATACTCCCCTTTTTAATATTTATCTATACTTATAGCTGACTACAAACTCTTAATTAGTTATGTTTGATTATTGACTTAGTATTTTTTAGCTGTTTTAGAAATGAAGTTGCTATGTGTGTGTTTTTGATGTAGGGAGAGGGTGTGGCCTATCGTGGACGTCTACTCTTGGAGGTCATTACAAAGCTGTCTGATCAGGTGGACCAAAAGACTGACGACATACACCCTGATGACCTGCTGGTGGTTGAGGTGAGATTACAGTTATTCTGGCTGGGTTTAGCACCAGACATGGGATCATGTGACACAGGATGGATCATTTTATAGAAGTGAAGGACTTTGTTGTATTTTGTCAAACAGAAATTCATGCGGAAGAGGAAGTTCTCCCTGTTTGCTGCCTTCTACTCGGCCACTCTTCTTCAGGATGTGGATGATGCAGTTCAGTTTGAAGTCAGTATTGGTAACTACGGCAACAAGTTTGACAACACCTGTCTGCCTTTGGCCTCCACCACTCAGTTCAGCAGGGCCGTGTTTGATGGTGAGAAACCACCTAATGATTTATACTAATTTTGGCTAAACATTTTACATACAGGTGGATATGAATAACTGGTTGTCTGTTAAAATGTGTAATATTCCTTGTATTGTTTTAATAAACATCCTTTAAGAGAAATTAGTAGGGATGCACCGATACCACTTTTTCCAGTACTAGCCCGATACCGATACTTTTATTTTTGGTACTTGCCGATTCCGAGTACGGATACCGATATTTTAAAATTTACCAGTAGATTTGTAAAATGTAGGGTACAGAAACTAAAAGAATATGTATAATGTTAGTTGGTCAACTTCATTTATTAAATAGATACAGTCAAACCAAAACGTATTTAGAACACATTATCATAAACTGTGTCCTGCACCCACTAGTAAAAAAACAAACAAACAAAAAAAATTTTATCAAAAATTATCAAAAGATGGTGTATATCTGCTGTCTGAATAATTTTTGGGTTGACTATATATCCCTTAGTTATTTTTATTTTTACACTTAATTATGCCCATTAAAATGTGTTTTGTAACTTTCACTGTTTTTTTTTCTTGCTCTATGGTACATCATCTTCAATTTAATAGCACTAAACTGCTCCATTGCAGAGGCTCAGTACTGTAATCACGCGAACCACTCATTATGAATCTCCTAACTATGATATTTTCACATTTTTTCATCTGAAATATGCTGCTATTTGGGCTATAATCCAAAGCGACTCAAATAATGGAGAAACACTCTTGAAGCAAGCAAAACATGCGCAAGTCTGTCTATCGCATTTCACACAGGCTGTTATAGTTTCACTTTCGCCGGACATTCATGTATGCTTAAGGTTGAAAAAAATAATGTTTATAGCGAATGCCCCTTTAATTCTTTTTTATATTTACGAATTTGTAAATCTCTCTCTCACTCCCTCTCTCTCTCTATACCGTTAAATAACTTGTGCATTGATTTACTTCAGTTGTTTTTGACATATCTCACCGAACTACAAACTTTCCAGTGATGTCAAGGCGGGATATTAACTCGACAAGCCCGCACATCTTGGCCGCCGCGCGCTCAATCCAATCTGTGTGCTTTGCCTATCAGCTGACGCGCACCAGTTATACAAGCTTAATACTGAATGTTTAACATTATATTACTTGCATACATATACTTCGTAGACATCCTTAATCTCTAATGACTCCATTCTGCTGTCTGTTGTTTTGTTGTCGGTGTTTCTTTACCTGCATACGCACTTGTCACATGATGTGGTATCGGCGTTTGGTATTGGGGCATTTTAACGAGTACGAGTACAGGAGCTCAGTATCGGGCCCGATACCGATACCAGTATCAGTATCGTGCATCCCTAGAAATTAGACCTGGTAATTTTAACAGATGAACATATGTTATTCGTTTTTTCATATATAGGTTTTTAAGAAACGCTTATTAGGCAAAAACACATTAAACATTAACATTTTATAATATTCAAAACTTTTATGGTGTTACACAAGATTTGTATTTCAAATTCAGCCTCACCATCATAGAATTAAATTATTTTAAAATATATTAAAATAAAACAAAGTTATTTTAAATTATAATTATATATTTTTTTATGTTTTTACTGTATTTTTTGTCAAGCATTTGAGAAACATTTATCAAAAACTTTTTAACGGTAGTGAATACTATTTTAAAAAACAAAAAGTTTGAAGCATTTTATTACATGAAATGACAAAAATGTTTCATTTTAGATATTATTTGGATCTCAACACCTATAAGCCAATGAGTGACATTCACTCAAGTACAGTTGAGGTCAAAAGTTTACATACACCTTGCAGAATCTGCAAAATGTTAATTATTTTACCAAAATAAGAGGGATCACACAAAATGCATGTTTTTTTTTTAGTACTGACCTGAATAAGATATTTTACATAAAAGATGTTTACATATAGTCCACAATAGAAAATAATTGTTGAATTTATAAATATGACCCTGTTCAAAAGTTTACATACACTTGATTCTTAATACTGTGTTGTTACCTGAATGATCCACAGCTGTGTGTTTTTTATTTATTTTTTGTTTAGTGATAGTTTTTCATGAGTCCCTTGTTTGTCCTAAGCAGTTAAACTGCCCGCTGTTCTTCAGAAAAGTCCTTCAGGTCCCACAAATTCTTTGGTATTTAAACATTTTTGTGTATTTGTACCCTTTCCAACAATGACTGTATGATTGTGATTTTGAGATTTTCACTCTGAGGACAACCGAGGGACTCATATGCAACTATTACAGCAGGCTCACTAATGCTCCAGAAGGAAACCCAATGCATTAAGGGGTGAAAACTTTTGGAATTTGAAGATCAGGGTATCTTCTTTAGCTTCTGAAGGGCAGTACTAAATAAAATAATAATAATTTCTTATTTAGGAAAAATAAGAAAAATGTACACATCTTCATTCTGTTCAAAAGTTTACACCCCTGACTCTTAATGCATTGTTTTTCTTTCTGGAGCATCACTGAGCGTTTGAACCTTCTGTAATAGTTGTATATGAGTCCCTCAGTTGTCCTCAGTGTGAAAAGATGGATCTCAAAATCATACAGTCATTGTTGGAAATGGTTCAAAAATGCTAAAAAACCAAAGAATGTGTGGGACCTAAAGGATTTTTCAGAAGAACAGAAGGCAGTTTAACTGTTCAGGATAAACAAGGGACTCATGAACAACTATCGCTAAACAGCTATCTTCGGGTAACAAGACAGTATTAAGAAACAAGTGTAGGTGAAATATTTTATTCAGGTCAGTACTAAATAAAAAAACATGCATTTGTATGATTGCTTTTATTTTGGTAAAATAATTAACATTTTGCTTTTTCTGCAAGGTGTATGTAAACTTATGACCTCAGATGTATCTAACATGACTTCCACGGTTTTACATGGTTTTTTAGGTTGCCATTATTACTACCTGCCATGGGGAAATGTGAAACCTGTGGTGGTCTTATCTTCAGAGTGGGAGGATATCGGCCCTCGCATAGAAGCCCTAAACATGCTACTCAGCATAGTCGACCGACTGGTGAGGAACATAAACATCTAAGATACGACTCCAAAATATATCAAAGCACAATCAGTTATAACTGCAACCTAATATTGTTTTTGCTGTTCATTATAGGAGTCAAACCTGGAGCAGGTTCAGCTGACGCTCAAAGCAAGTAGTGACGAACAGGAATTGGAGCAGAATGTTATCCAGCTGCTTGATGATGTCATAGCCGACTGCAGGTGCAGATGTTCTCTAGTGTTTTATGAAGCTGTAGCACGTTCACTATAACAAACTAAAGTGCCCGTGTGTGTGTGCTGTAGTGAGGAGCTCCCTGAGTTAAATAAATGGCCCTGTGCGACTGCACTGGATAAAGCTCTGAGGAATCTGCGCAAGATTAACATGCAGCAGATAGTGCAGGCCGCCCTGGCGCTCAAACATGGACCAGAGACTGAACTGAGTGCAGTGCTGGAGCAGGCGGAAGACTGGATCCAGAGACTACGCCAGCTCTCTGAGGAGGTGAAAGAGATGTGGCCTTAATGTCTAAAGCTTCCACCTAAAGATGCATTTTCACTGATCCAATCACAATCATTTGCTTACCTTCAAGTTGTTCCAAACCTGTAAGAATTTCTTTCTTGTGTTGAACACAAAATAAGATCATTTGAAGAATGTAAACAAACAGTTGACGGTAATCTTTGACTTCCATAGTATTTTTTTTTTCATATTATGGAAGTTGATGGCTACCATTAAGTGTTTACAGTTAGGTCAATAGGCGTCCGCCTTTTATGGGTGTTGAACACATTTGACCATATGTGATCCTGGACCACAAAACCATAAGTAGCATGGGTATATTTGTAGCAATAGCCAGTCATACATTGTATAGGTCAAAATTATAAATTTTTATTTTAGGCCAAAAATCATTAAGATATTAAGTAAAGATCCAGTTCCATGAGGATATTTCGTCAATTTCCTACCATAAATATATCAAAATGTAATTTTTGATTAGTAATACGCATTGCTAAGAACTTCATTTGGACAACTTTAAAGGCGATTTTCTTAATCTTTTGATTTTTTTGGCACCCTCAGATTCCAGATTTTCAAACATCATCTGAAAGCTGAATAAATAAGCTTTCCATTGATGTATAAATCTCAATTTCAAAAAATTGACCTTTATGACTGGTTTTGTAGTCTACGGTCACATATGAACATCTACACTGACAGCAATGCAGTTGAATACATTTTTGCCTGCTTCTGGAAGTGGTTAATAATGATCAAGTTCAAAACATTTTAGATCCCGTTTACAATTGTATTTAGTGTTCTTCATTTGTGATCGGATCTGCAAAAAATATCTTTATACCAGGCGTAAACAGAGCCTAAATTTCTTATTTTATTAGATTTTATTTTTGATGATTTTCTGCTGCTTACACCTGGTTCAAATAATAACTCCATGAATTAAAAAAAATGAAAATCTTTTATTTTCAGCCCCAAAACAGTCTGCCAGATATAATAATCTGGATGCTTCAGGGAGACAGACGAGTGGCCTACCACAGGATCCCTGCCCATCAAGTTCTCTTTTCCCACGGTTACTGTGGAAAGCATTGTGGCCAACTTCAGACCGTTTTCCTGAAGGTAAACACAATATTTGGAGGCAAAGCACATACTAACTACAGTACACATGATGAATGGAACCGTAGGGGCATTGATAAATCTTTCTATCTCGCTGTGTAATGTTGTACTCAGTATCCGCAGGAAGACGGGGGATATAGTAAAATCCCAGCTCAGCTCAGGGTCAAGGTGTGGTTCGGACTGACTGCTGATGTCAAATCTTTTAACCAGTTTGCTGAGGGCAAACTCTCTGTGTTTGCAGAAACGGTGAGTGGGTTAAATATTATATATATTTTTTTGTGTGTTTCCCAAAAATGAAAATTCTGTCATTAATTACTCGCCCTCATGTCGTCCCAAACCCGCAAGACCTTTGTTCATCTTTGGAACACAAATTAAGATATTTTAAATAAAATCCGAGAGCTTTCTGACCCTGATTATAGAGCAACACAACTGACACATTCAAGACCCAGAAAGATAGTAAGGACATTGTTAAAATAGTCAGTGGTTCAACTCTCGTGAACGCACGTCGAAGACTGACATGGAAGAAAAGAAATAGTTAAATAAAGTCGTTATTTTTGTTTTCTTTGTGCACAAAAAGTATTTTTGTAGCTTCATAAAATTAAGGTTGAACCACTGATGTCACATGGACTATTTTAACAGTGTCCTTACTACTTTTCTGGGCCTTGAAAGTGGTATTTGTGTTGCTGTCTATGCAGGGTCAGAAAGCTCTCAGATTTCAATAAAAATATCTTAATTTGTGTTCTGAAGATGAACAATGATCTTACGGATTTGGAACGACATGAGGGTGAGTAATTAATTGCAGAATTTAAATTCTTGCGTGAACTATCCCTTTAAAATGCATTTCACATAATTATAATATCACAGTTTCTACAAAAATTTAAGCAGCAGAACTGTTTACAACATTGATAATAATAAGTATTTGCAATGTTTGCAACAAATGAGCATATTAGAATAATTTCTGATGGATCATGTGACATTGATGGTTGGACTAATGGCTGCTGGAAATTCTAAATTACATTTTAAAATACAGGAAATTTAAATTGTAATAATATTTCACAATATTAATATTTTATTGTATTTTTAAATAAATGCAGTCTTGGTGAGCATATTGTACTTTTTTCCCCAAAAACCTACTGTGATTTATTTTGTTATACAGTATGAAAACCAGACTAAATTGGCCCTGGTGGGGAGCTGGGGTACGACGGGTTTGACATTCCCCAAGTTCAGTGATGTGACTGGCAGAATCAAACTCCCAAAAGAGAGCTTTAAACCTGCTCCAGGATGGAGCTGGGCGGGAGAGTGGTACGTCAGCCCAGAGAAAACGTGAGTACAATCTTATCATCATCCGTGATATCTACATCATTAAACACCCTTTTAAACTGGATAACTTGGATCTGTCTTTATGCCCATTATGCTCAGATTGCTGTATGACACTGATGCGGGTCATATGACCTTTTTGGAAGAGGTGTTTGAAAATCAGTTGCGTTTGCCAGGAGGACAGTGGATTGGCATGCCGGAGGGGTACACAGATGTGGTCAGTGTGTAGTTGTATCATAACAAAACTGTACCTTTAGTTCTTTTGACGTACAGTAAGAGTTATTAGAGTTATTCATGAGGCATTTAAAAAATGGACTAATATGTTCTCCATTAAAATCAGTTGGCAGGAACTGACCTTTTTGTTCTTTATGTGTCCACTGGGGGGCAGAATGGAGAAAAGGCCGTGCCTAAAGACGAGATCGAGTGTCCCCCTGGCTGGGTGTGGGAGGATATTGAGTGGAGCGAGGATCTGAAGCGTGCAGTGGATGATCAAGGTATGGAAACTTTGAGAAAAGTCTTTCCTGCACACATACGCTTCTGACTTCTGCTCTTATATTGAAGATTTGCAAAAGCAATGTGTCTTTACAATAAATCTTCTTCTACCTGGTAGGGTGGGAATATGGAATAACCCTCCCTCCAGACCGCCGACCAAAGTCCTGGGTTCCATCCGAGAAGATGTACCACACCAACCGCCGGAGACGCTGGATCCGGCTTCGCCGTAGAGATATGCAGAAAATGGAGGCGCTCAGAAAAGTACATCATCAGTCATTAGATAAGCGTTGCCGCTCGGTTTGTTTTCAGTCAGAGAAATAACAAAGTTTCGTATTGAGAGCGGCTTACAAACAAAAGAAGAATTTTGGCCCAAGTTCATTCCGTTCTCTTTGAATTGTGGAGGATTCTGGTAAAGCTCAGGGTGGCGTGACATAAAGAGCTCTGTGTAGTCTCAGGAGGTCTTCCCCTGTCCCTGAACGCATCTGGTGAGAGGCAGATGGAGCTTGAGAGGACACCTAATTAATCATGCCATCTGAGAATAATCTGAAATGAATCCCACACCTATAATCCACTTGGCAGGAAAACCTGGGTCCAACTTTAAAGTCCCGCCGCAAATATGCCTAATGTTCATCATCTGTGTGAGGGTGTGTAACAGACACCGAGATAAAGAGTTTTTGTTTCATTCTGTCAAAGTCTTTATCCAGTAAGGAAAAAAGCTTGGGTAAAACACACTTTGTTAATAAAGATCTAAAAATACATTTTTTAGATCACTGTTTTTGATAATAATAATGATGTTAGACTGAAGAACATTAACGTTGCAGAGCTGGGCCTCATTTATGAAACACGAGCAGAAGAAATGTTGTTAAATCATTCGTAAATCCATTCTTACATAAATTGTCACATTCAATTCAATGCGACAGTTTACATAAGAATGGATTTACGAACGATTTACACACACATTTATTCTACTCGTGTTTCATGAATGAGGCTCAGTGTGTTTATATTTGGTTCTGTGCAAGAAACAAGTAGGACTGCGTTCAGGAGTTTCTGAGAAAGGGGTTTGGGTTCAGAAGGTGGTTTAGACTATATAATTTACTTAAAATGAAGTATTTATTTAAATTAACTAAATGACGAACAAAAATGTACAAAAATACACTATTATTTAAAAGTTTGGGGATTAAATTTTAACATTGTAATGTTATTGCAATTTAAAATACCTGTTTTTAAATACATTTTAAAATGTGTTTTGATGATTTCTGTTGATGAGCTCACATGATTCTGCAATAATCATGTTTTTGTTCTTATCTGTTTGACATTGCAAATGCCTTTACTGTCACTCTTGATCAATATAATGTATCCTTGGCATTTATATGTTTTTAATATACTGAAAAAGGCACAAATGTCAGGACATGTCAAAACTTCTCCAGGGCCCCAAAACACCCTCAGACTCCAGAGGGTTAATAAAAAAATTATAGCTGACACATGTTCATATTAACATAGGGTATTTTAGCATAATTTTAAGCAGTTTTTATCATCTATCATTTTGTATTCACTTTTTTGTGAAATGTGGACAAAAAAAAATCATAAGTGTAAGTTTTTGATGTAGGGTTTGTTAGGGTAGGACTACATGTGGCCGAGATACAACTATTTGAAAATCTGGAATCTGAGGGTGCTTTCACACCTGTAGATCGATTGCTTTGTTCCGCAACAAATTAAAATGTTCATATTAACATAGGGTATTTTAGCATAATTTTAAGCAATTTTTATCATCTATCATTTTGTATTCACTTTTTTTGTGAAATGTGGACAAAAAAAAAAAACATAAGTGTAAGTTTTTGATGTAGGGTTTGTTAGGGTAGGACTACATGTGGCCGAGATACAACTATTTGAAAATCTGGAATCTGAGGGTGCTTTCACACCTGTAGATCGATTGCTGTGTTCCGCAACAAATTAAAATGATTACAATGTTACTTTTTATTCTTGGTGCGGTTTGCTTTCACACAGAAAAGTTTCTAAACGGACCAAATATGTTAATAAAAGTCACGCGCCAAAAAAAAAAAAAAAACATCTAATAGGTAGAACAATTCATTTCATTGTTAGTTTCCGGTCGGAGCTGTATCACTTCTAGGCACGACCAGCTGTCATCTGTCATCAGCTGTCACGACCAGCTGAACAACAACAGCTTTGCGGGCTTATTGCATTTTTTTTTAGCTGTCGTTATATTAATTCATAATTTTGAGCAGGTGTCTTGGATTCGTCGGGAAAACATTTTTAAAATACACCTACTACAAAGAGAGCAATAAGACGGCATTGTAAAATGAAAATGCGCGCTTTGATTTTGAATGGCGAAGACGTGCCCACACACAGACTTTCAGAGGTTCAGTTTAAGCGGTATTAGCAAAACAGCAAAGCTAATGCTGTTTACGGAACTGTAACTACCCATCATTCAATGTGATATAGCCTGGTTCGTTGGTCCGTTGGATCGGATAGCTTTCTCACTACAACCGAACATCCCCAGAGCTCGTCTTCAATCGACCACGTCGTTCAGGCGATCTCGGACCGATTGTTTTGGCGCGGATCCGAGCGCGATTGCCCTGTTGCCCAAACGAACCGAGCTAAGGGGGGAAACTAGCCAGGTTCCGAAACAAAGTGCCAGGTGTGAAAGCACCCTGAGAGTGCAAAAAAAAACAAACAAAAAAAAAAACAAAAATCAAAATATTGAGAAAATCGCCTTTAAAGTTCTCCAAATGAAGTTCTTAGCAATGCATATTAACGTTACTAATTAAAAATTAAGTTTTGATATATTCACGGTAGGAAATTTACAAAAGATCTTCATGGAACATGATCTTTACTTAATATCCTAATGATTTTTGGCATAAAAGAAAAATAAATCATTTTGACCCACACAATGTATCGTTGGCTGTTGATCCAAATATGCCTGTGCTACTTAAGTTTTGTGGTCCAGGATCACAAATGTTTTGCTTGAAAATTGTACTTTAGATATTTAGATCACTTAGATATGTTTTGTGTGCATGTACATTTTAGAGTCACTGACAGTTAAATCAGTTGTCCTCATGGTGGCACTCTTCAAGCACAGATTTAAAAACATTTGTCTAGTTGTTCCTTCCATCTCTATTAGATAACTCTAATTCCTCACAGATCTTTTCCTCACTAACCTAAAGATCCTGATGTCTGTTATTTGTCTTTTTTATTTTCATTGCACTTTGCACCGCTGGTTAGGATCATACAGAACATGCATATGAGAATAATACTTTAATATAATCAAATTCAATTATATAAATTGGTCTTTTTCTGTGTGTGCTCGCTCTTCCACAGCAGCGTCCGGATGAGTCGGAGCGTGAGGGCTGGGAATATGCCTCTTTATTTGGCTGGAAGTTTCATCTTAAGCAGAGGAAGACTGACTCCTTCCGTCGCCGGCGCTGGAGGTGTCGTATGGAGCCGTTAGAAAAGACGGGGCCGGCGGCCATCTTTTCCTTGGAGTGTTCGCTGGTAATGAGGGTTGACTGTTTGACTGATGTAGAGCTGGAATTGGGTTGAGATTTAGAAAGAGAGACAGTCATGGAAGGAAAGGAAAGTGATTGGAGAGAATCAAACGAGGTTGAGATGCAATTTAGACGAGGCAAAGGCGAGAATGGGTGTGGAGGGCTTTGAGCTTGGCTGAATTGGAGGTGCTGAGAGGGACTGGGCAAGCAAAGTGGAATCAGCCTGGTAAAATAAGGGCATCATGGGATATCATTTACAGGGAGACAGAGATGGAACAGTGAGTGTGAAAGACAGTGTATGCATAAAGCCTAGTTAGTGTGCTTATTCTTTTACTCATAGCCTAGTCCGCTGGGTCCATTGTTACAGATCTATTCCAGGCAGCTTTGGCACAAGATGTCATGTGGGCTTGGCTGGCTTGAGAACTTGAGTTGATGGGCCTGGAAAGGATCCATGGTGCAAAGGCAAAGGTGAACCTGAAAACTCAGACCCTGAGACATCAATTATAAGCATCAAATACTTAATTAATCATTTTTAGTTATTCCCATATGATGTGGAGTGTTTTACTAAAATGTACTAGACTTTCTAATGCTACATATGAAAGATAGAGTGCAGTTTAAGGCAAATGATTCACTAAAATGAATCAGCCTTTGCAAAGCTACATATTAAGGAGAGCCATTTAGAATGAATTGATTCACTAGAATTAATCAGACTTTTCACTGCTGAAAGAGAGTTTTTTTTTTTAAGACAAACTGATTCAGAATGAAACCGACTTTCAACTGCTACCTGTGAGAGCAATTTAAGACGAACTGATTCAATAGAAAAAAATCAGACTTTCCACCTCTACGTATGAGAGAGAGTTGTTAAGAACCAATAAATTCACTAGAATGAATCAGAATTTATCAGACTTTCCATTGCTGCACATGAGAGATAGAGTGCAGTTTAAAACAAATGATTTACGTAAATAAATCAGACTTTGCAAATCTACATATTAAGGAGAGCCATTTAACTGATTCACTATAATAAATCAGACATTTCACTGCTACATATGAAAGAGTTTTTTAGGACAAACTGATTCATTCTAAATCAGACTTTCCACTGCTACATATGAGATAGAGGGCAGTTTAAGATGAATCGATTCATTAAAAAAAACGAAATCTGACGTTCCACCTCTACATATGAGAGAGAGTTGTTTATGACCAACCAGTTCACTAGAATGAATCAGATTTTTCACTGCTTAATATAAGACAGTGCTGTTTAGCATGAATTGTTTCACTAAAATAAATAAGTTTTCCGGTGTTACGTATGAGAAATAGAGTGCAGTTTAAAAAATGATTCACTAAAATGAATCAGGCTTTCAAATCTACATATGAAGGAGTGCCATTTAGAATTAACTGATTCACTAGAATGAATCAGACTTTTCACTGCTTAATATAAGAGAGAGTTGTTTAGCAAATCTACATATGAAGGAGAGTCATTTGGAATTCACTGATTCACTAGAATGAATCAGACTTTCACTGCTACATAGTAAAGAGAGTTTTTAGGACGAACTGATTCAGAATGAATCAGACTGTCAACTGCTACATGCAATAGAGAGCGGTTTAAGATGAACCAATTCAATAAAAAAAGAGAGAGCCATTTAGGACAAATGAATTCATTAGAATGAATCAGACTTTTCACTACTTAATATATGAAAGGGCGGTTTATCATGAATTGTTTCACTAAAATGAATCATACTTTCCAGCGCTACGTATGAGAGATGGAGTGCAGTTTAAGACAGATGATTCACTTCAATGAATCAAACTTTTGAAATCTACATATGAGTAGTTGAGAATGAATTTGACTTTCAACTGCTACATATGAGAGAGAGCTGTTTAGGATCAATTGATAAACCAGAATGAATCTGACTTTCCACTTGCTACATATAAGAAAGTGCCATTTAAGATTATTCAGTTCACTTGAATGAATCAGACTTTTCACTGCTATATATGCGATAGAGAGCAGTTTAAAACAAATCGATTCAATAAAAAAAAAATCAGACCTTCCACCTCCACGTATAAGAAAGAGACTTTTAGGATTAACAGGTTCACTGGAATTAATCATTTTTTTGTATGAAAGGGGGTTGTTTAGAACAACCTGATTTAGAATGAATCAGACTTTCCACTGTTACATATGAGATAGAGAGCAGGATGAACCAACTCACCAAAATGAGTCAAACTAATTTCAGACTAATATGTCAGCAGATTTCATTATACCTCAGCTTGCTTGCTTGGTGCTAAAAGCTGAGTGTGCAAACTATGTGACATTTAAAATAGCGATTCAGCGTTTGGTTGCACGATACAGCTACTTGCTGGAATTGAATTCCAAATTCTTTTCTTGTTTTAGAGGGCACATTGGAGGGTGTTTTTCTTTTCTTTTTTCTCCAAAACCGTACAAGGGTATTGGGTTATGTAAATATAGTAAGCCACAAATGACATAGCAGTTTCTGTCTGGTTAAGAGACATAATCAGGCATATTATTCAGAGAAGGTCAGAATTTCTGTATGTGTCAAAATGATATTTGAGTGTCTCGGGGCCATGACATGTAATCACTTCATACCAGTGGTTTGTGGTTCATATACGGTTGCCCTTTCCACAACTGACAGCAGAGTCATCATTAACACATACTCTGTTTACCCTTTTGGTCGGAATATTGTGATATCTGATCCAACATGAATGCCTTGTCTTGTCCCATGTCCAAAATATGCAAGTCTGTTTAGGTTGAAAGAGCATGATGTCTCTCACAGTGTTTTTGTTTTGTTGTTTTTTCCTTCTTTGTCAACAGAGCAGTGTTACTGATGAAAAGAATGACGATAAGTCAGTTACAACCACCTTTGGTGTCAACCGCCCAACCGTCTCCTGTTTCTTCGATAGTGAGTCAAACGTGCCAGTTTTCTCACTTCATTTAAAATAATGATGGCTGGAACTACACTGATGTTCTTCTGCTTGATTCTTCAGGTGGGACCCTGTATCATTTGCGATGTTACTTGTATCAGGCCAGAGACCTGCTGGCGATGGATAAGGACAGTTTCTCAGGTGAGCATATACCAGCTTCACTGTGAGCCAATGGAAAAGGTAGATGAGTTTCCCAAACATAGGTACAGACATATCAAGGGTTGTATACAATTCAGAACTGAATGAAGAATCCTCTTATAAATTCCAGTGCAATTTATTGTTATTTTATTATTTTTACTATTATTTAAATTTTTTTATATTTTTATTTTTTTATTTTTTAATGATGTTATAGATGCTTTTGGTCAATTTAATGCAGCCTTCTGGAATAAAAGTATTATTTATTTGAAAAATGACTCCACACTTTTGAAAGAGAGTCTATATTTTAGTTTATTTTAGTATATTTTAGTGCTTGAAAAATGAAATGCAAAAGGAGATATTAAGAAATTAAAAGGAAGCCATTTCTTCGGTTACACTTTATTTTGATAGTCCACTTTAGACATTCTACTAACTATAAGTAACTTTGCATCTACATGTCAACTAATTCTCAGTAATTTGCAACTACATGTCTACTAACTCTCAGAGCAGACTGTTAGGTTAGGTGTAGGGTTAGAAGAATAAGTTGACATATACTTGCAAAGTTTAGAAGAGTGTTAGAAGATATTAAGTAGACAGACTACTAATACTCTAATGACTTGTTGATGTAGTTGTCAACTAGTAAAAGTTACTTACTGTTAGTAGAATGTCTAAAGTTGTCACGAATCTGGTCGGTGTCCAGTTGTCCACTCACCACCAGATGTCACTCTCGCTTCACCTACACACTCTGACTGTTACTTTGCATCTCGGACTGCATCTCCCATCCTCCACCGCTCTGATTGCGTCAGCCCCCGTGACCAATCAGTCGTTCTATAAAAACCCCAGTCCTCCCCAGTGCACTTCCTGGATTGTTGAATCGTTGTTTTGTTGTGTTGTTATTGTTATTGTTTCCTAGTTTCTGGTTCCGAGTTCCTAGTTCCCAGTGTTTTGTCGTTCCCGCCTGGTTTCCTCGTTTTCGTCTGCCTAGCCGCCTGCCTTGTGGATTTTCGCTTGTTTAAGGACTATTCTCTTCTTTTGCCTGTGATTTACCTGTCTGCTCCCGTCTCGACCCTGCCTGTACGACTACGTAACTGTCTTGTCCCTACAATAAAGCTCGCATATGGATCCGCTCGCCTCTCACCTCTCATTCCACGTTACAAAAGTGGACTATCAAAATAAAGTGTAACCATTTCTTCAGTTCTGAATTTTGACCAATCCTGATGAAAATCATGTTTTCCAATGTCAAAACCTTGAAAAATAAACAAAAGCAGTGTAGGCTATTCAGTTTTGTTGCATAAAATTTGATCAAAGCTATTCATATTACCAAGAAATGTATGCACCACTCATTCATTTTGTAAAGCAGCTGCATTTATTTTGGCAGAATCTACACGTCTTGCACTGTGACCTCTCAGATCTTAAACTTGTGGTTATTTGCATGGATTCTGAGTAACATTCCCTTTTGAACGCAGGACTAGCGTGACATTCAGACACACAGCAGGCATCGGCAAAATCTGCTTTTTAAGACATTTACTATAATACCACATGGCGTGAAGTGCGCTCTGCCAGCTGCAGTGACATTTTGCACAAGTTAGCATACAATAAGTTACATATTTCCAGGTCATGCGGTGACACAAATTGAGGTCAATGGGTAGCCCTAATGTGAAGCATATTGAGAGCGATAGCGTAACACGACAGAATAGCGATTTTATGAATTTCTCTAAAAAAGGAAAAAGGTCAGTATTGCCTAGAATAATAGGGCATTTTATAAATAACAAAATCATAAAAATGAAGTCTTTTGAGATGTAATGGTAGAGGAACCGTAACTGAGCTTTACGTCAGAGGGGGTGAAATATTATGCCTGGCACGGACTGGACCGAGGCGGTTCGGGTCAAGTGTAGCCCAGAGAAAAGCGAAATGAAGTAGATTTACAATGGTGTCCATGAGAGAAGACATTGGCAGCATATAGAGTAAAACTAATCAAGTCAGAGCCGTGGTCTAACGGTTAGTGCATGAGCTCTGGTGCTGTTGCTTTCATAGAAGAGGCAAGTTTGAATCTAGCTTGCAACGCGTCCCATTACCCTGCTTTCTCTCCCTAGGCCTTTCTCAACTTTAAAAAGTAAAAAGCCCCAAAAAAGATAATCAAAATGAGACTGAATTTGCTGCTTTGCGCTGCAGTTTTTCTTTTTGATTTACTGGCGCTAGTTACTTTTTTGCCAAGCTAATTTTTCATAAGAAATTCATGACTTGTGTCCTTGGAAAGTAGCAAAACAAGTGCACATTAAGCACGTGCACTGCATGTACTTTTTATTCCAGACATACATGTAAAGTTTTCTTGGGTCAGAGGAAGTGATTTAATTGTGGTATAAACGGTCTAAACACGCATCGGGTAAAACCTTCTCTGGTTTTGCAGTTGTTGCTAGTCGGAAAAGTTCTGGGGGTGAAAACTTTTTGAATTTGAAGGAAAATTTGTCTGAATTTGTCTTCTAGGAAACATTTAAGTATCTTCTGTAGTCTCTGAAGGGCAGTACTAAAAGAAAAAATATGATATTTAGGCAAAATAAGAAAAATGTTCGTATCTCCATTCTGTTCAAAAGTTTTCACCCCTGACTCTTAATGCATGGTTTTTCCTTCTGTAGCATCAGTAAATGTTTGAACCTTCTGTAATAGTTGCATATGAGTCCCTCAGTTGTCCTCAGTGTGAAAAGATGGATCTCAAAATCATACATTGTTGGAAAGGGTTCACAAATACACAAAAATGCTGGAAAACTAAAGAATTTGTGGGACCTGAAGGATTTTTCTGAAGAACAGCAGGCAGTTTAACTGTTCAGAACAAACAAAAAAACACAGCTGTGGGTCATCCAGGTAACACAGTATTAAGAATCAAGGGGATGTAAACTTTTGAACCAGGTCATTTTTATAATTTCTGTTTTCTCTTGTGGACTATATGTAAACATTTTTTTATGTGAAATGTTGTATTCAGGTCAGTACTAAATAAACAATAACATGCATATTGTATGATCCCTCTTATTTTGGTAAAATAATTAACATTTTTAATGATTCTGAAAGGGGGATGCAAACTTTTGAACTTAACCGCGTCTGTCAGCGGATCCCTGATATATCTGGTCATAGATGGATCCTATGACAGACGTGGCTTTCAAAAACTCCCATGTGTATCTGTATAAGCGCTCTGTAATAAGCGTGAAGCGATGATCATTGTAGTTAATGATCATTGTTGTCTGTTGAGCACGTGAACATAACGGCCAATCAGAGATGTTTAACAATCCACTCAACAGTGCTCAAAATGTGCGGGAAATGCTGGTATCGTCACATTTTTAAAATGTCTGTGCCGACTGGTACCAGAATTGGAACTTTTGACAGCTTTTGACCACACTAGTTTGTTAGTTGTTTTTCCTTTTTAAAATGTTAATTTGAAAGACTTATTCATAAATGTATTTCAGCTACCAATGACGGTAGTGTTCTCAGCTCTGTTTAAGCCATTTTACCATATTCAAATCCACTGCACAGAATTCCCCTCATAAATGTGCGGATTTCGTGTGGGCCTTGTTATTACCTTATATTAATATTACATATTAATAAACATGAAGTGAGTTTTCATTCAAAATGTGACACTGATTATTGATGTTGGCAAAAAAACAGTCACTTAAAAAGTCAAATGTAATAGAACTTTCTTGGCAACGCCGGAGCAGTATTTCACCCCCTTTAAACCGTAGCGAGTCTGTTGCCATGGTCTAAAGCTCTAAGTTGTGGTAGTGAAATTTTTAACCCAGAATGCTCCACATCATTAAAATGCAGGCAAAATACGCCCGCTGGTTATCAACCATTAGACATGTCTGGTATAAATCTCCTAAGCATGGAAAAACCATAGTCTTAAAATGGGAACAAAGCGGACAAGGATGAAAAGGGGGAAAAAAGAAAAGGGACATTAAGGTGGAGAAAGATCTGAAGTATATTGTTTTTTGTTTTTTGCGAAATCTTGGAAATCTTGCTACCCGGGCTGTGCATTTAAGGTTTGTTCTGAACCCGCAAGCACAGATGAAAAAACATTGAGGATCCTTTTAAAAATACAGGCCTGGTATAAATCAGGCCAGCCTGGCGCTCTGATTACAAATCTACAAATAGTTTTGGGTCGGTCTCCTGATGCACAAAACCCAGCCTAGATCTTTTAAAGGGTTCTGAGCTCTGAGGAAAATGAATAAATCAAACTGGAGGCAGAAATCACTTGTCCTTGGTGCGCTTGAGACGGAGTTTGGTAAAGGGAAATGATCGATGGACCGCAATATTTATAAAGGAGGGAAAAATGTAGGGCTGCATCAGTACTTTGGCTGCTGGAGGGGGATTAGAAGAAGTCAGAGGTTTGGGCCAGATGCTACATGGCTGTAGACCTCTCTGTGTTAAAATCAGATATCAGCAAATGCGATCTGTTAGTCTGTCAGTCACTCAGGCTCACTGTCGCTCTTGTCTTTTCATATATCGTTCACTGTACATTTCTTGACATGCATCTGAATACGATTTTTGCACTGTATAGTACTGATATATGGGAAATGATCCAGAGCCAAATTTCTTGGTTGCCTTTCCATGTTTTCTTTGAGCATGTCATTGTTCCCAAGGGTCATGCATCATGTTTGAATCGTACACGTGGGCAGCCGTCGACATGTCCAGTCCCACAATGCCCTTGGGGAAGACAGTTTATTTACTGTTCACTGTAAGCAGCCAGATTAGACACTGCCTGTGTTTATTTCCCATTGGCTCCTGGGTAACAGTGCACGCTCCCCATAGCTTGTTTATCCCTTTGTTTATTTGAGCCACTGTGTTTGTGGGAAGTAGGAAGTCGTATGTGTGTGTGTGTGTAACTGGGCTAGTATAATAAGAGCTGGGAAAAGTGTCTGTCTCTCCCTCCCAAGTGAAACTATCCCACTGAGGCTGTTTTACGTCGACTGAAATAATAAACTTTGACTGTCCTTCCAATTTCTGGCATTCCTATGAAGTTGATGTCACTCTCTTATTTTTCAGCACCTTAAGTGCATATGTTTATTTAAATGTTTGCATGTTGTGTATTTTAAAAGGAATAGTTGGCCAAAAATAAAAATTGTTATTTATTTACTCACCCTCGTTAAAAACTCATATGTTGTTACACTCTAAAAAATGCTGGGTTAAATACAACCCAGCTCTAGTAGAAATATGGACAAACCCAGCAACTGGCTTGGTTTGGCCCAGCAGTTGGGTTGAATGTTTAACTCAACCTTCTTGGTAGTTTTATATAAACTAACACGTTTAAAAAAATGTTTATTTAATTTTTATTTATTCAACTTATTAATACATTTTTGAGCATATTAATAAATGTTAATTTCCCACCTATTTTTAAACATTCAACCCATCACTAGGTTTGTCCATATATCACTCAGTGCTGGGTTATTTTTAACTAGGGCTGCCCTGATTTTTCTGGTCGACTAGTAGTCGTTCATTTGAAGCATTAGTTGACTGTTTATTAAAAAAAACATATGAATCATAATAAGCTTTTAATTGCGCTCAGGCGCACACAAAAAAAGCTTGTAACAGTGCACTGGCAGATACAATAATTATGAATGTGTCAGGGAAAAACAGCAAGTAGACTGCATTAACGTTTTAATAATTCATTGATAAACTAGTGTTTTCTTTGTTTTCGGCTTAAGAGATCATCTCCGCAGTAGTGATGCACCTGTATGCATGTTTCATACGGATTACATAATCTGAGAATATTTGTTTTTTATTTGAATTGGTTCTTTTAAAAGTAGACATTTCAATCTCTATAGATATTTTTCATGTCTGCTAGGCAAGTAAACACGGAGTTTCGAAGTGACATGCTCAAATTCACAGAGACAGAGACGGCTGAAAGCGCTTTCTGTTTGCTTGAATTATTTTACAAAAGCATAGCATTTCGTTGTTATTCTGAGTGCACACAAAAAAATGTAGAGTCTTTACAGATTCAAGAGATGTATTACTTTTATCTATATGACCAAAATGACAGTGTTTTAAGAGCAAGTGACCGCACCAGCACCTCCATCTGTCATGCAGTGAGCGCGCTACTATTCAGCTTCCACACTGCACAGACACTTCAGTAGCACACATTTTAGGTTAACATTATATTGAGCTGCCATGTAAAGTTGCTACTACATACTGTACATCTTTCAGATGAAAAGCCATATTTGAGGTCGATGAGACCAGCCGTTAACAATCTTTCCGTCGCTGACATATTTTTTTCTGCGAGGAAGCGACTAATAAAATTATGGTCAACCAAGCCTCTTCTCGTCGGTTAGTCGTCGGTTAGTCGACTGTTAGGCGGCAGCCCTATTTTTAACCCAACTTTTTTTTTTTAGAGTATATTACTTGCATAGAAATTTGGAAGAAAGCACACATTCCTATTTTTAGTGACAGTTCATAGTTCCAAAAGGACAAAAAGAGTAATCCATATTATTTGTTCCTAGTGTTCTGGTCGTATTAAAGCTTTGTTCAGATTCATTTTGATAGTGCTCACAAATGTGAATTTGTGCTTGCATTTAAATTTGGCTTCTTTACATGCCTATTTTAGAAGAAGTGTAATTTAACATTTACAATAACATCTTTCAGTCTATACCTCACACAAAGTCTTGGAATACAGCACATGAGTCATATTGCCGTCACACTATCAGCTTATATCAACTTTTATCATTTTATAGAAGATAAGCACACACATTTTTATCATTCCTATTTAATTTAGTTTTAAATTATTATTTTTTTATTTATTACAAACAGATTTGGAATGGCAATGACAGAATTTTCATTTTTGGGTGAACTATCTCTTTAAAACCCTCACTTAAATACATAAACACTCACACATGCACATGCATTGGCTAACTCACTCATCTCTTTCCCCCCTTTCTCTGTCTCACAACCACACATCATCTTTCAGACATTACATAGACCTACTAAAGTTCAAAAATGGTCTCACCCTCCCTACACCATAATTCAGGGTATCTCTGGTTCTTTTCACTTCTATAATTGATGTTATATTCTTGGCAAAGTCACCCTCATTACAGAACCAAATAAAAACAGAAATGCTTGTGTTTATTGTGTTTACTGATGCATTGAAAGTCTTGTTCTGAGGAGAATGTACTGAATCACTGCCTCAGTCTTGATGGCAAACAGACTTCAATGAGTGGATGGCTGCACATCTTTCCTAACTCTTGATGCAGTTCTTTCCATCTCAGTTATCCATCTATGTGGCAATAACCTCCATTTGACTCCAGTTTAGATCTCATTTTTGACAGAATACAAATGCACATTACCCATTACCCATTGCAACTCATGCCATACTTCACTCATTCTGATGTGAAAATTAACCTCTGACTCTTTGGCTCTTTGATTAGATCCCTATGCCATCGTGTCCTTCCTGCATCAGAGCCAGAAGACGGTGACTGTTCGGAACACGCTCAATCCCACCTGGGATCAGACCCTCATCTTTTATGAAGTGGAAATATTTGGAGACCATCTTGTGACGGAGAGGAACCCTCCACACATTGTGGTGGAACTGTACGATCAGGACACCTATGTGAGTTTTTATTGTGTTATTTTATACATTTTTTAAGTGTTAATGCTCAAATTAAACTAACCGTTAGTCGACCAGAAGAGGCTTGGTTGACCAAAATTTTATTAGTCGCTTAGTTGCAGATAAAACAAATTAAAATTCACAGGAAGTGACAAAGTCACGCAGTCTGTGATGGACAGATCATTAATGGTTGGTCTGTGTGATTTGGGCAGGACATCCAAACGCTTGCCTATCATTCATCGACCTCAAATATGGCTTATCATCTGAAATATGTAAATAGTAGCAACTTTACTTGGCCACTCAAGTGCTCAGATGGAGGTGCTGGTGCCGTCGCTTGCTTTTTAAATACTCCTTCATTCTTGGCCATACAGATAAGAGCAATACATCTTTTGACTCTACGTTTATTTGTTTGCACTCACAATAAAAATAAAACATTGCGCTTTTGTAAAATAATGAAAGTAAATGTGCTTTCTGCCGTCTCGGTCTCTGTGAACTTGAGCGTGTCAAGAAAAAAAGAATGAACCGAAACTCTGTGTATACTTGCCTAGACATTAAAAATATATCTATAGAGAGCAAAATGTCTACTTTCAAATGAACCCATTCAAATGGAAAACAAATATTCTCAGATTATGTAATCTGTATGAAACTTGCAAACAGGTGCATCACTACTGCGGAGATGACGAGTCAGTGTCGCTGACTTCATCTCGAAAGCCGAAAACAAAGAAAGCACTAGTTTATCAACACATTATTAAAATGTTAATCTTGTAGATCTTTTTTATGCCTAAAGATACACACCACACACTGAATAAAGTTCAAAAAGTGAAAAAGCGTAATAGCAATTATAGCAGTAATCCTTTAAAATTATTAAATGGATGGTGCCTTATTGAAACAATAAAGCCCTCTCTAACCAATAAGCACGCGTGAGGCACTTTATTTTCAACCTTTCGATTATTTTCTTCATTTTATTGAAAAAATAAATGCCTTTCCGATCTGATATGTGATATGAAAAGGGAAAAGAACGCGTTTAGCAAAACTCGGTGGTCGATCACTGGTGCTGTTTTTTAGCAGGTGTCTTTTGTAATGTTGTCTAGTCTAACCACACATTGGCGGGCGGAGTTAGTATAAATAGCCTCTGCCAACAAATGCACTGATTAAAAAATAAACTGTTTTATACTACTACTAACTTGTATTAGTATTACAATAAACTTGTAATACTACTAAAGTATTAGACAATATTAAAATATTAATAATTTTATATTATTATTTATATTAAGAATTTTTTAATAATATATGTGTGTGTGTGTGTGTGTATATATATATATATATATATATGTACATATGTTTGCCAATGTGTAAAGTGACTGACCACAGTCCTTTTTATTTTTATATTCCATTTACAGGAAACTGGTGATACCACAAGTATAGACTAACATTGGAAACCCTAATTCCAATAAAGATGTGAAGTAAAATCAAATAAAGTAGTAGTGAAGCAGTGTTAAACTATTATTTCACAGACAGAAAGACTACGAATATCAAGTTTGCTTGCTACTAAACATCTCAAAAAAGAAAAAACAATTCTGAATGACGTGCTGTTGGAGGCTTAGACTGATGTCAGTTTTAAACTCTATGAAACAAAAAATGCTTGATAAATTATTTGACCCCTGCAGGGTGCTGATGAATTTATGGGCCGTTGTGTTTGCCAACCCTCAATGGTGTCGTCCCCTCGCCTCGCCTGGTATCCCATCCAGAAATCCGGAAAGCCTGCTGGAGAACTGCTTGCTGCTTTCGAGCTGATCCGCAGAGATAAAGTAAGAGTTACATGGATTATCATCCTCACAGTCATTATCATCATTTTCAATATTGTAACTGGCATCCGTGGCCTTAATTTTCCAATTTCCAGGCTGCTTGTGAATGACACATGACACAGGGTTATAAAGGTCACCGTCCTTCTCAATTAAGATGACCTCAGTGATGATTTTGTGGGATTCTTTGCATCTTCTAGACACATCTAGCCCAGCTGTTGTCTGCAGCATCTCTGTTGAAAGAAATGCTTTTATGATGAGTTTAACCCACAAGTGTTTACATGGCACATATCACAGCTTCTCAAGCACCGCAGAGGAAGTTTAGTGGCTCCTTCACCCACGCAGTTGTATTTGTATGCATAGCGTCTGACAACATATGATTTAAAATGCAAAACCACTCTTAGTTTTTACAGTACGAAATAATTTGGTCCTTGTTCTTCATTCTTTCTTTCTTTCTTCACAGCCTGCAGTTCATCACATCCCCGGTCAAGAGGTTAGTCATATTTCTTTAAGTTGCCCATCTTTTTTTCCCTTTGCTTTCTTTAAAAAATGCACAACCACACACAAACTTCCTCTCCTCATCGTTACTCCCTGAGAGAACAAGGTAATTGGATAGAGCTGCTGTAAATGACATAAACATCACTGTATCTGAACCGGTTTCACAAGCCCTGTCTGTTTGGAGACTGGCATCGCTCAGTAACTCTCAGTTCAGGCAAGCGGCCCTGTCTGGGCAATGCAGACAGCCAGGAGACTGATTGGAGATGCCAGTGGAGTTTAAAAGTGCCAGAGGCCCCACCCAGTCCAGGCCTGTCCAGCTGGCATCATTTAGAGTGGGATAATCACAGGGAAATTGAATTAAAGTGAACCCTTAGAGAACAGTCAAACCACCCACCCACACACACACACAAACAAATGTCCACACAGTAACACTTTATTTATTTGATTTTAAAGTTCTTTTTCTTCTTCTTCTTCGTGTTCTTTTTCCAGGGGGATATTATACCACCCTCACATATCATGGATGAGGTAAGTGTTGGTAGAGGATTCTGTGAATAGACAATGATTCTTATTTGCAATCTCTTTCCTGTTCTTTCTTTCATTTTTCCCTCTCTGTTTATTTTGGGCATCTTCAAGCTTGTGCTTCCAGGGTTCCTCTCAGACAGTCATCAGCAATGGGTACAGATCAGCATGCATGCACATGCACGAACACATTTAGCAGAAACTTTTCATAAAACACAGTGAAAAAAAACCCCCACACACAGAGCATGTGGTTCCATAATTTAAAACCAGAACTAATAATTTCAAAGGTCGTTTAGACCTTTATATTGGCCAAGAATTTCTGCAAATGTTACAACACAACTCAGTGTGGAAGATACTGAGCTGGAACCCAGTATAGTTAGCTCTACTCCCACTGGTTTTCATTAGGCTGTGGATATGGAGTGTTGAGATCTAGATTTTTGTTTTATCGCTAGTGGGTAGATTCCTCCAGAACTCTGTGTACTTCCACGCACCTCTTTGATTTTTATGAGTCCTGCCAAAGACAAGATCTTGTGGGAGGTGGCTTGGAAATTTAGAGGCCTTTCTGATCCGGCTGTATTCCCAGCTCTCCTATCTACTGGATTCTGCTTCATCTGCACAAAGATTTGTATTGTTCTGCAGTGGCATTTCAAAAAGACACAGTGATAGACTAATGGTGGAACTAGCATGCTGTTGTTAGACTGCATAATAGCTGCTCTTCATTAGATACAGACACACTAGGGACATAAACATTTGCGTGTCGCCAATAGTAAATGAAAACACTGGCAATACTTGGTTCATAGTCTTGCACTTTCCCTTTTCCTCTGTACTCCACATTACTTTTTTTTCAGTCTTTGTTTCACTGGAAATAACATCATGATATAATTAAGATTTAGAGATGCATTGATAATGACCAATAATAAAATAATATTATATTCTTCCTTTTTAATACGCTTCCTTTTTTAAATAACCAGTAGCATTATGTTTTTATCACAGCTTGGGCCAAAGCTGTTGAGATCAGCAAACCTGCATTTAACAGCATATGACAGCCACAATCTCATCTATATCGCTATAAAATATATAATTCTGTGTAGAATTCAGATGGGTCCGATACGTTTTCTGGTCTGTGCCGACTCGCTCGTATTATCCGCTCTTGCTATCTCTGGACCGGAGCAGACTGTTTATGTGCCGCTGCGGTTTGTGTGACACAGTGCAAAACTGTGACTTCTTTCGCCCCAGTGGAAAGAATATTTACACTGTCAGAATTGTCCCCTATCCCCTATATAGTGCAGTACGTGCCATTCACTGTACAGTAAATGCTAATAATGTGAACAAGTGACTGATTTCAGCCGCAGCTTCAGCGTCTATTTATAGAGTAGGGGGTGGAGCACTTCGGATTCTAAAGCGCGTTCGATTGGACAGAAAGTTTGATGAGAAGCTGAAGTGCAGGGTGATGTCATCAAAATCATTGATCTATATTGGCAGACGTTAGAGACTGTAAGTTGTAAATGCTTTTATATCTTGTAAATGCAAATTTTGTTATTGTTTTGGAGCGTGCTAGCTTAAAGATAAACTTTAGGCTAACATATTCATACTAAAAGATAAAAAAAATTAAATTTTTCATGGGGACTTAAATATTTGGCAATATTATTGACTTGCACAGGTACTGTTGGATGAACTGAGCTGGATCTTTAAACGGTTATTAAACTGAACTCAATCAATAACGAACTGAAAAATTGACTGTTTACCGTTGTCCTCTTTTTAGAGCTGCTTTACAGCTGAATTAAATTTTGTTTGCATCAATGAAACGGTTTTATTTCTCTGTTTAAGACAGTAAATCTTGACATAATCTGTATTGTATAAATCATTATATAAATATTGGTGACTTGAATAAAATTCTTTACTATGTTGACTAAAATAAAAAAAGCAAGCTCTAAATATACTAAAGTATATCTTTAGTTGTACTTCAGCACTACTTCCACACAATTAAAGTACATTAAGTACAAAATTAGTTGTTCCAATTTAGCAGACTTTAAATATACCAGTTCAGTACACTAAAAGTACAATTGCAAGGTATGTTTAATAAGTACATAAATAGTAAATATATTTGTAGTATACTTAGCATAAAATAAATGTATTTCAAAAACATTTTAGTATATTTATTTTTCACTAGGGTTACTGAACATTTTTTATAGTGTAAATTATTATTATTATTATTATTATTATTCATAGGGTCATAGGTTCGATTCCTAGGGAATGCATAAATTGATCAATTGTATTCCAATGAATGCAATGTAAAGTAAGTGGCTTTGGATAAAAGCATTTGCCAAATGCATAATTGTAAACATAATTGCAATAAATATTGCGCATCCCTACTAGGGTGTGATTCATTTAGTCTGACCTTTAAATAAAGTGGCCTTTCCAAAATAATTTGTTTGTATCTAAAGACTTGAGCATGATGAGTCTCGAGTTTGTATAACCGGAAAGTCGGAAAATGTTCTCATTTATCAAGTAGATTAGCCATGCTTCCTTAAAGGTGTGTCTGTTTTAATGACGTTCTTTTAAATCCTTGCCTTAACTTAATGAAGTTAGACATTACATAGTCTAATTCTCCATGACTGAAGCGTATATCCAAAGGTCCCCTTGCACAGAGCACCATTGTATTCAACAGTAGTAGCATTCATCAAACAATTGCACTGGCATAACACAGTCCTGGCTAATCGTTGTGTGCGTGTGATGTGGCGTGATTGCTAACTTTGATTGGCATGTGAAGTCATGATGTTTGACTTTTTGTTGCTGCTATTAGTAACCAATTCCTTGTTTGTTTTCACACCCATTTTTGAATGTGGGTACGTCATGCAAATGTACTTATAGAAGAATGGAAACATAGTGCTTGTGAAGTTGAGTTCTTTAAGTGTACCCTTGTCTCCTTCAATTATGTGAAGATAACATTTTGCATGGTTTTTGAAAGTGTGAATGCATTTTCGGCTATCTTTGCTCGCTTGTTGTTAGTTTTTAGGTTTTAGTTAACTTTTTTTTTTTTTTTTTACTAATTTTGTTATGTTCTTTTACTGTTGTTGTTGTTATGAATACTGCCTAATTTATTTATATTTATTTCAATTCGAATACATTGTTGTTAATTTTTTTGGCCATTTTGGTGCTTCAACTTGTGCTTCAGTTCAGCTGCCAAGGCAACAACTACAATTTTTGCTTAATTGAAGTTTTTATGTATAAGCTTTATTTAAATTCATATTTTAATAGTTTTAGTTTAATTTAATGGTAATAACCCTGATCCTTATTTGCTTTTCATTTTATGCTTTGTTCTTCATTCTTAGCCAGAGGACTCTGATTTGCCTTATCCACCTCCGCAGAGGGAACCTAATGTCTACATGGTGCCGCAGGGGATAAAACCTGTCCTACAACGCACTGCTATTGAGGTGGGCCCAAAACCTATCCTCAGGTTATCCATTTATAGTTTAAAAAGCTTTTAGCACAGTATAGACTATTTGAAGCTAACAAAAGTACTGACATTGCTTTTTTACCATTCTGTTTACTTATGTATGTTACCATTCGTGATTACTTTGAGACATTTCACATCATGTGACTTAATTTTTAAACTCTTAGATACTGGCGTGGGGTTTGCGTAACCTGAAGAGTTTCCAGCTGGCCAGCGTGACATCTCCCAGTCTTCAGGTGGAATGTGGCGGACATGTGGTTCAGTCGTGTGTCATCAGAAATGCAAAGAAGAACCCCAACTTTGACATCAACACCCTGTTCATTGATGTCGTAAGATCCGGATTTTGTTTTATCTACACAATTATGTTGACTAAAGTTCGAGTTCACCCAAAAATGAAAACATACTCAACCTCAGACCATCAAAGATTAATGCACAAGATTGTTTCTTCATCCTAACAGATTTGGGGAAATTTAGCATTTCATCACTTGCTCATTAATTTATCCTCCGCAGTAAATGGGTGCCATCAGAATGAGTCCAAACAGCTGATAAAAACATCACAATAATCCACAAGCAATCCACACCACTCCAATCCCTCAATTAACATCTTGTGAAATAAAAAATGTGTGTTTGTAAGAAACAAATCCGTCATTAAGATGTTTTCTGGACAAAAGGCCAGAAATATTAAAGGTGAAGTCCACTTCCAAAACAAAGACTCACATATAATTTACTCACCCCCTTGTCATCCAAGATGTTCATGTCTTTCTTTCTTCAGTCGTAAAGAAATTATGTTTTTTGAGGGAAACATTTCAGGATTTTTCTCCATACAATGGACTGATATGGTGCCCCAATTTTGAACTTCCAAAATGCAGTTCAAATGTGGCTTCAAACAATCTCAAATGCGGTTGTAAACGATCCCAGCTGAGAAAGAAGGGTCTTATCTAGCGAAACGATCGTTTTTTCATACAAATAATACAATTTATATAGTTTTTAATGTCAAATGCTCGTCTTGTCTTACTCTGCCTGAACTGTTTTTTTCTGGTTCATGACAGTTAGTGTATGTCGAAAAACTCCCATCTCATGTTCTCCCTCAACTTCCAAATCACCCTATATCGCTGTTTTACCTTTTTTGTTAAGGGTGTTTGATCTTCTTTGCATGTTCACTTTGCAGATACTGGGTCGGTACTTCTGCAGCGATGTAGGATGATTTTGAAATGATTTTTGAAGTTGAGGCAGAAAATACGATTGGAGTTTTTCGATATACCCTAACTGGCTGAAGCAGATTACACAGAGTTCAGGGAGAGCAAGACAAGACAAGACAAGTGTTTGAGATTAAAAAGTATTTAAATTGTCTTTTTTTTTAATGAAAATAACCGATCGTTTTGCTAGACACGACCCTTCTTCCTCGGCTGGGATCATTTACAACCACATTTGGGATCGTTTGAAGCCGCATTTAAACTGCATTTTGGAAGTTCAAAATTGGAGCACCATATCAGTCCAATTTTTGGAGAAAAATCCTGAAATGTTTTTTCTCAAAAAACATAATTTCTTTACGACTGAAGAAAGAAAGACATGAACATCTTGGATGACATTAATTTTTGTTCTGGAAGTCAACTACTTCTTTAATGCTTCCTCCAGGGAAACTGTTGTCCTCAAAATCCATTTGCTTAGAACTACTTTGGACTGTTTTGTTTGTAAACATTGCTTGAGCCGTTCACATTTCTCTCCTGATTCAGAAGAGACAACTTTTTCTCTGGAGAAAACAATATTAGACGACTCCTATTTTGTTTTGAAACAACGGTTTGAAGTTGAAAATCTCAGTGGTGGATTTTTATTACGAACAGCAGCCTGTGGATTACTTACATTATTTGTAGGTTATTGTGATGCTTTTAGCAGCTGTTTGGACTCTCGTTCTGATGGCACCCATTCACTGCAGAGGATCCATTTTTAAGCAATGATGAAATGCAAATCTAAATCTAAATCCGTTCCATTGAAACAAACAAACTCATCTACATCTTTCATGGCCTGAGAGTGAGTAAATTTTTAATTAAATTTTTGGGTGAACAATTTCTTTAACCTTTATGTGCATTCATCAAGGCTGAATATGAAAATAACACAGTACAGTTGACCTTTGGCTGAGCCCTCTTCAGAGATTTCTTGCAGATTCTTCATGCTGAAATCCGGTTAAAATATCAAATGTTGTGTTACAGCATGCTGCTAACCAGTTGAGACAGACTTATATACAATGTGGTCATGGTGTCCTTCACATGGTGGATGGTTCATGAGTGATGACTGGCACAGTAACAATGTTCCCCTGCAGTAAGCGTCAGTTCTTAATTCCAAAACGTAAGATAGTCTGGATTCCATTCCAATACTCATCTAAGACTGGAAGGGCATCGCATGGAAAGAATGCTGAATGACTAGCAAAATTATTTGCACTGTCAGTCGTGGCCAGCCCTATGCTGTACCGTGTCATGTTTGCCTCAGTTAAGGGTGTGAAGTACTTTCTCAAAGGGTGAGAGAAGAGAGAAAGGAAGGCTCTGTGGAATAACAACTGAAATGGAGAAATAAACAAGTCATTATGTTAGAGGTTACAGTATGTTACATATTTGCTCTTCGTAATCTCTTCTTCACTCTAGCGACTGCCCAAGGAAGAGCTCTACATGCCCCCGTTGGTGATTAAGGTCATAGACAACCGTCAGTTTGGCAGGAAGCCTGTAGTGGGCCAGTGCACAGTCCACTCACTGAATGAGTTCCGCTGCCAGACAGAGAGCCTGGACAGAGACCCAGCAGAAGAAGAATCTGGTGAGACAGAGGAAATAAGGGCGGTGTTGGGAAGGTTACTTTGGAGATGTCATAGATTACAGATTACAAGTTACCCTATTTAAAATGTAATAAGCAGTGTAACTATTTGAATTACTTTATTAAAGTAATGTAACTGATTACATTTGATACTTTTCTAAATTTCTGATGAATGTTTTCAACTGTTAATCATTTTCAAACGTTTAAACCAGGCAAGGTTAACTTTTCAGTAGGACTCAACACTGATTACTGGCAGACTTTCAAAATCCTTCGCCGACTTTAACACCTTTTTTTACTTTAAGATCGTTCTGAGGTTAAATACAGATTTAAAATCATTAGATATAGTTTAGGGGACCTAACCGTTTCTGACTTCATCACTTTGTGTAAATCCATGTGGGGTTCAGAGTATAATTTTTTTTATCCACATTAATTTCACAGCTGTCTATTACAAATATGTTGCTTTGTTTCATAATTACAGTGTATATGTGACCCTGGACCACAAAACCAGTCATAAGTGTAAATTTCTTGAAATTGAAATCTATTCATAATCTGAAACCTGAATAAATAAGATTTCTGTTGATGTATGGTTTGTTAGGATAGGACAATATTTGCCCAAGATACAACTATTTGTAAATCTGGAATCTGAGGGTGCAAAAAAAGTCTAAATACTGAGAAAATCGCCTTTAAAGTTGTCCAAAAGAAGTTCATAGCAATGCATATTACTAATCAAAAATGAAGATTTACATAAAAGTGACAACAAAAACTAAAATGCACAAACAAAAAAAGTGACTGTGCTACTTTTTCATACCATAAAATATGGTAAAAAAAAAAATATTCAGGGATATCTTCAAAAGATTTTTGAATTTTGGTGCACTTTTTTTCTCTGTATAGTGTTGATATGGCAACTAGTAAATAACGTAAATTTAGTTACACTAGTATGTGTGGAAATATTTAACAATTAACCCAGCATTAGTTTGTTCCCTGCGCTTCCCTAATAGATATGTTACTGTTTTTGAAATCAAATCTTTGCTTAGTTATGACAGGAAACACAAGCATCTAACACAGGCATCTAACAATGCCTTGGAAAAAACAGTTAATCTTAAAACAAAGTAAAACATATACTTAAACCCAGATAGGAAATAAAACAGTTAGCAAATAAACTTGTCCTATTCTGTGTCCTAAACACCTGAAATATTGGTATCTCATGTTTTAAAGCAGTCAATGCAATTTGGGAAAGAATTCAGTGAAATCTGTGTGTGTGTGTGTGTGCGCGCAAATCATCCTTTGTAATCGTTAACATTTTGATAAGTAACTGTAATTAAATAACACTTTTTTTCTCTGTAACAGATTAGTTACATTTATATGTAATTAAATTATGTAACTCTGTTCCCCAACACTGAATAAGGGTATGACTTAATACCATTTTAAACTTACTGTTTCTAACTGCAAATCAAAATATATTTGAGATATTGTAAACACAACAGATACACTGACAAGAATTGACTTTGAAACAGGTTTTCCAAAGAAGTATGGAGTAAACATTAAATTTTAAGTAGAAAGATTAAAAAAGTATTTTATTGTATCTTTGATTTACAACTTTAAAAATATATATATTTTTACAGTATACATTTGAAAATGTGCTTGTTCTACCTAGGGAAACAAGGGAAGACAGACAAAAAAAGTTAAAGAATATTGGAGAAAATTATATTTATTTTGTGCTTTTAAAAAGATACAATAACCTGTTCTAATTTAGGACAATTTAGTTATTCAATGAAGTCAGTTCTTTTCTATGTGGATGAAACATTATACTTTATACTTACAGTAATTATGGTATATTTCCATCAACAGAGGCAATTGCTCACACACCTAGAGATGAAGTTCTTGTTGACATTGATGATAAGGAGCCTCTCATTCCTGGACAGGTATGATCAGTCTTGTTATCATTTTTACTTAAAATGTTTAATATCTCCTTCTTTCTTTTAACTGATTGACAAGGTGCTATGTAGTGCTAGATCTAGACCTTTTCTGAAATTTCCCCAGAAATGCTCTTTGGAAAAATGGCTTTTTAGCAGTCATTCTCTCCCAGGGGGCCAGGGCCCATTGGGGGACCTCAAGATGATTTTAAAGTAAGAAAAAACAAGCATTAATATGAGATAAGATAAAACAAGACAGTTGTGGACAGTGGAGTCAAAAAGATGAGAACCACTGCTTTATAGCCATGGATACACTCTTTTTTGTTAACGGTGATGATGTTAGTCCTCTTGGCTGCTATTCAGTAGCTCGTTGGTCACATAGCTTGGGTTTCTCCAGGTTTCTTTAGAGCCTTGTTAGAGTATGATGTATGCTGCCATGGCAAGGTTAAGCACTTCTGAGCATACACACCACTTTATAAGGTCTTCCAGGGGTAGTTTTCTCCATGCATTTATTGGTGGAATTTAAGTGTGATTCTAGCTGTGAAACATGGCAATCACATCCTGTCCATTATAATGTCTGGGTTAGTCTGTGGTACTAAGAAAGCAATGCTTTGTAGTCAGTGACCAGAGGAAGGCTACAAACCTATTACTTAAATTTACTTTTAGGCTATGAATTCAATATGAGATGTAAGATTTTGGCTAAACTAGCCTTGTAATGTTGCTATGGTGCCATGTTAGTCAACTTAAGGCATAATTGGGGGTGGGTGTTTGATGAAGTCATGAATTCGCTAACATGATGGAATACTGTTTGGCGCTTGCATGTATGACGAAGGCTCACACCATCTTGAGACAATGACACGCTTCGCTTTCTGAGAAAAGAAGGCCAGCTTTAATGACGCCTCCTCGAGCTGTCATCAATTCCCTCTCATAACTACGACCTAAAAATACTCCCAAAAAATAAATAAAAACAACATAAAAAATGATCAAGGGGGATTAGGAAAATTGAAAAATTGTTTCCATGTCTCAGCTTTAACCTCTCAGCCTTTATTTGTTCAGTCGCTGGAAGAAAACAAGACTAGAATATCGGATTCGGGACCGCATGGCCCACTTGGTTTCCTTGGAAATGGATCATACTTACAAACGGCAGTTTATTTAGTTTTTCGACCTTCCAGCCCGGCTGGCAGGGCTTCCCTGTGGATGTGAGGTGTTCTGTCGTTTGCAGAGTGGAAAGAGGAATACTTCACGCTTGCCCTTTTGAGCTCAGTTTTATAAGCCCACGCCCAGCTCTAGTTAAGGGCCATTAATGGGGCTCTTTTCTTCTGTACTTGCCACCTTTTCCGTTGATCTAATCCGACGACAAGATTGAATTTCGTGTATTCCACGCAACGGTATGTGACACAGTCAGCTTACATTCGTCTATTAGTAACCTGATGATTAACCCGAAATGTCCCGTAACACAGTGCACACTGGCCTGGATGTCGGTCCAAACGCTCAAGGTCGCTCGATGGGCACACCATTTGCGGTCTGACTGAAATCACTTGAAAATAACCGCATGTTTGACTCTGAAAATGTATTGCTGAATACACAGTAAACATCCCCTTCAGTTCTGCTCCTGATTTCAGATGTGTGGTGACCACGGCACTATGGGCTTTATTTATAATGTGCATTTGTATGAGGACTGCCATCAAATGGCTCTTTCTGGCTAACATAAATAAAAGAGGGACCACAACCACAGTCATCTGTGGTAGGATCCCTAGTGACCCTCATTTTTGTCAATCAGAAACGTTTGATGGAATGTAGGAAGTGAAGGAAATGTGGGAAAAGGGTATGCCAATTGTTAGTTTTTTGTAAAGAAGGGCTTTTGTTGCACACTCATCATTTTACTTTTGCTTGAGGGTGTTGTTTTCTTTTGCACATGTAGAACATGCATTTGATTCGAGTTTTGGCAGCTCATCTACATTTTACTGTATGCTTTCTGTTTTTTTTATTTTTTTTTATTTTTTTTTTTTTACCATTAACAACATCTCAGGTAGTTTTGACATACAGTAGCAAGGTCAGCTGCACTGGTTCAGAATAAAGTTTCTGGGGTCTTTCACATTAGAAGTAACAGGAATTTGATCCCTGGCTCGCAATCCTGCATGGCTTCTAGCCTTCCAGTGGGAGCCTGAGGCTGCTGTGATCCACTTTGGAAACCAGGCAAAGCGAGGAAAGGTAAAGAGGAAAATTTGTTCATCTCCATGTGGCCACTGTTTGAAACCTGCTGGCAGCGAAAAGGTCCAATTCTTTCTCTGTAAGATTTGGAAAGAAGAAACTCGGTATCTCCAATCAAAACTTCTTTTTAACAATGTGTGCACAGTAGCTTTTGAATATTTAAAACAGAACTACACAGGAGAAAATGGCAAACCTGCATGCCCAAGCTGAGCTGAAAAGACCGTGTCTGCTTTCTTGTCTTGAAACTTTTTTTGGGAATGGTTACAGTAACACAGTTGGCCAAAAAAATCAAACTCAGATAGTTTTCAAGAGTGCAGAAGGCACAAAACACTTCAGCTAAATGCTACTTGTGCATTGCTTTTGAGTAAATATTGTGAAATATTATTACAAGTTAAAATTGTTTTCTGTTGTAATGTATTTTAAAATTTAATCTGACATTACTTTAGTCTTCAGTCTTTAATGCAGTGTTGGGGAAGCTACTCTGAAACTGCAGCTTGACCAGCTACAAGCTACTCATAAATTAAGTAGTATTATTATGTAATTAGTAGTTAAGTAGTATTATTAGGTAGTTACGCTACATTCAAGCTACCTTTCTGAATAAGTAGCTAGCTACAGTACAAGTTACTATCAAAAAGTAGCCAGCTACATTGAAACTAATTGTTTTTCTTTTTTTTTTACAATTAACATTACAAATAGGCTAACTGAATAATTGTTCATAATGAATTATAATGAAATTATAAGTAAAATATAATAAAGTTATAAGTAAGATATTTGGGGTTTAGAACAGCATATTGTAAAGCAGTCATGATTTAAAAGAGAAGGGTGAATTCAGGTTGATTCGGACACTTTTTTCCAAGTCATTTAAACTACAAAAAGTGTCCCAATCATTGCAGACGCAACTTACAAATGAGAACAATAGAAGCAATCAAACCAACTTTCATAATCCTTGATCTCTTGAATTAAAGGAGAAGTCCACTTCCAGAACAAAAATTCACATATAATGTACTCACCCCCTTGTCATCCAAGATGTTCATGTCTTTATTTCTTCAGTCGTAAAAAAAAATGTTTTTTGAAGAAAACATTTCAGGATTTTTTTCCATATAGTGGACTTCTATGGTGCTCCGAGTTTAAACTTCCAAAATTCAGTTCAAATGCGTCTTCAAACGATCCCAAATGTGGTTGTAAACGACCCCAGCCGAGGAAGACAGGTCTTATCTAGCGAAACGATAGGTTATTTTCAAAAAAATAATACGATTTATATACTTTTTAATTTCAGACGCTCGTGTTGTCTCACTCTGCCTGAACTGTTTTTGTTCCGGTTCATGACAGTTGGGGTATGTCAAAAAACTTTGATTGGAATTTTTCGACATACCCTAACTGTCTTGAGCCAGAATACAAAGACTTCAGGGAGAGAAAGACAAGATTAAAAAGTATTTAAATTGTATTTTTTTAATGAAAATAACTGATAGTTTCGCTAGATAAGACACGTCTTCTTCGGTTAGGATTGTTTACAACCGCTTTTGGGATTGTTTGAAGCTGCATTTAAACTGCATTTTGGAAGTTCAAAATCAGGGCACCATAGCAGTCCATTATATGGAGAAAAATGCTGAAATGTTTTCCTCAAAAAACATAATTTCTTTACAACTGAAGAAAGAAAGACATGAACATCTTGGATGACAAGGGGGTGAGTACATTATGTGTGAGTCTTTGCCATTAAAAAATCATTGGTTAAAAACTTTGGGAACCTCAAAGAACATTCAGCTCTTAAAACTTCTAGAATCCTGAAACTTTATGTTGTTGTGGGTTTTGGAGTCAAAAATGTTGAGAACCACTGGTATCGAGAGTACAAAAGCTGTAAAGCAGGACAGGAACCCCCTAGATTTGCCACTACCACTTAACAACAGCCTTAAACCAGACAAGGCAGACAAGACAAGACGAGTTTTTGCAGTTAAAAAGTATATAAATTGTAATTTTTTTTAATAACCAGTAAATAACCAATCTGTTCACTAGATAAGACCCTTCTTTCTTGGCTGGGATCATTTAGAGCCCTTTGAAGCTGCATTTAAACTGCATTTTGGACGTTCAAAATCGAGGTCACCGTTGAAGTCCATATATAGAGAAAAATCCTGAAATGTTTCCCTCAAAAAAACATAATTTCTTTACGGCTGAATTAGTGAATACATTATCTGTCAATTTTTGTTCTGGAAGTGGACTTCTCCTTTAAGAATGCAATAATTGGATTTTAAAGCACAGTTACTACAAAATCAGACTTTAGCACCTCTTTTTACTTTGAGGCTGTTCTGAAATAAAGATTTAAAATCATTACAAGAAATAGTAAATATCAATCCAAACATTATTCAGATATAATTCCCTTTGTAATCGTTAACATTTTCATAAGTGCTTTAATTACATATTTTTTCTCAGTAACTGTAACAGATTACAGTTAATGTTTATTTGTAATTAAATTACATAACACTGTTACATGTAACTAGCTACTCCCTAACACTGCAATTCAGTTTAGTCACTTCATTTGAACTTCCATGAATGCTTTCTATGTAAATGAAGCTCATAATAGATGCCTTATTCACAAATTTAGCAATGTTGCCCTTGTACAGTTACTGTTGTGCTATTTACTCTGAGAGAAAGCAAGCAATAAACTAATTTTCTTAAAAAAAGAAAAAAAAAAGGTGCCTGGATCGCAGCATTAAATTGATGTTGTGTAGTCCCAGAGGTCCCATCCTCCACAACCGCCAGCACTCAGAACCGACCAAAGATTGGGAATTGCGGCATGCAGTTTGCGTTCAACAGACAGCGCGTGCCAGTGAACTGCGGTAGCAGTGTGCGCAATTTGTTTTTGCGTATTCCCTCTTAAGGATTCAAACTTATTATATCTTCACCTCTAATGTCTTGTGTTTGGTGTTTGGTGGTGTTCAGAGCAGCAGAGCAAACCGGTCCGAACTCCCCTGTGCATTAAATGAAACTCGATCCCCATCATCTCTCCAAAGCCTTTGCTTTGGCTTGGCCCAGACCCCAATACAATTCCCTAGCGGTCTCATAAAAAAAACGCTCCCTGGATCAGGTTCGTCACTTAAAGCAGGTTTTTGATGAGGCCAAACACAACCTCATAGGGGAAAGTAACACCAATCCGGTGGCTTTGTGGATTTGCTATGGTTTTGAGCGGGTTAAATGATATACTTCTGAAACGCGGCGCTAAAAGCGAGTACCCATGTAGAGGAGCTTTGAAGAGGTTTCTGAGGTCAGACTCGAGGGAGAACTACTGAAAAGGTTTGATTTTGATCCTATGTCGCCCAAAGGCCTTTAGACAGCGAGCGAGGCGAACGGCCCCACTAATGTGTGTACTTCAAAATGTTCTGTAATGCAACTCCTCTAGTTGGAGGACAACAGCAAACAAAGCGGCCTGGTCCTAATTAGCTGTTCTACTGAGTGGCTGCGTGGAGTCCTCTCTCTTGTTGTATTTATTATGCCCTGGCACTACACAGCAGAAGGCGCTGTGAGGGTTCAGTCCTCCCTCTGATGTGGTAAGTCCTCGTCTTGGGCAACTGCTTCCCCCCCGTTCCTGGCTGCTCACCACCGGCGCCACAATAACTGCCACCCCCTACCCCCACACCTCCCCTGCTAGGGGTCGACTCTGGGGGAATGAGTGCGCTCGATGACAGGCCTTCGTGACCAGGTCCCGGTTTATGAGCAGCCAGTCTGATGGCTTGTGAGCCTAGTTTCTCATACGATGCTGAGAGACTCTCCTTGTGTCAGTGCAGAAGATGGTTATTTTTCCCATCTTGCGCTTATTAGAACAGTTGTTTAATGCTACGTCCAGCATTCTTGATTGTATTTAGATTGCGGTGTAAAAGACTAAGCTTGATTTCACATAATTTCAGCAGGATGTGGTTGCTGCATGAGAAGACGCAGCTCCGGCACGGCTCTGCTGTTTGTAACACCAGCCTACCATAGCATTGTAATCACCCACACCATGTGCATCATAATACGGAGGAATCAGGACTGGTTTGGCATGATTAGCTTGTGACAGATGCGGTGTGGGAATGCAGTCTTCCAGGCTCATCAGGGTGGGATGTGTAAAATTGTGCTGCATAAAAAATGTGTTTTTGGTTGAAGCTGCTATCGCAAGCCATTTTTGAATTGGATTACTTCTCAGCATGTAGATTTAATACAGTTCATGCAAGATAGAAACCACTGCTATTTTAATATTATTTATGTGTTATTATAGTTTTTATTAATATTTTTAGATTTTTAATTTTTGTTTTAATTTTTGTTTAATGTTATATTTGCATTTTTCAATTTATAATTTATAGTATTTTTTTTCTGTTGCTATTTAGGTTTAATTTGTTGTTATTTCTGTTTTAGTTTTTATTCCTTTCCAGTTAGTAACTTTAAGTTTCATTTCAGTATGAATTGATATGCATAAAATATTAAATGTGGTGAGCATGTGGTATTATGCGGAGAAATAGATTTTGAATTAAATTCCTCTGTACGCTATTCATTCTTTCTTAAGAATTAGCTTTATTTGACAGTTATAAGGAAAATAACTTACTTTTTCCAGTCATAAGGGTCAGTTTTTTTCTTTTAAATTGAGATTTATATATTAACTGAAAGCTGTATAAGCAAGCTTTCCGTATAGCTATTTGAAAATCTGAGGGTGCAAAAAAATCGAAATATTGAAAAAATCACCTTTAATGTTGTCCAAAAGTTCTTTGCATTGCAAATTACTAATCAAAATTTACGTTTTGATATATTTGCAGTGTTACGTTTTTTTGTCCTTTGGTGTGGCACCCCTAAATTATATTTTTTAAATTAAAAACTGTATTTTAAACTACATAATCATGGAAAATTATGAAATGTGTCTTGCTAACTGTTAATGACAGGTTAGCTCAGAATAGCAAAGTCATTAATTGACACAAAAGACTGAAACGTCCTATGGTGTGACAGATAATGTCCTCTGGCGTGACTGTCACACCACAAGACAAAGATGTTTTAAATAAATAAATAAGATTTTTTTTAATTCTTTTTTTTATTCTTTTTTGATCATTTTCAGTGTTCTTAAATGCAATAATAACATTAATTTAATTATTTTATGTTTTTTTTTGCAGCAAACTCTAAAGTGTACTTGTAAAGTGTCATGAAAATAAGTATAAAATGTGATACTTTGTTTTTGAAACAGAAAGAATTGAGGGATATAAGTTAGTGAAAGAGAGAGGCCACAGAAATACAGACAGAAAATTAACAAAGGATCCACCAGAAGGGAGGAGATCCTAAGAGAACGATACTGAAAGTAAATAGAATCAAAATGATGCCTTAAAAGAGTAGCCATAAAGTTGTAAAAAATAAATTCAAATCTTAATGAATATAGTTTGAATATCAATCATATTTAGCTGTGCCGCACATGCAGCACAGCGGTTAGAAAAGTTTCAGTAACACAGTGATTGACTAGGAGACTGAATTTGTTGATAAAAAATTATTTTGTTTCATTAAAAAAACATGTAGATAAAATTAAATATTAATACTTTCATAACTACTATTTCTATCCTTTAGTGTGACGTAATGTCATATGGTGCGACGCACATAGAAAACCTCAGATTTGCTTTTATCTCAAAATATCTGAAAAAAAAGTATTGCAATAAGGGAGATATAAATATCATTTATCTTAAAATGGTATAATTTTCAACAAAGTTTGTCTCATTGTCAAAGTTTATCTTGAAATTGTCCAACAAGTCATGGGGAAAAAATATGTTAATTATAATTTCATATTAAATAAATAACACTATTTAAAAATAAGTGTCTAACAATGAAGATGGTATTTGTATATTATTAGGAGTTTTTTTCTTCATTTTTGCTATGTCACACCATAGGACAAATTTATGGTACTGTTCAGTAAAAAAAAAAAAATATATATATAAAACAATGAAAGAATTGATGAAGTTAGTGACCCTTTATATCACAAAGATCAGACTTCACACTACATAAGTACATGCATTTCTTCTTCAAAAATGGACTTTTACAAGAAAAGCGTTTTTACTGTCTATTTGCCAACTACCCATATGCACATAAGTACAGCTTATATATATTACCATTTTTTTTTACCTGCAGTATATACCTTTTTACATAGTAAATGAATAATTATTAAAATTAATACGTAGATGTTAAACTAAAATAATAAAAAACAGAATATTATTATTATTATTTAAAATGAATGCTACTTTCTTTTATTTTTGTTTAAATGCACTCAGACTTCTGCAAACTGCAAAAAAAAAACAAAAAAAAAAAAACGTTTTATTCTCCATGTAACAGCAGAATTGTTGTTGTGTTTTGCATGATATATTATCCTTTTGAGGGGAGCGTTTGTTGACATAGATATAATAAGATTTGTGTTTGAATTATATTAGATGTTTGCCCTGAGCATGTTATTTATTACAACGCGTTTCATAATGCGTAAAGCAACAGCGTCTTTAAAATGAAACATATACGGTTCCGCTAAATTATTTGTACTCCTGGGAGAGCTCTCTCCTCACAATTTAATTATTTTATTCCATTGTTCAATGCATTTTCACCAGTATTGTTTTATGGCTGGCGTGGTACTTTCTCTGCGACACGTTCCCATAGAAAACAATGGTTTGATTTAGCATCGGGAGGTGCAGCGTTACGGAATGTGAATGTGTGTTATGTCTGCAGCTAATTAGCGTTAGCGCTCGCATTGCCGCATGAACTCATCCTACTGTAGAGACCCTCTCTTCATCTGTTAGAGCTATTATTGGTGAAAACCCACTTTTGAGTCCCGTCCAGGAAAAACAACAATCTCGGGGTGTCATTCTTCATCGGGGAATCACATTTCATGGTCCTGACCTTGGTAATGATTTATCTATCAACTAGAAACATTTCTGTCTGAGTTTACAAACCGCAGGTTCGAGTCGGAGTATTCGGTAGGGTTGCCATCTGTACCTCATTGACACACTCTGTTGCATCTTAGTCTGGAAGTTCCAGACCTGGAGACCTGTCCACTGTTTGTTCTGTAATAAATGCTGTCAAATTACTTCATCCATATATCCAGATGATCTAATGTGTTGCTCTATTTTCATATCGTGTTGCTACCAAAAAATTATAACTGGGGCCAGGATTGAACTGTTGACTGGTAGAGTATTGTATAACGTGTACTGCAGTTAGATTTTTCTTGATAAAAATATTTTATATTAAACATTCCAATTACAGCCTCAAACATTTACACTGTTTTGCTTTAGACTTTGAATAGCAAAATTGAAAAGGTTGGGAATTGAAATGATTGCTCCTCTTACTTTGATGCATTTTTGAAAGTGTGTTGATTGGCGAATAATGGGTATTTACTAACGTTAACCAACTAACCAATGCTTCTGGTTTATAACAGGCAGACGGCACCAGCTCTGCCATTATTAACATCTCGCCTTCTCAGTCCAGCCTCCATGTACGTATGTATGACCTCATCACTCATTTCACCATCACCACTTTCATCCATTTCTCTGCAACCTTCCTTTCATCCTGACTAGAGCTCACTGAGTTATGATAATGCTGTGGGTTTGCCCTCAATAAGTAAGAATGTATATATATATATATATATATATATATATATATTTAATTTCCATTTTAGTCTCCTTTTGGTGTTTGTGGCCCATGGCACGTCACCGTTATTCAATCAGAATCACTTGTGTTTTGTGCTGCATGCTCTTGGTGTATTATGATGCATGGACAAGTGATGTCTCCCAGACCAGAAGGTGCCCAAACTCAGTCATGTAGAGCTGGTGTGCTGTGGATTTTAGCTCCAACCCCAATTAGGTACACCTGAACCAGCTAATCAAGCTCTTACTAAACATACTAGAAACTTCCCAGGTGTGTTGAGGCAAGTTGGAGCTAAACTCTGCTGGACACCGGCCCTCCAGGACCGAGTTTGGGCACCTATGAACCACATCAGTGTCTGAAATTTACATGAAGATTTACGAAGGGATACAGATACGGCCCTGGTGGGGCCAATAGTAAGGGTAGGTTTAGGGTTGAGGTAGGTGTAGACGTTAAAAATGCACAATGAAGGGTAGCAAATTTAATTTAGTGTTATTTTAAGGTGGGATTTTTTCACTTTTGGCTGTAGCTGTATGTCTTCTAGCCACAACTCCTTGAGTGAACTCAAAATTAAGGAAATGAATAAATAAAAAATTAAACATGTTATTTAGCTTTAAAACAAAACGAAGATTAAAAAAAGAAAAAGACGTCAAGATGCATTTTTACAAAGTTGAGTTTAGATTACTTTAAGGATGTTACAATATTTTCTTCTAAACAAGATGATTTTTCAGTACTTCATTGAAAAACAATGTAATTTCTGTCCTTCATATTGTTTCAAACATGCAAGACTTACTGTTTTTTGTGGAAAACAAGAGAAGATGGATTCCATGTTCTAAATATGGAATCCATGTTGTTTTGGTCCCCACTGAATTTCACTAAATGGACAAAAACTTTCTTTAAAATATTATCTTTTGTGTTCCACACAGTGTTGTTTTAGTGTTATTCGTGCTGTTATAGTATACTCTTATATACTATTATAGTTTTCATAAATGTATGGCATGCTTTTATTAATTTTATTTATACATTAAAACAATTTTTTATTTTAGTTTTAAAGGAGAAGTCCACTTCCAAAACAAAGATTCACATATAATGTCCTCACCCCCTTGTCATCCAAGATGTTCATGTCTTTCTTTCTTCAGTCGTAAAGAAATTGTTTTTTGAGGAAAACATTTCAGTGTTTTTCTCTATATAATGAACTGATATGGTGCCCCAAGTTTGAACTTCCAAAATGCAGTTTAAATGCGGCTTCAAACGATCCCAAATGCAGTCACAAACGATCCAAGCCGAGGAAGAAGGGTCTTATCTAGCGAAATGATCAGTTATTTTCATAAAAATAATGCAATTTATATACTTTACATTCTTAAATGCTCGTCTTGCCTTGCTCTCCTTGAACTCTGTATATTCTGGCTCAAGACAGTTAGGGTATGTCGAAAAAGATCGGATTTTCTCCCTCAACTTTAAAAATCATTTCAAAATCATCCTACATCGCTGCAGAAGTACCGACACAGTCATGCAAAGAAGTAAACATGCAAAGATCAAACACCCTCAACAAAAAAAAGGTAAAACAGATATAGGACGATTTTGAAGCTGAGGGACAACATGAGATGGGAGTTTTTCGATATACCCTAACTGTCTTGAAACGGAGAAAAACAGTCCAGGCAGAGTAAGACAAGACGAGCGTTTGACATTAAAAAGTATATAAATTGAATTATTCTTATGAAAATAACCGATCGTTTCACTAGATAAGACCCTTTTTTCTTTGGGCTGCGGTTTACAACCGCATTTGGGATCGTTTGAAGCCTCATTTAAACTGCATTTTGGAAGTTCAAAATTGGGGGACCATATCAGTTCATTATATCAAGAAAAATCCTGAAATGTTTTCCCTTAAAAAACATAATTTCTTTACGACTAAAGAAAGAAAGACGTGAACATCTTGGATGACAAGGGGGTGAGTACATTATATGTGAATGTTTGTTTTGGAAGTGGACTTCTCCTTTAAGTTTTTATTATTTTTATGTATTTTTGTCATTTTTATTATTAATATTTTTTATTATTTTTTTTATTGGGTAACACTTTACAATAAGGTCATTAGTTAACATTAGTTAACTACATTAGTTAACGGGAATTAATGAATAATACTTTTACACAATTTATTAATCTTAGTTAATGTTAATTTCATCATTTACTAATGACTTATTAAGTTGAGTTTGAATTATTAGTGAATGCACTGTGTGCAAACTACTATTTTTGCGAACAATGAACGACTGTATTTTTTATTAACTAACTTTAACAAAGATTAATAACTAGTGTTATAAATGTGTTGTTCATTGTTTGTTAGTTAATACAAATAACTAATGTTAACAAATGACACCTGATTGTGTCTATTTACTATTTATAATTATTTTTTGTATTACTATAGCTTTCATTTATTTATTTCAGTTTTAGTTTTGGTATTTTTAACAATTTTATTTCATTTCCTTTCAGCCTTATTTCAGTTACCAAAAATTACATGATTTTTAATAGTTTTAACGCCGGTTCCAGATAAAAAAGGAAGTGTTACAGATTTAGGATGGCTTGAGCATCATTAATTGATGACAGAATTTTTGTGTTAACTGTCCCTTACAATTACACAATATTGCTTACTGTAAGTAATTGTGTATTAACATCTTATATGTATATATGAATGGTTTTGGCTATTAGGTGCATAAAATGAAGCGTTCAACTGTGTGAGGCCCTTGTCTTCTGAAGCATGAAAATGCCTCTGTGCACAAAATGTGGTCAGTAATATACAAATGGTTTACTGAGTCTGTTGTGGAAGAAGCTGACTAGGCTACACAAAGTCCAGACCTGAACTTGTTTTGGGATAGTTCGGAATGCCAGCCTCCAGTCAGTCCCCATTTCCTAATATCAGCGCCTGACCTCCCTTATGCTGTTGTTTCTGAATGAGAGTAAATCCTTGCAGCCATGTTACAACATCTTGCATATCCACAACATCCCCACAACATGTTCCAAGCCTTTTCAGAAGATTGAAAACTATTATAGCTGCAAAGGGAGGACCAACTCTCTGTCAATACCCGTGGTTTTAAAATTAAATAAGCTCATATGGGTGTGGTGTTTGGAAATCCACATACTTCTGACCATAAAGACTATTTCCAAATGATATTTACACCAATCTAATTAGGTTAACGGATGCCTCTAATCAGGCAGATATAGGCCAGTAGGACCTAGCTGGATTCGTGAGCGCATACGCAAATGTTTCTAACTCAAGGAAGGATTTGTGCATGTGACTGACTGTAGGAACTTTGGGTGAGAGGCATTTTTTACATTTTTATTTTAGTTTTTATTTATGAGGCAAAGCTAATTTGCTCTCATATTTGTCTCTGACTCTGTAAAGTTCTCTGTTATGCTTCTGATTGGTTGCAGAACACAGTTCCTCCAGGAGATGAATCCTGTTTTGTGTTAAGATCAAGGAGACTTAATGGATTCAAACTATCCTTTTTTCTGCACTTTTTTTTTTTTTAGTTACAGGAATTTTATTTCTAACAAGGAAAAGTCAAGGTCGTGAATGAGGGACCGAGAAAAGAAAAGCAAGCATACACGAGTTGTGTGTGTTCTGTCGTCTTTTTAGGCCCATCTACTCTTGGATGTCATGCATGGTCCAATTTGGTCCTGGTCGCATGATCTCCACAAATTTAGGGCTTTGGTTCTAGATCTTAGACCAGGCTTGGACCAAGCAGAGTGCTTTGATATAACTTCTTGTTTATATCACACTCTAAATGTAGTACTTTCTCCCTTCTTCTGCCAAAACATAGAGGTTTCTCTCTTTCTCTCTCTCTCTCTTTTTTTTTTTTTGCAAACAAAGATATTTATTTTATTAGAAAACATTCAAACCAGATGATCAAAAACCCAAATTTTCTCTCTCACCAGAGCCAAAGTAAATAGGGCTGTTAAAAAGATTCCCAGTGCATTTCCCCTCATAGCCAAATGTCAAGAACAGAAAGAAAAAGAAGAGTGAAAGGAAGAGAGAAACAAAAATGTGTGTTCAATCAGTTTTCCACTAATTAAATTTTGAAGATACTTTCTATAAGGCACGGTGCTGTCCTGTTGCTTTCAGGAGGGAGAGAAAAAAATGGAGAGGAGAGAGATGTTCATCAATATATATATTATTTATATATAAAATTGTAATGAAATGTGCTTCATTATTTTAAGGTGTTCTGATATAGGGATTCTTAAACTGGGGTCTAGGATCCACAAGAGGGTGCTAGAAGGGCAGGAAAAAAATTGGAAATATTTAACAAAATGGGCTGTCAGTGTTAACATAAATTATGTAAATTAGTTATATATATATATTCCAGATAATATTGTAATAACTTGCATAATAATTAGCTTCAGTACAGTAACAATTTCAACTTAAAATGAGTTAATTTTGCAAATAAAACCTTTCTTTGCATATTGCGTACGACAATATTACAGTCTAAGAATGAACAGTACTTCTATAGCATTTATTAATCTTAATGTTAATTTCAGCATTTACTAATGCATTATTGCATATGCAGATGAAAATTAGCCTGAATGGCTAAATCTGGCACATTTACTTATGTTAATTAATGTGCTTTGTCCCTTTTAAAATGAAAAATAAAGAAATTGTTAAAATCACAAGTTGTGTTTGTTAACATTAGTTAATGCACTGTGAACTAACATTAACAAAGATTAATAAACAGTGTAATAAATATGTTGTTCATTGTTTGTTCATGTTAGTTAATACGTTACCTGATGTTAACAAATGACACCTTATTGTAAAGTGTTACCTATTTTCAGATCATCTTTATTTCAAATGGCCTAAAGCAGGGCAATAACTATTCTATTCTATTCTATTCTATTCTGTTCTATTCTATTCTATTCTATACTATGTGAGAACTGTGATGCACATAGGCCTGCTGTGTGGTGATGCGGTGTTTGCTGAAGTCAAGCTTTGCCAAGCTTTCAGACACTCCAGAGGACAAATAGTATTTCAACAGTTTTGCCAGTCGTAGTACTTGACATCCAAAACGCATCAGTAGTTTTGAGAGGAGGAAAAAAGAAACATGCAGAACTGTGGTTGCTCATAAAATGGAATATTGGTTGGTGGCTTAATTTTCTTCAGACCATGAAACTATGCTGAAGGTTATTTGAAAGAATGCCTTGACTCTGCTGAAATGTGCAGACAGTGAAGCAGTACAGCACACGTCTTAGTGAACAAGAGCTGCCCTAAACCAAAATAAATCCAGTTATAAATGTATACCTACATTCAAAAGCCTTTTTAGCTTTTATCCAACATTCTGCTTTGGAAGGCCAGCACTGGCTTTATGATATTGTGATATTATGGAGGCTTTTATCCAAAGTGACTTACAGTAGAGGAACATAAGCGAATGTCACTGTGCCAACAATATTTATAGTCTACCAGCAATAGGAATAGGAATTTTGTAATAGAACTTACTCCCTTAAATTTGCAGAATGCACAGCCTCATTTGTGTGTGTGTTTGTGATAATGTGTCATCCTAAGGTTTTAGATCCAGGTGTTGTCTTTCCATTTTATCTTTTTAATCCGTTTTTTTGTTGTTGTTTAATTTTTCTGTATTCCCTTTTTTTCTGTTTATCTAGATTCTGTTGTAATGGTTAAATTCAAAAATATTAATTAAAAAGCATGTCTAATTACTTGAAACTTACCGGTTAACAGCAATTTATTAATAGTTTAAAAATAATTACATTTATAAGTCCCTATGAAATTCAGTTTAATTTTTAACCAAATTGTGTGTTTTCCCATTAATTTTGTGGATTCCATTCTAATGGTTTCATTGAGTTTTAATAATCAAAAGCATGTGTAATTATTTGATTTTGTGAAGAATTAATTTAATATAGTTTTATTTATTTATTTATTTATTTTATACAAATACTATATAAATGTATTTAATTTTTCTGGTAAATAAATTCTGGTAAATGTTTTAATTGTGTATTATAATGTTTTAATAGTATATTTTTATTATTAGTAGTGCCATCATTACATTAAATAATATAATTCTATTATAGTTTCTTCAAGTTAAACAGAACTTTTATTTTAACAGGTTACTGTTAAGTTCATTAAGTTCAGTACATGATATTACTATAGTTTTCTCAAAAGAAATGGTAAAATGTTTATGAAGTGACTCTCGGAGCAGTTCTAGAAATTATGCTTATGATTTATATTATACCTTATATCGGCTAAAAAAACAAAAAAAAACAAAAAAGTGAGCATCACGCGCGATTTAATATGTGTGTAGTCAACAAAACCGTGCATCTGCGCCATTCATTCACACAGAGACACGAAGAACATGCAGGTTAATAATTAAACAGTATTTTTGCGGCTTAATATTCAAAGACACTTGTCCATATCGCATTTTGATTTAAGTGAATTAACCTACTTTTGATTTATTCATCACAAATTCTGTGACATTCTGCGTTATACAGTTAATTCTGTTTTTATGACTGGGTTCCACAATTCTGTCCATTTGTCTGTTCCGCGACTTCTACATCGCTGAAATCACAGGGCAACACTAGACCTAGAAAAAGTCAAATGAATTAATAAAATCTTAAAATGTCATAGGCGTTATTATAATGAACCTACATTTCTGTAGCTATGATGAGCTGTAATATATTTTATCAGGTATACATTGTGAGTAAAATGTATTTGGAAAAATTCATATCCTTCATCATTTAAAATAAGCATTTAAATATTGTTGTTGATCTTGGGATGCCGTGGAGTCAAAAAGGTTGTGAACCAGTGCTGTACACTGACGATTTGACAAACTTGAACCTACATCAGACTTATGAAATATAGTTGCGTCAACTGTAATGAGACTTCACAATGTGATGTACTGTACATTGCCTTTTTTGATATTTACTAGTCATTTGCTACATCCACAGTATGCATTTTTATAATGAGTAGGCACTACATTAAGAACTTGGGATAGTACATATAATGTAGGGATGTGCCCAAATCCGAATACTGTGTTCGGAAAGCAAATGACATTTACTGTGAAACGCCCGAAGGGAATAAATACGAGATTGTAGAAAAAAATGTATTTCAGTGCTTTCTCTCGCAATGATAGAGTTGGGTAATTATACTGTATATAAATTACAAGCCGCTATTAATATGCAGGGCATTGAAATTGCTTTTGAATGTTCACTCGCTGCTTTACTTTCACTTTCGAGATTCGCAATCACAAGTACTCTGTGTTTACTATGGAGCGGCAGTGCTTACCGCACATTTTACAAGATTAGATGTTTGTCAGTGGTGCTCAGGATCTGCAAATCATTCGCCATCATCCTATTGTTCATCTCTTTCCCTACTCTGTTTATGTGGTAAGGAAAATTTTATGTACTCTAATGTAACAGGCTACCGCTAGCAAAGCGGCTAACCATATCCCCTTAGTGGCTCCGTAGTGCAGATAATTCATTTTCCATGCCTTTCCGAATACGGATTCACTATTCTGGCACAACCCGTTTCCTACTGTATAGTAGGCATATTTAGATGCAGGGACTGTCACTGTGAAATACACTTAGGCATATCTATACTGTTCAACGAGGTAGAACGGTACCAAACCAGCATATTTCAAAAGTACTATATATATTGTACAGTATATGCGCTGTATGTATATGCCGACAGCCTGTACTGCGCTCGATCACGGCGTTCATGAAAAATGAAGGACTGAATTGTAAAGTCATAGATGAAATTTAAGTTACTTTAAAACCTACAGGTTTTCCAACAAGTCCATGTCACAAATTCCTGAGGTCATTTTGGATATTGTTTATATTTCTAAATGAACAGTCAATCAAACCACATGGAATGTCTGTACGGTATATTCTAAATATAACTTACATTAAAAGTCTATTCAGTGCCCAATTATTACCAACTCTGTTTGGTTATTTTTCATAAGTAGTGCACACAAGGTCTTTCAGACCCAAAGCTAACACCACCAGTGCCCTACAGTAACCTTTACCTCAGGAACTGAGAATGTTTGCAACCATTTTAACAGGTTTTGCATGAATGAATTTTTGGAGGAGCAGTGAATTTCACTGTTTTCCCTCAGCCTTCCCGACCACCCTGTTCCAATACCAGCCGCCCAGGGGCATAGCAGCCATTATAAATCTGTTCATTTTTAGAAATTTCTAGGTTCCCGATGTCTGAAATCGTATCATACCCATAACATTATCTTTTCATCTGTATAACATCACTTTTGACGGTGTGTTTCCCTTTTTGCAGGCACATATACACCCAGGTTTATATGGTGCAGTCTTCTCTGGTGCAGTACTTATTTTAATAATACCCCTAAGTCCTAAAACCTTTGGGCAGAGTATAGAATAACTAAACGCATACATCTGGTGCACTCAAAGTGTCTGGGTGACCAGACGCACTCATTACACATCATTTCAGAGGCAAAATGGAACATTATTTCCTTACTCGCAAGATTAACACAAACTTGCGCACAAACACCTAAGGCGCACACACATAGTAGCTAGTATGGAAACATGGCTGTCACGGCGTCCTTAGGCTCCGCTTTAATAGCTCTGTCAGACAAAGAGAGGAGACATGTGGCAGTACTATGAAAAGCACCATTCAAGGCCGGTTAGACTGCCGCACAGCCAGGCCAACTCAGCTTAAGTGATTCTGAAGGCAACTTCACAATACTTTGCAAATTCTTGCTGCACACCCAGTCCCATTTACCCCGTGTGTCGCCTTTGAGTAGACGCACGGGCTGCACTGGGGAGCCATCTCCTAAAAACATACAACTTCATGTTACCTTCACCTCATACCTACTACTCATTTCTTTTGTCTTTGTGGAATTCCAGTGCCATTTGTTAAGTCATTAATTTCTCTTCTTTATTACATTGGCTTGAGGAAGTTAGTGTGTAAATATGTGCTTGCGTTCTTTGCAGATATCTCTGACTTGACTCTAACTTCTAGAGCTTGTTGCAGCCACTTGTCTAAATGTGTTATGTCTTTTGTAAATGATTGGATTTACTGTTTTTAAAACTTTTTGACTGTAATTCCTCCAAGAGTTGTGAGTTTCGAAAGTTTTCGATCTGTGTCCACCTAACTTGGCAGTCTTTAACCTGTTCTGATTTCTGGTCACACATCTGGTACACATCTCTTCAGTAAGATCTTGACTCCTAATTCAATTACTCTTTAGAAAAAAAATCTACTGTTTTTGCTGTTTGGATCCTTCATTGTTTTACAGAGTTTTCTTAGCAATTCTGGAGCTTTGTATTGTGACATTTCTTAAAAGATTACTTCACTCCAGAATTTAAATTTCCTAGTATTTTATTCACCCCCATGTCATCCAAGATGTTAAAAAGAAAATTTGAGGAAAACTTCCAGGATTTTTCTCCATGTAGTGGCCTTCAGTGGGGATCAACAAGTTGTAGTGTTCTATTTGCAGTTTCAATGCAGCTTCAAAGGGCTCTACACGATCCCAGCTGAGGAATAAGGGTTTTATCTAGCAAACTGATTGGTCATTTTCTATACTCGTCTTGCACTAGCTCTGCAATGCATGTCTACGACTTTGCATGGCGTAAACACATTGGAAAGGTCACACGTGGTTAGTTCTTCGTCTGTGTACTCCGGTTCAAAAAGGTGGGGTAGGGCGAAAAACTCTCAAACAATCAAATTTTCTCCTCAGACTTCAAAATTGTCAGACGTTGTTTTACCTTTTTTGTAAAGGGTGTTTTCGCTTTGTAAACACTGGGTCGGTGCTTCTGTGAACGTCATGAGTGACCTTTCCGAGCTAGTGCAGGACAAGCATTTGTAGTTAAAAAGTATATACTTTTTTTTTTTATAAGATGACCGATCGCTTTACTAGATAAGACCCTTATTCCTTAGCTGGGATCGTGTAGAGCCTTTTGGAAGCTGCACTGAGACTGCAAATTGGACTGTCAACCTGTTGATCCCCATTAAAGTCCACTACATGGAGAAAAATCCTGCAATGTTTTACTCAAAAACCTTAATTTCTTTTTAATGAATTAATGATTTTTTTATGTTAATAGATTTGTTTATTTGTAAGTAGTTTTGAATAACACCAATTTCTAAGTTATTAAAAGTAATGTACACTACCATTAAAAAGTTTGGGGTCAGTTATGTTTTTTTCTTTTTTTTTTTGAGAGAGAGAGAGAGAGAAATTAATACTTTTACTCTGCAAGAACATAGAGTTAATCATAAATGTCAGTAAAGACATTTATAATGTTACAAATATTACTATTTCAAATTAATGCAGTTCTTTTGAATATATTTGGTTGATCCAAAAAAAAAAAAAACCTTAGATGTATTGCGATTTCTACAGGAACATTAAACAGCACTGTTTTCAACATTAATAACGAGAAGAAATGTTATTTGACCACCAAATCAGCATATTACAATGATTTTTGAAGGATTATGTGACACTTAAGCACTAGTGTAATGGCTGCTGAAAATATAGTTCAATCACCGGAAAATAGGAAACAGTTATTTTAAATTGTAATAATATTTCAGATTATTACTGTTTTACACTATTTTTATCAGCCTCAGTCAGCCTTGGTGACCATGAGAGACGTATTTAATAAATTGCACTAACCGCAAACTTTTTATTTCTTCTTATTTATTGCTTGTTATTTTAGATTATGAAAGACTTATGAATGACTTCATTCAAATTTTGTCTTGGTAAAATGTATTTTTTGGCCTTTTCCAAAGCAAACTAGATTCAAACCAGTGTTGGGAAAAGTTTTCAGTTTTTAAAATTAACGCATTACAGTATTGTGTTACTCCTTAAAAAAGTAACTAATTATGTTACTTAGTTACTTTTTATAGAAAGTAATGCATTACATTACTTTTGTGTTACTTTTTAAATCTGGAAAGGCCTTGCTTGTTTGCTTTTAATATAAAAAGATCTATTTTTGGCAAATGTAAAATCCCTTTCACACCAAAAGCCTCAGGCTGAAGGTAAAGTTAATTCATGTTTGTACAGTAGAATGCAGAAGAAGAAAGTTTAACACTCTTCAGCACTAAAAAAAAGAACAGATGTTAGTTTATCTTGAGTAATTAACTCACTGTAAGATGTGCGCTAACCTCTATAGGCCAAGGCTCCAATATCAGTTTTATAGAGAATTTACTGTATATGTTTGTTTTTTTCCTATGTTAAGTTTACTGTGCAGCACACATGTACACAGTTTGTTGGTCTGTGACCGTAAACAGGATATTGCCCTCGCATACAGACATAAACACACAAAGTCTTCTAGTGTAGTGGTATATGACACACTCTGACACGAGTACACACACATTCCTTGGCACGGCAGTGGCATGTAGGCCACTTAAACAACACTGTCGGCCCCCTGCCTGGCCACCAAAACGCATGCCACACCACCACACTCGCTAACCACTAAGACGGGAAAAAAAAACCCAGCGGAGCCCGGCATTGCTCCATCACTACTGTTTTTCCTCCCTCATCGTAAAAGTTAAAAGAACGATGGAAGCGAAACTCAAAGTCTCTCCTCGGGGTGAGTCGAAACTGGCCTTCTGGAAGAGAGAGCAGTGTGTGTGGGTCCAGCCAGCGGAGGGATCACAAACGTACTGTTTTATGCCATGGTGGCTCAGTCTGTCTTTCATCCATCTGTCAAACACACACACACAGGCATCTATTTGCACAATACTCAGCATAATCGCACTACATTTTTGTTTCTCGTTTTAAAGCAGTGTCACTTGCAGAGTGTTTAACATTAACAACACTCTTTTGTCTTTTGGTTGGATGGGAATGTGCTGCTGGCTTAGGTGGGAACTGCCTGATTTGTACCTTTTTGAAAAATTCCCACACTTTCCACATGGAATGAGTGAGCGTTGGCGAGGCTTACTGTATCAGTGGCGATTAACACATCAAATTGCAGCAGAACATGAGCGCTCCTGAATCATACCCGTGAAAGTACCAGGAAAATGACAATTTGAATGCGTTCTTTCTAGTTTCAGTTGATATGCTTATAGTTACGGGCATAACAGCGGAGGGGTGATTTATCAGTCGCTTATGGAAACGATTAAGTTATGGAAAGAGTTGTTTCCACTGGTCGTTTGGTCTGGGGATGGTGTCACTGTCACTCATGCATGCATGTGCTTAATATGTTTTGACACTTGAGCATATTTTCTCTTGAATTTTTTTTTTCTTCGCTTTTTCTAACCTTGTCTTGTTGTTTATATTGAATGTCTGACATGCTTAGTTGAGACAATGGGTAAGTTAAGGCTTTCATTGCTTTCAGACTATATGTTCTTGTTCATGAAGGGCTAATCAATGAGGGATGTGGTGTCAGATATGTACTGACCTTCCTTGCTTTTAATGTTTCTTTCCATTCTCTTGTTTTCTTGTTCTGTGTCTACAGCAGGATGAATTTATGGACTGGTGGAGCAAGTTTTATGCCTCCACGGGTGAGAGGAACAAGTGTGGCAGTTATCTGGAGAAGGGCTTCGATACGCTGCAGGTAAGGTCCTTATGATGTTCCAAATGAGTATGACTGAGTTTCTTTCATATAAACTGTACATAAGCACAAAAGATATTTTAAAGAACTGTTTATGTCCTTACGATTAAAATCAGTGGGGTCCAAAACAACATTTGACCCTGGGTCATCTTCATTATAAACTCCAATTTTAACTCCAGATTAAGGAATGTTTCACGCTTTTATCTTATAAACTTCATTAACAATGCTTTATACCTAAGGTTATGAAAAACTGTCCCAGAGCAGCTTTTGTGGTGTTAACCCCACATTACGGTGCCAAATTTGTGCAGTGTGAAACAATGCAGTGTTAGAATATAATGGCTAGATGATTTATTTCTTAAGTAGCTGTCTTACTGTCTTAAGTAGCTCGGGTATATTTGTAGCAATAGCCAAAAATACATTGTATGGGTCAAAATTATTAATTTTTCTTTTATGCCAAAAATCAGTAGGATATTAAGTAAAGATTAAGTTTCATTAAGATATTTTGTAAATTTCATACTGTAAATATATGAAAGCTTAATTTTTGATTAGCAATATGCATTGCTTTATTTGGAGTACTATAAAGGCGATTTTCTCAATATTTGTTTTTTTTTTTTTTTGCACCCTCAGATTCCAGATTTTTAAATAGTTGTATCTCTGCCAAATATTGTCATATAACAAACCATGCATCAATGGAAAGCTTATTTATTCAGCTTTCAGGTGATGCATAAATCTCAAAAAATTGACACTTATGACTGATTTTGTGGTCCTGGGTCACATATTTACATGCCTTGGACAGTTACAGAAACACCAAGCATTCTATAAACACTGAATTCAGCATTTGAGGAAAAACAACGCTGACAGAAAGCATGAACTGGAAGAAGAAACTGTTCTATTCTTACTTGTATAGTCTGAAAGCTCCATTTGTGAAAAACTTGATAGTACCTGACAAGGATGTGCAACGCTAGAGCTTCTGTGTAAACGAGATGTATGGTGCCTTTGTCCAATCAATGACACTGACAGCCCTTAAAGTCCCCATGAAATCAAAATGAAAGTTTTGGCTTTTAGTATGAATATGTTAGCCTTAAGGTTATCTATAAGCTAGTGTGCTCCAAAAGATATAAGCATTCAAAACTTACATTGTTTTACTTCCATGAGTATGAATCAGCGATTTTGATGACATTACCCTGCACTTCAGCTTTTCAACTTTCTATCCAATCAAATGCTCTCTAGAATCCATAGCGTCCCACCCACTACACTATAAATAGACGTTAAAGCTGCAGCTGAGATCGGTCACTTGTTCGTAGTGTTAGTATTTTCTGTATGGTGAATGGCATGTAGTGCACAGTGTAGGTGATAGGGAACAATTCAGACAGTGTAAATATACTTTCGATTGGAGCAAATGAGGTCTGGTTTTGCGTTGTATCACACAAACTGCGACACAGTGTACTCCGGGCATTGGCTTCAGTCCGGAGACATGATAGCATGGAGCAGGTCATATGCGCGAGTCAGCTTATTTTAAAACTACACAGCCTCAGCATGATCACTATTTTGTTTTAGTAAGAGTTTCATATTGAATCTAGGGGTAATCTGTTAAACTGTGGCTGTCATAAGCTGTCAGATATAGATGAAACGCTACTGGCTATTTTAAAAAGGGGGTGGGGCTGCTCAACATGTCCCGGCCTGTCTTCCTGTTTCAGTTGAATTTACGTCATTTACGTGTTTCAAGGCACTTCAGTGGACCTTTAAAGGGATAGTTCACCCAAAAATGACAATTCTGTCATTAATTACATTAATTACATGTCGTACATCTTCTAAACACAAATTACGTTAATTTTGATGAAAACTGAGAACTTTCTGATCCTGCATAGGCAGAACTGCAACTGAAACATTCCCAGGCCCAGAAAGGTACACTGACCAAAATTATGAACGCAACACTTTTGTTTTTGCCATGAGCTGAACTCAAAGATCTAAGACTTTTTCTATGTACACAAAAGGGCTGTTTCTCTCAAATATTGTTCACAAATCTGTCTAAATCTGTGTTAGTGAGCACTTCTCCTTAAGAAAACCAGTATCTGGTGTGACTACCTTTTCCTTAACGCAGTGCAACAAATCTCCTTTGCATAGAGTTGATCAGGTTGTTGATTGTGGCCTGTGGAATGTTGGTCCACTCCTCTTCAATGGCTGTGCGAAGTTGCTGGATATCGGCAGGAACTGGAACACACTGTCGTATTCGCCGATCCAGAGCATCCCAAACATGCTCAATGGGTAACATATCCAGTGAGTATGCTGGCTTTGCAAGAACTGTGATGTTTTCAGCTTTCAGGAATTGTGTACAGATCCTTGCAACATGGGGCCGTGCATTATCATGCTACAACATGAGGTGATGGTCATGGATGAATGGCACAACAATGGGCCTCAGGATCTCGTCACGCTATCACTGTGCATTTAAAAGGCCATCAATAAAATGCACCTGTGTGCTGTGTTTGTTGTCCATAACATACGCCTGCCCATAAGTTTAACCCCACCGCCACCATGGGCCACTCAATCCACAACGTTGAGATCAGCAAACCGCTCACCCACACGATTCCATACACGCTGTCTGCCATCTGCCCTGTACAGTGAAAACCGGGATTCATCCGTGAAGAGAACACCTCTCCAAAGTGCCAGATGCCATCGAATGTGAGCATTTGCCCACTCAAGTCGGTTATGGTGACGAACTGCAGTCAGGTCGAGTCCCCGATGGGGACGACAAGCATGCAGATGAGCTTCTCTGAGACAGTTTCTGACAGTTTGTGCAGAAATTCTTTGGTTATGCAAACCAATTGTTGCAGCAGCTGTCCGGGTGGCTGGTCCCAGACAATCTTGGAGGTGAAGATGCTCTATGTGGAGGTCCTGGGCTGGTGTGGTTACACGTGGTCTGCGGTTGTGAGGCCAGTTGGATGTACTGCCAAATTCTCTGAAATGCCTTTGGAGACGGCTTATGGTAGAGAAATGAACATTCAATTCACGGGCAACAGCTCTGGTGGACATTCCTGCAGTCAGCATGCCAATTGCATGCTCCCTCAAAACTTGCGACATCTGTGACATTGTGCTGTGTGATAAAACTGCTCATTTTAGAGTGGCCTTTTATTGTGGCCAGACTAAGGCACACCTGTGCAATAATCATGCTGTCTAATCAGCATCTTGATATGCCACACCTGTGAGGTGGATGGATTATCTCTGCAAAGGAGAAGTGCTCACTAACACAGATTTAGACAGATTTGTGAACAATATTTGAGAGAAAAAGGCCTTTTGTGTACATAGAAAAAGTCTTAGATCTTTGAGTTCAGTTCATGAAAAATGGGGGCAAAAACAAAAGTGTTGTGTTTAGCATTTTGGTCAGTGTAGTAAGGACATTCTTAAAATAGTCTATGTAACATCAGTGGTTCAACCATAATGTTATGAAGTTATGAGAATGTGCACAAAGAAAACAAAAATAACCAATTTCTTCAACAATTTCTTCTTTTTCGTGTCAGCCGCCAGTTACCAGAGTACCACAACATATGCGTGTGGTACTGCTGACGCAGGAGCCAGCATTCTGACATAGCACTGCAGAAGAAGATGCAAGCTGTACATAAAACAGTCTTCGTAAACATGTCCAAAGATGTCAACAGATAGGATAACCTGCAATTATTGCCCAGCCTTATTTATTTGAACCAGAATATACAGACAATGAATTAGAAGAGATGGACTTTCTACCTTAGAATGCTGACTCCTGAGTCAGGAGCACCACACGCGTGTGTCATGGTACTCTTGTGAATGCCGGCGAAGACTGACACTGAGAAGAAATTGTTGAATGAAGTCATTACTGTTGTTTTCATTGCACACAAATATTCTAACAATATCCTTACTACCTTTCTGGGCCTTGAACGTGTCAGTTGTGTTGCTGTCTATGCACTGTCAGAAAGCTCTTGGATTTCATCAAAAATATCTTAATTTGTGTTCTGAAGATAAACGTCTTACAGGTTTGGAACGACACGAGGGTGAGTAATAAATGACAGAATTTTCATTTTTTGGTCAACTAAACCTTTAAGACATTTTATCTTTTGTGTTCAACAGACGAAAGTCATAGTGGTTTTGGAGAACATGAGTGAACAGAACTAGAAAGTGAAAAGGAATAATGAACCAAAAATGGACATTTTGTCATTGTTTATTTATCCTCATGTCTCCCCAGTGGCACGTCTAACACAATCCCAGCGGTATGAAATCTATACATGGAGATTAACAGCAAACGTTAACCATAACTATAGTGACATTATCAGTGCCCAAAGAAAACCAAACATAAGGATGCCAGAACTTCAAAGGCCTGTGGTCTCTCTCGGGAGCGCGCATGCCTACTTTCAAACGCTCACTCACCCCAACTCCAGTCCACTCCAGCCCACTTCCCACAAGCTTATCCATTTATAATAGAGCCCGCGGCTGCCAGATTCCCAACTTTTCCGATGAATTCATGTCGGGGTTGCCGCAGGGGGATAACCAAGTGCAGACAAGGGCTCCGTTACTGACGTCATCGGCCCGTTTTCCCCCCAGCCCACACCTCCCTATCATCCCTCGATCTCTGGCCGGTTTGTCAGCGATCTCCCCTGTCACCACATTCTCTCTCGACTTTGCTTAGCCACTCTTTCCAACCTTTACGATCTAAACGTGTCTGTTAGTCATTTGGCAGGGGCTCGGGTCTCAGGGCTACCTGCGAGGCCTGGGGTTCGATTGTTGGCTGCCACCGTGTGAGAGTGTCCCACGCACCGGGAGGAGCAGCAGACAGAAACACTCTCCCTAAAACTGCTGAGATGAGCTGTTATTTTGGGCTAATGGTGCCTGAGGGAGAGATTTAAGGCAGGGAAAGAGCAAAAGTGACTGGGAGAGAGTTTCATGTGATGTGTGCCGTGTCACACGTTCAGGGACCAAGCCTGAGTGAGTCAACTAGAAAAACAGAGCGACTCGCTTACGAGGATTCCTTCATACTTTTGTCACTAAGTTGTCTCCTGGGTGGCCGTTTGGTTGGAGACTTGTACGCCGCTAGTTAAAAGTTGCGTAATGTCATGGCGAAGCATTTTTTCCTCGGGCACAAGTAGTTTTTTCACATTTTATTGCCGTTTTTAAACATTCTCATAATCAGGAATTTCCAGATCTTTTTGCATTAATGATGCATTTGAGGTTGTTTGACTTGCGCCTGAAATGTTAAACCTGCAATTAAAGATCTCAGAGTCCAAGATTCTTAAAGAAAACTGCTTTGGCAAGACAAACAATGGATGTCTTGTCCTTAGCATGTGTCCTTGCAGCCCTTCGCGTTGATTACAGCACATTTTTAAAGAACTAGATCTGCATGCAAATCATATATCACAAAACACACGCTCTCCTGTGCTTACTTTCTCAGGTGTATGACAAGGAACTGGAGAAGGTTGAAGACTTTGAGCAGTTGGCTGATTTCTGCCAAACATTTAAGCTTCTCCGTGGAAGAGCCCAGAATGAGAGTGAAGACCCTTCTGTTGTTGGAGAGTTCAAGGTAGGGTCATTCATAACCTCTCAGCTACTATCAACTGCTGTCACATGTGCCCTCATTCAGTCTCCAAGAGGAAAAACATTCAGACGGTGCCAGATGAAGCAATGGATGGGTGTCGTTGCTTATTGGCTAAGCTAATGAAAAGTCATTTGAATTAGGCCTTCTATTTAAACTCATCACATACTTGCCTCTGGCAGGTTCAGCCTGTACTTTGTCAAATTTACTATTCAACAATTTGTTATTTTAGAGCATTTTGCAGTAGGTCCAGAGTCTCATGCCATTTTTTTTGCTTTAAAACTGTCTAAAACTCCAAAAATGTGCCTCCTTGCCACCTTTACAGACACAGTCTCTTAAAAATTTGAGTTCTTTTATGGTGGAACTTTAATGATTCCTTAATTCTTGAGGTTGCTATACAGTTTTATTGGAGATTAAAGTGTCTTCTAAGGTACATTGTGAGTTCTTCAAGTCATCGTACTAGTTTCTGGGTACGTTTGCAAAGTGGCTGAATATTTCTGGAAACTTTCCAGGACTTTTGGAAATTTTCAGAAAATTTTGGAATCTCTATTTCCCTATTTCTGTGTTCTTTAAAAAAGTAGTTAAAAATTTACAGATAATGTACTCACCCCCTTGTCATCCAAGATGTTCATGTCTTTCTTTCTTCAGTCGTAATGAAATTGTTTTTTGAGGAAAACATTTCAGGATTCCTCTCCATATAATGGACTTATATGGTGCCTCTGAGTTTGAACTTCTGAAATGCAGTTTAAATGGCACTTCAAATGGCTCTAAATGATCCCAGCCAAGGAATAAGGGTCTTATCTAGCGAAACGATCGGTTATTTTCTTTAAAAAATTTACAATTTATATTATTTTTAATCTCAAATACTCGTCTTGTCTAGCTGTGCGTTTTTTTCCGGTTCAAGACAGTTAGGGTATGATGAAAAACTTCCATCTCATTTTCTCCTCCATCTTAAAAATCACCCTACATCACTGTTTTACCTTTTTTTGTAAAGGACATTTGACCTTCTTTGCATGTTCGCTTTGTAAACCTAAATGTAAAATAACTACTCATATGGTGACATTTTGCAGCATTTCAGACCAGTGTTGTTTTAGTATTATTTATATGCTATTGTAGTATTTTTGAATACTTTGAATAGCTTTTATGTATGCAAGTATGTATGTATTTAAAGTTGTATTAATTTTGTTATGCGATTCTGTCAGTTTTATTATTATTATTATTTGAATATGTACCTATTTAGATAATGAAAGAATGACAGTAATATGGGGTTGGAACTTTTAAAAATACCCTCCATGGCATCCGGCATATGGCTGTAAAACCCATTTTGGTTCTAATTGATACCTTTAATTTGTAGAGTCTAGATGCTTTTTCTTGGTTTATTTGGATTACAACTGGTTTAGTTCTAGTAGGATTTGAGGGAACTAAATTTGAGGGATTAAAGTGTAATTTGAGGTTTGTCTGGAGGCCCCAGACAGCAGGTCTCCAGAAAAAAGTAAAACTAAATTGCACCATGAGTTACACTGACTCCTGTCCTCCTTCAGGGCTCGTTTAAGATCTATCCACTGCCTGACGATCCCTCGATGCCCGTACCCCCACGCCAGTTCCGCAAACTGCCCCCGAACGGTATAGAGGAGTGCCTGGTACGGGTCTACATCATTCAGGCCTATGGCTTACAGCCCAAAGATGCCAATGGCAAGGTAGGTACAACAAAAACGGAAAGGAACATGCTAACAAGCAGTTTGCTTTTCAGTGACCTTGTATATGGCTCGGGGTTGGGAGAGTTACAACAGCCCTTGTATTTTCACTAGACGCATTCACAAATCTCTAGTTTTTTCATCAGCCAGACGAGTCCTTTGTGAAGCCTCTGCAGTGCCAGAGTCATATGAGAGCTGAGAAACTGCTTTATGAAAACATGGAGCCACCCTTTTACCCACAACCATAAACTCTCAATCGCTGCCCGAGACCTGGCCAACGCGCCACCACCGCTGGCCCTGCGTCAGATGGGCTTTCCCTTCATTAGTTGCGAATATGCTAAGATGACGTCCTTTCATCACCTACTCAGGCCAGGAGTTATGATATGGAACATTTCACACATGTACTCGCTGCCTATGAAACACACACTGATCAGAGAGATTTGATGCTTTTTTCCACCGAAAGAGCAAAGAGCGTTTGTTTCAAGTACAAAAAGAGGGCGTGCTGTTTTGGATATTGTCGCTTATAGTATATATGTGCGAGTGTGTGGCTATGTTAACACATACTAACAAGCACTGCTTGTTCTTTCGTAGTGTGACCCCTATGTTAAGATCACACTTGGCAAGAAATCAGTCGATGACCACGACAGTTACATACCCTGTACTTTGGACCCCGTCTTTGGAAAGTAAGTTTTTTTTCTTTCTTTCTGTCCCTGAACAGATTCTCTCTTTTTCTCTCTCATACACACATTCACACGCACACGCACACACACACACACATACATACAGATATAGAAACACGTCATTGCAAGGATCAGTTATACCAGCAGGGGTCGCCACACTCATAATAATGATGACACCCCTAATTCTGAGAGTTTTGGTATTGAATACGTGCAAGAAGGAAGGTTTGATCTGGTGGCTAAATGATGACTGAAAACATTTAAGGAAAAACCAAAGGAAGTATTCAGAGATTAAAATGTGTCTTTTCTCATTTAGGATGTTTGAGCTGACATGCTCTCTGCCTCTTGAGAAGGACCTAAAGATCATGCTGTATGATTATGACATGATCACTAAAGATGAGAAAATTGGAGAGACCATCATTGATTTGGAGAATCGCTTCTTGTCGCGTCACGGTGCTCGCTGTGGCCTGCCACAGTCCTACTGTTTGTAAGAATTGCCTCTCTCATTGTATTTATAATAATATAATATAATGAAAACTGCAAATAACAGGAAATTAATGTTGTAAAACTTAACTTAATCCAATGTCATGTTGTGATCCTCGAGAACTTCTCTGACTGGAAAAAAAAATCTCAAACCAGTAAAGATTAGCAAATCACTTTAAGCTGGCTTAAAGGGATAGTTCACCCAAAAATGAAAATTCTGTCATTAATTACTCACCCTTATGTCATTCCAAACCCAAAAGACATTAAGATATTTTTTTTGAAATCCGAGAGCCTTCTGACCCTGCAACACAAATGAAACGTTCAAGGCCCAGAAAAGTAGTAAGAAAATCATTAAAATAGCTCATCAGTGGTTCAACCGTAATGTTATAAAGCTTCGAGAATAGTTTTTGTGCGCAAAGAAAACAAAATGTTGAAAAAGTTGTTATTTTTGGGTTTTTTTGTCCAAAAAGAAGTATTCTCCTAGCTTCATAAAATTAAGGTTGAACCATTGATGTCACATGGACATTTTAATGTTTGTCCCTACTACCTTTCTGGGTAGGGTGATCACCCGTCCCACTTTGTGTTGTACCGCACGTTGCATATTGAGAAAATGTCCCGCATTTTCATAAGTCTGTTGGTTTTTAATAGACATATTAAGAAAACGTACATACATTCTTTTGCCGTTTTTGAGAAAGCTTTTTATTTATTATTTTTGCTGCGTAGTTCTGCACAAAGGATTTGCGGATCTCATCAAGTGATCAAGCACCACCGACGGAAAAGGTCGCACTCACACGGAAAAACACGATATTGTCCATTCATTTTTAACCAGTTAAAAAATCAATGCAGCTTTCAGACACGACTCTCTTCTTATTTTAATAGTTTTTTTTAGACGGTTTCTATGGTGTTATTTTAATGACAAATCTCCAGAGCGCATTATTGAAATTGAAATCCGAGGGCGCATCAAAATGCTTAAGCACAAATCTCTTCTCACACAAAACGTGCTTTCTCTCACTTACATGTGTGTGCTCAGAAAGATCAATAAGTACGCATGTGACAATGGATGTAAATCAGTATTTACATAGCATAACAGTAGTAAATGTATCTGTCTCCCACGTGTCCCTCAAAATCACATCAACTGTCCAGAAACAGATCTATTGCCAGGTGGTCACCCTATTTCTGGGCCTTGAACATGGTAGCTGTGTTGCTGTGTATGCAGGGTAAAAAAGCTCTCGGATTTCATCGAAAATATTTTAATTTGTGTTCCGAATATGAATGAAGGTCTTATGGGTTTGGAACGACATGAAGGTGAGTAATTAATGACAGAATTTTCATTTGTGGGTGAACTATCTCTTTGAGCAGTTTTTTATTTAAATTCAGTGTTATGTTATAATCCTGAAATACATCCCTGCTTAAAAACAACTAAAACAGCCTATGTGCTGTTTTTACTCCTGGTTTTAGCTGGTTAAAGATGGTTTTGCTGGTCCCCTCAGTTTTGATTAAATGTTGGCAGTCCCAATAACATGTGATAACACATTCTGCTCAGTTGCACCCTGTTACCCTCTTTTTGTTGACTCTAGGTCTGGAGTTAACCAATGGAGAGATCAGCTGAAACCATCCCAGCTACTTCATCGTCTGTGCGAGAGGCAAAACTACAAACTTCCCGTCTACAAGCAGGATAGAATCTACTTCAGAGGACAGGAGTACACAGTTGCAGACCTTGGTCAGTGTCCTAAACACACACCCCAACTAGTCCTAGTTTCCTACCTCTGGATTTAACGTTCATGATATTTGATCATTAATTCTGCGATTGTCGCTACCAAGAGCGGCTTCTTGGAGAAGCGTGTACGTGAGCTCGCACGTACGAATAAACACAGGCATCACGACCTATCAAACCTACAGGCTGGACGACGAAAAAAGAAAGTGGAAGTCTTTTCTTTGGAGCTGCTGAAAGCATTAGTCACGAGTAAGAGCTAATCAAAGCAGCAGCCTGACTCCATCACATCTTCCGTCATTAAAAAAAGCGAGTCGAGCATTAGATCGGCTGCGGTTCTGTGAAAACACTGACAGAAAAAGAATAACGATATATGTCTCGGCTTGTGCCATACATCATATCTGTGTGTGTGGGATCACAGAGCTGTCGGGGAGGCCGCTTGGCTGTTCTTGAGCGGAAAGAATGAGTTGTTCCTCTGTGTGAAGAAAAACAAGTGCGATATTGTAAAGACGAAGGACCTGTGTAAACATACAGCACCTCTGACATAGTCATTCATTCACAGCAAATATATCACTCCTTGCCACAGCAACCTGACATCCCCTCCTGTTTTAAAGTGTGCCCTTGGGACGATAATGCTAACTAATGCTAGTTCACCATTAGGTGTGTATTATGTCGATCTTACTTGTGCGTAACCTCCATCAGATCCTCCCAGCACTTCTTGTTTGACCTCTAAACCTTCCATCCAGTCAGATGTCACACAGGGCCTGCAGAAAGCCAAGCTCTCTAGCCGTTTTCCCTTCCATGATGCTTTGGGACGAGGTCGGCTTCAGATTTATGGCGAACTAGCATACAAGCATGTTCAGCCAAGGTCAACAGTGTGGCGGGCTCCTCAGCCTCCTGCTCCCGTGTCTCGCCGCGGAGGAATACTACATCTCTTTGTTTGGCTCATGTAACCGCGGCAACCCGCGCGTCAAAGCAATTATCAGGTGGCCTTTTTGGGCATCCAACTTCGTGGCAGAAATTGTCTTCCTCCACTTTAGTCTTTTTCCTCTTTTCTCCCCACTCCAACCGTGTTTCCCTCAGGGATGTGACACAGAGTTTCAATCCATAAACTCAACAGTGGGCGTTTATTTTTTTTTCTTCCCTCGCTCTCTCTTTTTGCTTTTTGACAAGGGGAAACTCTCTTCTTAGATCAACAGCAATGAAATCAACGCATCATCTGAGGAATGGGGAAAGATAAACATTTCCGACTATTTAAGTGGAATGCTTCATGAATGTTGGCTTTTTTCTGCTCTCGGTTAGGACTTAATAAAACTTAATGCCCAAATGTTCTTCATATCAAATCAGAGGTTACAGAGTGGTTCCATTTCACGGTTTTTAGCGGAAAATAACATTATGATGAACCTTCCTTATAACTGTTAAACAATTTTAAGCTAAAAAAAAAAGAAGTTTGAAGTACCTCAACATTTTGGCTGATCAATATGAAATTGAACTGCAGTGACCTTATTGTTGACTACATTTGGCCCTCAGATGAAGGGAAACCTCTTAATTCTCACCTGGGACCAGTGATGGAGCGTCTAGCTCTGTTGGTGTTGAGGAGGCAGGGTCTGATTCCTGAACATGTAGAGACGCGACCCCTCTACAGCCCCCTACAGCCAGATATAGAACAGGTTACATAGTCTCAACTTCCTATTCCCAAAAGATCTTTTTTTTTTTAATATATTTTATATTTACTATTAAAATGATTTTTAATGCAGGATTGCATATTTTATTGTATATTAATTCAAAAATTTAATACAATTCTTATTGTAAAAAATATGCAATATATTTTTTTAGTTTTAATTTAAAATGTAATACAGCTTATTTTGTTTTATTTTATTGTAAATATGCAATATTATTTTATTTAATACTGAATTAAAAATATAAATGGTATATTTTATTTTTTATTTTATTTTGATTATGTAATGCATTTTATCTAATTCTATGTTATTTAAATTTTTTTTTTACTATTTTATATTATTTTATTTATTATTTGTGACCCTGACCACAAAACCAGTCATAGGAATATATTTTTTAAAATTGAGATGTATACATTATCTGAAAGCTGAATAAATAAGCTTTCCATTGATGTATGGTTTGTTAGGATAAGACAGTATTTGGCCGAGATGCAACAATCAAACTACTGAAAATCTTGAATCTGAGGGTGCAAAAAAAAAAAAAAAACAACATTGAGAAAAAAAAGTTCGTAGCAATGCATATTACTAATCAAAATTAAGTTTGGATATATTTACAGTAGAAAATATACTAAATATCTTCATAGAACATGATCTTTACTTAAAATTAGAGATGCACGATATTGGATTTTTGCCGATATCCGATATGCCGATATTTTTCATCTCGTTTTGGCCGATACCGATACCGATATATATATATATATATTTTTTTGGAAAGTTAGTTTTTAACAATAACTTATTTGTTAGGATTAAATAAATAGTAATGAGTGGTTTACATTCAATCCCTTCTTTTTCATCAGCAGGCTAGCATTATTTATGATCTGAATTTTGTGAATTAAGTTCACTTTTGCTATGTTTCATGCTGAACTTCGGATGCTTTCACTTCCGAATTCCCAATCTGAAAACAACATTTCAAAACAAAAACAAAAAGAAAAGTAGAACTAAACTGGGTGACTGTGAGGGTGCTTTGCGGGACATGAACAGGACATAATTCAATGCGACAACTTCTTAATTCGTTCCTACGATCTATTAATTTATTAGTTTGTAAAATGAGGGAACAAATTAATTTGTAGAATTTATTATTAACGAATTTATTCCCACGAAATATTTTATTTCCCACCCGCAATTTATCACAGTAAGAGATACGAAAACATGGATTAATGAAGTGAATGACAAGAAAATAAACCTAAGAAATTAAAGGGTGAGGATTTGGGTAAATAAAAATATTATTAAGTTATGTCGCAATTCGTGACCAACTGGCAAAACAGTACACTTTTTTTGCACAAGAATGCCACCATGTTTACCTTCTCTGGTTTAACAAGTGGTCTTTTACCCTAGTCGAAAACCAAATCCTCCGTCCGCCATCGTTTCCAGAATAGTCGCGTCATTTTTGCCGTCACCACCGGACTCGTGCTGACACTACAAATACAAACCAGGCTCTACACCCGAAGCGTGTAAACTACCCTTCGAGTGATCAGTGAAATCCTGAATATGCCACGGCTTGGTAACTCTGTAACTCCCGCTGTATGGAGCAGACGCTTCAGCACTGCAGATCAGGCACTCGCACAAATGCGACCACGTCAAATTTTAACTTGCACATTTAAAAAAAAAATTTAAAATGTAGTCACTAAGTCATGTTTAATTATAATTTCTAATATTTTTTTACCGTGCACTGTGCTTTGACAGGGCTGCGGAACACGAAAAGGACATAATTATTTCCTACAACTTGTTAATTAGTTCCTACGATTTATTAATTTATTAATTTGTAAAATAAGGGAACGAATTAAAAAGTCGTATTAACGAATTCTTAATTTATTGCCACGAAATATTTTATTTCCCACCCGCAGTTTACCACCATAAAAGATACGACAACATGGATTAAAAGTAAATGACAAAAAAATAAACCTGCGAAATTACAGGGTGAGACGAGGATGATATGTGAAAAGAAACTATAAATATTATTAAGTTTGTGGCAATTCGTGACCAACCGGGAAAACAGAACACATAGCCGCTTATGGTTTTAAATGTATGGGGTCGAACGGCATGAATCCAAAAGCATGGTCGCTACTAACATTTGCCTGCTAACCTATTATTTAACTTAGAAAGAATGCTTTGTACCTCACTTGTGTCATAATATTTACGAAAAATGTTTCATATGAGCAACAGTGTGTTTTGCCGTTGCGCCGCCGGAGAAAGAGAATTCACTGACCGCGCGCCGTAATTATGTTTTATTTTAAATGCAGATCATGTCATGTGCAAACATAGCCATTGGGTTTCAAATTACAACAAAGAGCACCATAAAACCATTTAAATGTGCATTTAGCAATCTAGTGACTGGATATGAAACAGGCAACAGTAAATGATCCCAAATGGAACAACGGCGCGCTTTCTCCTATAGCCGCTGCTGCCACTGCACCCGCTATTGCTATGCATCATTCTGTATGTGCGTTCTCAGTTTAAATGCAGCGATCCAAAACAGTGAATCTACTCCTCATTCAGTCAAAACTTTGCTTCAAGAATGAGCTATACTGCTGACATGATCTAGCACACCCTCAGCACATGCGAGTTAACATATTCATCTTATCGGCAAGACATATCGGCATAATTTTTCATATCGGGCCGATGCCGATATTTACATTTTAAGTCATTATCGGCCGATTCCGATATCAGTCCGATAATATCGTGCATCCCTACTTAAAATCCTAATGATTTTTGGCATAAAAGAAAAATCAATCATTTTGACCCATACAATGTACAGTTGAGGTCAAAAGTTTACATCCCCCTTTCAGAATGATTAAAAATGTTAATTATTTTACCAAAATAAGAGGGATCATTCAAAATGCATGTTGTAGTTTTAATACTGACCTACATAAGATATTTCACATAAAAGATGTTTACATATAGTCCATAATAGAAAATAATAGCCGAATGTATAAAAATTACTCGGTTTAAAAGCATACATCCCCTTGATTCTTAATACTGTGTTCTCACCTGAATGATCCACAGCTGTGTTTTTTTTTGTTTAGTGATAGTTGTTCATGAGTCCTTTCACCCCCCGGCTCTTAATGTGTTGTGTTTCCTTCTAAAGCATCAGTGAGCGTTTGAACATTCTGTAATAGTTGCATATGAGTTGCTCAGTTGTCCTCTGTGTGGAAAGATGGATCTCAAAATCATACAGTCATTGTTGGGAAGGGTTTCAAATACACAAAAATGCTGGAAACCCAAAGTATTTGTTGGATCTGAAGGATGTTTCTAAAGAACAGCAAGCAGTTTAACTGTTCAGGACAAACAAGGGACTCATAACAACTATCACTAAACAAAAAAACACAGCTGTGGATCATTCAGGTAACAACACAGTATTAAGAATCAAAGGCCAATCCAATGCGAAATATCTTATTCAGGTCAGTACTAAGTAAACAATAACATACATTTTGTATGATCCCTCTTATTTTGCTAAAATAATAAGCATTTTTAATGATTCTGAAAGGGGAATATAAACTTTTGACCTCAACTGTATTGTTGGTTATTGCTACAAATATACATAAATACTTATGACTGGTTTTGTGGTCCAAAGTCACTTTTTTTTTTTGTTACAGGGCCACGTTATCTCATACAGCTTTCTCTACGCTTGTCTCATGTTTTTCATGACATGCCCTGTCACTCTTTACTGAGTTGTTTTATTTACCAAAACCCAGGGGCGGTTGCAGATGTGGGTGGACATTTTCCCAAAATCTTTAGGCCCACCAGGACCTCCGTTTAACATCACGCCACGCAAAGCTAAAAAGTAAGACCACTGCTATGGTTTAATATCTGTCAGTTTGTTAACAAAACAGATCTAGAAGCATAACATGTCCATGTTTTCTGCTCCCATAGGTTCTTCCTGCGCTGTATAATATGGAACACAAGAGATGTTATCTTGGATGATGTCAGCGTTACTGGGGAGAAGATGAGTGACATTTATGTGAAAGGGTACATCTGGGTGTCATAAACGGGTTGTTGGGTTTGTGTGTACGAGCTCTGGTTAAATGAAGTTGTTCTTGTTTCCCATGTCATGGGCCTGTTGCTTGTCTGTTGCCACTGTGACCAATAGTAATGACAGCTTGCAAAAATTATCGATCAGTAGCAACAAACACACAGTTGCAAGGCAACCGTAGACCCAAGCTGTAGCTCAATTACAGCTGAACAGCATTGTCTTCTAATGTGTTGGAAATGATGTGTCAGGTAATTGTGAATGTTATTTTTCAATCCTAGCTGGATGCAAGGCCACGAAGAGAACAAGCAGAAAACAGACGTGCATTATCGATCACTGGGCGGTGAAGGCAACTTTAATTGGCGGTTCCTCTTCCCCTTCCACTATTTACCTGCAGAACAGCTCTGCACCATTGATAAAAAGGTGAGATTTGTAAATGAAGTGGAAACGAACAACATGTCACTTGAGAAAGACGGGAAGGAAAACTCAAAACGAACCGTTAATAAGAAGGCGAGACATAATCTGCATTTATTAGTTAAGTGGAAATATGTCAATTGAGAAAGACTCAAACCAGATTTGTTTAGTGGTTAGCTGGTAACGCTAAGCCTGTCGACATGTATATCCACCTGCTGCGTTTCAGCTATGTTGCTGAAATGAAAATCTCTGGCCTTGATTAAATCTGAATAGGTGATCCGCAGGTCATCCTGCATGATTTGCAGAGGTTTAGTCTAACGCCACATTATGAAAGATATCACTGCAGTTGGCAGGTTTTTAATGCAATGTTTCAAACCCAGATACGTTGCAGGCTGCATCTGGCAGGCTTCCACTTAGCGAACGTGGTACGTGAACATCTTGTAACTGCAAGACAGTCCAGACTTCAGCCAAGCAATCTCAGCGAAAACAGTTGTGATGGACAAGGCACTTAAAGTGAGGTTTTGGCAGGCAAGAGATCAGTTATGGTAAGATTGAAGATAGCGGTTCCACCCATTAAACTGAGAGCGGCCCGCAACAGCTGTCAAAAGATAGATCCACTTTGGCTGAAGTTTGTTGGACGCAACACACAATAGAACCGATACATAGCGAAACGGATTCTCTCGCATGAAACGCGGCCCTCTGTGATAAATTAGAAGTGAGTTCTTGTTTGCAGTGTTTGTTTTGATGGAGCTGTATGCGGTTGTCAGGCAGGAAGTGCAAACCGACGCGGCCTGTTTACCGGTGAACGGCAGCAGTGCAGCTCTGTGAAGCGTGAGTTCATTATCCACGCCGTGTTTGTCCGCGCATCCATCACGGGTACAGTACGGTGGGAATGCTGTCATGCAGATGGAATCCTGTCTGGCTGTGGGGTGCAGAATCGGGGCTGTAGTGGGAGTCGCTGACAGTCTTTTCTGACTGCGATGTTTCTGTCGCTCTCGGTGGCTCTCACTCACTCTCTGTCTCTCACCCTCTTTCTAATTCTGCTTCGCACATTCACGCTATCATCTCCTCACTCTGTCTTTCTCAGTCGCTGTCTTGGTCTGTCAGTTTATTTCTGCCTCTCTGTTTCTCCTAGAGGTGGTGTAGATCATTTGTAGGGCTTGGTACTAATATGTTGTTGGGTCTAATTTCACAAGCAAGGCACTTATTAGTAATGCACAATATATTGATTATTGGCTGATGTTTGTGATTAATTGATTTATTGGTATACAGTCAATACAGCTGATATTTTTGTTTACTAGTGGGTGCAGGACACTATAGTTCAGTTATGTAGGTGAGGATAGCAAAATAAAGTAAACTGTAACATATTACACCCAAAAACTCTTCATAAAGTGGACTACCAATAAAACTGATAAAAATTTGGGACCAAAATTTTGATTTGACACTTTGACCTGACCATATTTTGTTACATACCTTTCTATCAAAGTTATCTGACATAATCAAGATGAATTTGTTCTGACACAGTTTAACTCTTGAGTTCTTGTCATATTTTATTACCATTTTCTAAACTATAGCGGATAAACTGTGATAATGTGAGAAATTTTGAAGGTGTCTGAATAAATTTTGGTTTGACTGTATGTTGAAACTGAACATTTAATTGTTAATGCTCATTACCTTTGTTGTCAAGTAAAGATAATTTAAAGGATTGGTTCATTTTCAGAATAAAAATGTCCTGATAATATACTCACTCCCATGTCTTTCAAGATGTCCATGTCTTTCTTTCTTCAGTTGAAAATAAATAAAGATTTTTCTCCATATAGTGGACTTCAGTGGGGATCAGCGGGTTGAAGGTCCAAATTGCATTTTCAGTGCAGCTTCAAAAGGCTCTACACGATCCTAGCCAAGGACTAATGGTCAAGCGAAACGATTGAAAATCAGTGAACCGATCATTTTATAAAATAACCACAAATGCTGGCCTTGCATTAGCTTGACTTCAAATATTACGTAGTCATGTTGGAAAGGTCACGAGTGAAGTAGGCAGAAGTACCAACCCAGTGTTTAAGAAAGCAAACATGCAAAGAAAGTCAAACACCCTTTACAAAAAAACTTAAAACAATGATGTCAGATGATTTTGAAGTTGAAGGAAAAACCTTACGTTACCTTTTTGAACCGGAGTACACAGATGAAGAGCTAACTGCGTGTGACCTGATTACATAATGCGTGAAGTCACGGACGCGCATCACAGAGCTAGTGCAAGATGCACATTTGTGGTTTAAAAAGTATATATTTTTAATTTTTTTTTGGAAAATGACTGATCGTTTCACTAGGTAAGACCCTTATTCCTCATCTGGGATCATGTAGAGCCCATGAAGATGCATTAAAACAGCAATTTGCATCAAACTGTTGAACCCCACTGAAGTGGTTTCGACTGAAGAAAGAAAGACATGAACATCCTGGATGACATTGGGGAGAGTAAATTATCAGGAAATTTTTATTCTGGAAGTGAACTAATCTGCTAAGTCTGCTAAATTGTAACAACTCATTTTGGACTTAATGCACTTTAATTTTGTGGAAGTAGTGCTGAAGTCCAACTAAAGATATACTTAACTATATTCGATTGTGCTAAAGTGAAACTACTGCAAGTATACTTTAGGTACACTTCAAATATTTTGCATTTAAAGACCGATAATATTTAAAGATCATACAATCCTCATCAATAGTGACATTAAAACATATTTTAGGCTTAATATTAAGAAATGTGCATTGTGCACAAGTAGTAATTACAACTTTATATCAGCAAGTCTCAACCGATATGTCAGTATCTAATAGACTTGAACTATACTTAGTATAAAATAAATGCATTTTAAATCTTTTTACTAGAGAAATTAGTAAGTGGTTCTTCTTTTTGTACCTCTGTCAACCTCACCATGTTTCTTTCTCTGCAGGAGCATTTTTGGAGTCTGGATAAAGTTGAAACAAAACTTTCTCCTAAACTTACTGTCCAGATCTGGGACAATGACAAGTTCTCCTTTGACGATTTCCTCGGTAAGACCAAATTCCAGTAGCCGTCCCTCGTGCCAGATCACTCCTCAGCTCTCCTCCACAGCTTGGCCACCCTCAGCAAATTCAGTCGTGTTAACCTTGCGAAGCACCACAAAGCTGTTTTTCAAGCATATTTCTCAGCCTTGACATGACAGAAGAAAAACGTTCTGTGGAACTGGACCACACTGATAGGAGCATGTGTGTGGTTTATTGTCATTAACCTGTACCTCAGTCTATACGGATATGTGCGTACAGGGAGATGGTTACTAAAACCTGAACCTCCTTAACCTGTGTGAGGTTACCCACCACACTGTTGCGTAGCATGACCGTCAGCATAAATGCGCTTAACAATCTTAACGCGAATACATCATTCAGACCACGTGAGCCCTCTATAACATCTTTACTGCTAATGTTATTATTATCAGCTGAACCTAATTTCCAACATGTCAGCACAACTGGAAGAGAAATAAGTTATGACCGGACTCCTTAAAGACCTCTATAAAATACACTGATATATGTACATTTGTAAAATAATTAGCATCCGACCACATTGGGAAAACCTTAAAGAAAATGACAGACTGCCAGCAGTAAAATCTGAAGGTCACAGACTTTTTTTTACTGATATTATATGAAATGATTGAGAAAAACAAGACACTTGGCTTGATTATATTCTTATTTTGTTTGCGTAGATAATCTACGTTTACATATATTCTCTTTTCTTATATTTAATGTGTTTCAGTGCTGTAGTATATCACTGTGTGTGACAAACTGTTGAACGTTTTACTCAGTTTTTCTCTCTCTTTTTAAGGCTCTTTGGAGATGGATCTGAACCATATGCTGAGTCCAGCAAAGTCTCCAGAGAAGTGCGGTCTTGAGATGTTTTCTCAGTCCCAGGACAAACTGGTGTCTTTGTTTGAGCAGAAGACAGTAAAAGGCTGGTGGCCTTGCGTGTGTGACAGAGAAAATGAAAAGATACTTGCAGTAAGAGCTACACACAAACCAGGGTTATTGTTGTGTTGAGAAATCCAATATTTTATTTTATTTTTAATTTTGTTATTTTATTGTCTTATTTTGTTTTGGGTGTGTGTGTGTGTGTGTGTGTGTTTTGTTTGTTTTTTTTGGTTTCAGTTAACTTTTCAATTTCATTTTTTCGATTTTGTTTTGGTTTCAGCATAGTTCTAGATTTAATTTCAACAGCATCACAAATTGTTCTATTTTTTCTGTGGTGACACGTACACACATCTTTCATATGTTTCATAACTAAAATCAAATGGCTAGTATAATATTGATTTGACCCTCTCTTATCTATTTAGACAGTTATTTAGGGCACAATAATTAAACCAATCTGTCCCGCATTTGTTAAAAATATGAAAACTGAAGAAATTTTCAGTCTTTTTTTTAAATATTTATTTCTAGTTTTAGGTTAGTTTTCTATTTAAATATTCAGTTAAATATTATGTAAGTTAAATAATTAAGTATTTTTTAATATAAAATTTCTAATATTAAAAATTAAAATGAAATAATATTAAATTATTATTAATCACATTTTTAAATATTACAATATGCATTTTCCAACTACAAGCCTGTATGTCTCTTTTACATTACAATTACATTAATGCATTTGGCAGATGCGTAAATGTAATTGTAAGTCACTTTGGATCAAATCATTTATCCAAAGTGACACAATTTATCAGTTCATGCATTCCCTAAGAGTCGAACCTATGACCTTGGTTTTGCTAGTGCCATGCTTTACTATTTAAGCTAGAGGAAACTGAGCTGCTCTTTGTCACTCAGGGAAAGGTGGAAATGTCACTGGAAATCATCTCTGAGCAGGAACAGGATGAGAGGCCTGCAGGACTCGGCAGAGATGAACCCAACATGAATCCCCATCTAGATGAGCCACAGTAAGTCAAACACACCCATAACAATCATTCCTCTCACCAAATAACCAAAAACCTCAAGGTGGGAATTACAGGATTTAATATAAGGTTGCTAATATACTTACTTTCTCTCTCTCTAGGCGTCCTGAGACCTCATTCTTATGGTTCTCATCCCCATATAAGACGTTTAAGTTCATTGTGTGGAGAAGGTTTAAGTGGCTTATTCTGGGCTTCTTTGTGCTCTTTTTCATTATTCTCTTCCTTGGAGTCTTTCTCTACGCCTTCCCTGTAAGTATCTGTGTGGATGTGTGTGGATGGTAGTAATTGTGTCGATAAAAGAAGAGGATTAAAGTTTAAATGGGGGTTTCTGTGATCATGAAGTGTTTGATCAAAGATGCGTGTCTCTGATCGTAGTTCAGGAATGTGGCATGTGTTATTCAGTATTGCACACACACTCATACACACACAGTCATGCACACTGAAGACAATTCATACTGTTCTGTGCAACACATATGTTGAAATTTTCAACAAAAAGACATTTTCAAAATGTTTAACACACAGGATCATTAAAACCAACCATATGTGCATATAGCACCGTTTTCATTATATTATATTATATTAGTTTAGTTTAGTTTACAACAGTTCTTTCTGGTCCTCGAAACTGGGAGGTGTGTGAAATTCTAGTGATATCGGAACTCTTCAAACTTCACAGTTTGTATAAAATGTTTCACTGTTTGTATCACTCTGCTTGCATCATTTCTCACAGCGAGTGCTATGGTGTATGCCTAAATACACTACAGTTTTATAAATAATACTGTTTTTGTGTCACAGAATGTACTTTTAAGAGTTTTTAGGTGAAAATTTCGTTTTTTAGACTTCAAATATGTAGTTTGTTAATAAAGATAACATCTACTTTAAAATTTGCTTTATTGTTTTCGGAGATGTGAGCTCCAGGTTGTCAGTGGCCATTCAGTGATCATGAACCCACCAAGAGCAGTCTCATCTCAGCCAGATATTCTGTTTGGAAGTGACTTTTTCGAATTAGTATCGGAGGCTTGGGCTGAGCTGTTAAATTGTCAACTTTAGATCTGAATCCATGACAGAAGTAGTTTGCACAAAAGAGGGTTTTCTTCTTCGTTGTTGTTTTTTATGTACATACCAACACATTCTCTGTCCCAGCTTGTCACATATTGATGGTTGGTTTGGACCCTTTGGCGTCACTTTTTGACGCACAGAGTACCCCGTTTTAGCATCATTTTTCATAATTTACATCATGAGTCATAATATATAAAAAAAATAGTAATATTCCAAGTCTTTCGATGCAAAACAATTGATTTGTGAGAGGAATAGACACGATCACCATCTCCATCCACCGTTAAGCTCAGACACTGCATGCAAAAATTGGCTTGAGAAGAAGCCTTGGTTGTGAAATGCCATTGGTTCTTGTGTGTCTCATGACTGAATGCGTCATGCTAATGTTCGGGAGTATCTTGTATTTTTTTAGTGTTGCCAAGTCCTGAATTGGGCTACTTTCTTACTGTTGCCGCTAATTTTACCAGAGAAAGCCCACCACAAAACGTGTATTTTACGCTCTTCTTCGCATAAAGATATCATATGGCTTCAGAAGACTTGGAATGAAACATGACTTGTTTGTAATGCTTTTATACAGCTTTTTATGGTCAGTTTGTGCAATAAATACCTGTGACTATACTTTTATTTGCCTATTACATGCTTTATATTGTTCAGAAGTGGGAAGGTTTAGGGTGGGGTGCAGTTAGGTAATCCAGTGAAAGTATTAAGTTATATAAAATTATTTCTGTTTTTACAAATGCATGCAAACCATTAAGGCAAACAACTGAGGATACGGCACACTTTAAAAAATGCGATGCCATAGGGTGCTGACCAAGCATCAATATGTGATGAATTGGGATTGAAAAAGTGTTGTACGTACACATTTGTGCCGTCGAACTGGTGCATAAACACAATATCACACTCGTAGGCAAGCGATATGGCTGTATATCGGCAAATTCCAGAAGAACTGGCCGAGGTGAGGCTGCTCTCAGCGGGTTCATTAGCGCTGAACAGCCGCTGATGCCCTGGAGCTCACATCTCCGTAAACATTGAAGCAAATTTTCAAATAGACGTTATCTTTGTAACAAACCACATATTTGAAGTCTAAAACATTACATGTACGCCTAAAAAACTCTTTATGTGACACAAAAACAGTAATATTTGTAAAATTCTAGTCCGCCATGACACTTGCTGTGAGAAATACCGCAAGCGGTGAAACAGTTGCAGTTATGTTATCGCTAGAATATCACACACCTCTCAGGCCAATCAGACTTGAGGACCAGAAAGAACTGTTGTGTGTATAGATAGATAGATAGATAGATAAATGGATCAAAACCTTTCATCAAAGTTGTCCTAAAACCAAAACAGTGCCCGTTCTTGTCTTAGGACAACTCTGATGAACTTCGTTGATCCACTTCACGTTGACTACTGTATATAAAGATATGGATATGGATATATATAGATAGATAGATATAAATATTAATAGATTATAAAATATGCTAGAATTTAGGGTTTTTAACCGTTCTTATTTTTACAGAACTATGCTGCTATGAAGATGGTTGGACCCTTCAGTGGAGTGGGAAAAGGAACACAGTGAGACTCTTATGAGAAAAAGGACATAAACCCTCACATCCATGACCATCCACACCAAAACTCCATCCACACATCTCTGTCCATCCTACTGGAGACATCTGCGTTGCTTGTGCACATGTCCTTGTAGCTAACGAGTTAAGAAAAAACCGAAGACAGGCTGAGAGTATTTGAAGTCTTTATGTGTGCGTTAGCCTGTTCTAGTCCTATATGCATGAAAGTTGCATAACGTCTGTGTGTGTTTGTACATGTATTACACGCCGAGCTCGCTGCCCCGTATCTGACCCGGTCCTGAACTCTCTCAGTATTCTCTTTAACTCCCACTTACACTTTCATCTCCTTGCCCGTTTAATCCTTTTTCATGTCTCCTGTAAAACTGGGTTCTTTCTTCACAGCCAGATGCTTCTTTCTTCTTCCTTCACGCAGAGAAAGGGAGACCGAGCCGCGTTGCACCACCTCCCATCCATTCGTTCCTCTCCTTTCAACAGCACTGGCTCTTTAGGTTAAACCCTGATTTGTACCGTTAGGCTGTAAGATCCGAGACAGGCCGGTTATTAGCTGAGCCCCCGCTGTCAGCAAGCCCACCTCTCTGATTACTATCACACTCTGTTATTTTGCTTTCGCGAAATCCCCACTAAATGGATTCGGGGTCAACTGTGGGTTGGCAAAGTGTGTGAATGTATGTATGTGTGTGGAATGTGGGCTGCGAAATGAGAATGAGAGATAAAAGACTTGTTTATTTGTGTAAATGTTACACTTACGCCCTGGTGCCTTTGTGCCTTTTTGCATTTGACTTGTAAAGTATAAAAATGAACAGGCGCATCTGGAAGAAGTTGCCAGACTTCTAAACATGCCTGTGAAAGAGCTGTTACATGATAAAATACACAATTACTTGTTTTCTGTCCATGACCAGGTCATGAGCTCCTCTTTTACCTAGTTCAGTGAGTAGAAACTATTCTGGAGTCGCATTTAGAGAAACAGGAATCATCTGTTGTTCACTCTGTATGCTAACAATGCATTCATCTGATGGAGCTTCTCTATGAACAAGAAATGTCAAGAGATCCGAGTTAATCTGACCTAATCTGCAGGATATCCAAAAGTGTTTACATTTTAGTTTTAAAAAATGAGGGCAAAAGTAGTAAAAAGGGATTTGATGTTTGCATAAAGTAACTGATTTGACAGTTAAAAGGGTGCATTCCTATCTCTGTTACAGAAAGAAAAATATGAGTGATTATGTTTTTGTTTCATTGTTGCTATTTTCTGCACATCTGTGCATGGATCTACAATATCACTGATTTATGACAGGAAAGTGAATATGAGAAAAGCCAAAAAGCCTTGCCTAAGCGATCTCTTGCCAAATATTGTACAGTATCTAGCTGAATAACTGGATTTATGCAAATGCTGAGCATCTGTGACTCTATTGTCATCCATACACAAGTTTCTTAATTTGACAATCAAAATTGGTATTTCTGTTTTTGAACTTCTGAATGATTTTTGCACTCTTTATTGTAATGATGCACGTCGTCTAATTGCCTTAAAGCTTCTGCTGAATTCACTGTGTTAAATTGACTGCATTTGTATCTCACTGTGTAATATGCTATGGTCAAATATATACCTATATATACAATTCTGTATATATTTATCTTTTCTTTTTGAGTCGGATGTAATTGAAGTTTCAATTACAATTCAGTTCAATTCAGTTCTTTATTTCTAAAGAACTGTTGCTTTTATTTGATTTTTTTTCACCAGATCCACGGACCACCTTATGTGCAGATTTAACTCTTAAAGCCAAACCACAACAGACTAGTCAGGGTGTTTGACTTGAGAGCAAATTAGAAGCACTCCAGCGCCTAGCCAGGGTTTCATGGAGCCAAGGGCAACTTAATCTTGCATTTCTACCAGCTGTTCTGGAAAGTGAGTGATTTAAAATATGATACAGTATATTTCTGATACAATGTTCTGAGCTCACTTTTCTTCTGCTCTAGGCTACTCTGACAGTACATGGGTCTTGTTAACTCTTAACGGTGTAGGGAGGAAATGTTAAATGTTATAACGTTGTAAATCTGGTGAGTATGACACCGTTTTGAAGTCTCTCACACTCTCACTCATTGTAACAAGGTTTCAAAATACAGAAATGGCCATATCGTAGTATCCAGTGCAAGTTATAACAGAGTGATAGATTTGGCACCAAGTGAAACCACATCCTCACTATACCTCTGTGCATTGCTCCAGCCCAACACGAATGAGGCCATGGACACCAGTTCATGTAAATGTAAGGAGTGACCATGTTTGCATCCATAACGCCATCCATCAAATGATGGATTTTAACACGTTTGGATGCTCTTGTGTTCCAGTCTCCATAGAAAACCATGTTAAAACGGGGTAAAAATATGGACTGAATTAATTAAATTGAAACATTTTTAATAACAATATAAAAACGTGTGCAGGGTTAAGCTGTGCTGTTGTTTGCTGCCACAGTAACAGCAATAAGCTTAAGGAGTTCTTGTAAAGCACTTGTTTTGCGTAGCAGCAAATCTGTCCTACATAAATGATGTATGCCTTACATGAATGATGACTAAAGAACATGAGCATTGCTTGCAGCGCTAAAGACAAAATTTCCCGAAGTTCACCCCAATTTCCCGAGCTGTATATATGTGCCCTCATCCGTTTTCAATGCGGCTAACCTCGCGTCGCTTCATGTCATCTTCCCTGGTGAAAAAAAACAGCATATGCTGGTAGCTGTGTTTTAATAGATTTAACGTTAAATTATAGGCTCAGAAAATAATTAATAGTTAGATCCGTCATCAATCTGCCATATTGGCGGGACAGAACGTAAACAATGCCACTGAACGGAACTCGCATATTTAGATGATTGTTGCTGCAATCAATTATTGTCATGTTTTGGGCTGTACTAATCAGTCAGACCCGGAAAAACATTTGGAGTACTATAGACTGCCAAAAGTTATAACAAATCAAGAAGAAGAGTGCAAAAAAACTGTCTTAAGAAAATGAGGCATTTGTGGTTGGCCAGACTGAACCAGGATATCCAGGGCAAGAATCTTGACAACATTCGAGTTTGGTCTTATTAACTTTAGTTTGTCAAAATATTGCACCCTTTCCTGTTTACTAAGTCCTTCTCTATATGATTTAGCAGCTTCCACAGTTTTTTTTTTCCGTGGTTTAGACAGCATAAATTAGCAGAACAACTTACTCAGTAGTGCATTTACCATCGATGCTGTTGTTTACCCCCAAGTATGGACCATACGGCCGTGCATCCGGGTAACTGACCAAAAAGTGCAACCCTCTTTAGAAACACCAGAGACTGGAAATAAAGCAAGATCGTTTTCAGTTGGGCTAGACTTCCGGGTTCGGGAAAAAGGTGAATAAGATTTAAAAAAAAAGGCTTCATACAGCAATTTCTTCATGTACAAAATCAACTCAGTCTTGCTCAGGTACTGATTTGTGTCCCAGCTTTCTGTAAAGGAAGTGACATCATAGTTATGTCAAGTGTTCAAGAGCTTTTGAACAGCCTAAGAAATGAAATGCACTCTGTTCGCTAACCTGTGTGTGAACTTGTGAAGTCTGCAAAACGTTGACTGTAACAACAGTCTTATAGTTTTCCTTAATTGTTGCTGCCTTTCTCCCGCTTTCTCGGTTTCTTTGCTTCGCCCGGTGTAGATAACAGGCACGTGAAAGTCGGGCTTGGTTTGGGTGTGTTATTTCAGCCTTGGTGAACTTCCTGTGCTCCCTGACCGCTGTCCACATTCTGCATGGGTGGGAGGCAAGAGCCAGACCCTTGTCACCACTTTTGGTCTCTCCTTTGTTTTGGGGAAATATCAGATGTCTCCAGCTGAGGGGTTCTTATAAATTAGGCCCCTGATGCAAAGGAAATATTGCTTAAATTGACAATGATATCAATACTAAATACATCTTGGCCTAGTTTAAAATAGGCCTTTGAGTGAAAGTCCTTTTCAAATGTCCTTTGTTTTTGAGTTTTAATGGGTTTTACTATGTTTGAGGCAAAGGCGTGACTTGTTCTCCACATGGAAAAGGATCACTGGGCTTAACAGAACTTATTTTTAATGTTTCTTGAGTGAGAACATGGAAAAATCCAGACAGTCAACATCAAAAAGCCTTTCCTATAAAACCACATCTGCATTGACTGGTCTGACCTTGCCAAAATCGCCCCCAGCCGCTATCTCACCGAATCCATGTAGGCAGAATTAATGGATTAATATCGTGGGTTCTCGATAATTAGCCATCTTTGGATTTGCATTTGTTGCATGCTTATTCTCTGCCTTTATGGCAGCTAACTGCATAATAGTCTCGCTAAGTGGCCTCTTAAAGTGCATTTTGCAAGCATATACATATGTATTATCTCATTTTACACTTAATTATCAACTGAATAAACAAGGTGGAATTTTGAACTGCGAAATGGAAAAAGCTATATAATTTTACAAGCGGAGCAATCACTAGATTTTTGATGTGTTGAGTCACCTTTGTTTCTCTAGCCTTTGTTTTGACAATGCCTGAGATTTAGCATGTTTGCACTCTCTGAATAGTGAAATGATGCACTTTCGAAACATTCAAATCATTTACTTTTAATGAAATCATGTTTTTTAATGTAAAAATATCAAACAAATCTCATTAGTTATCATGTTAAATTCTTTTAGGCTCATATAATACTAAATTCAGGAAATAAATAGACGGTTATTATAGTTAATTAAAACTGAACAATTAAAAAAAACGTTGTCTAAAAAACAAAACAAAACAAAAGCAAAAACTACACTAACTAAATTACTAAAACTTAATATGAAAAGGGAATATGTAAATCATTCTATGCATTAATAAAAACTATAATAGCATCTCAATGACACTAAAATAACACTGTTAATTGCTAGATTTGATTGTATTTACTCAATAAGAATAATTATGTTCAATGTTCATTAAATCATTCACAAAACGCTTGCTTACAAATATCTGTGTATCATACTGTAACTTGAATTATTATATTTTTAATCATATTAATCAAAATAAATACCTGTATGTATCATTATACAATAAATATCTGTATAATGCATAGTAGATATTTGTATAATATTATAATGTGCAAATATATTTCACGTTTCTGTGCTTATGAACATACTTTTAACTTTGTAAATATAGATGCTGTCAGTAGGTTTATATTGTACATTTCAACTTATCAAAACATAATATAAATACCTACAAGTACTAATGAGACAGGGCTGGATCTTCACATGTTTGTTGATTAATATTTGGCACTCAAATCCAAAGCAAAAGCCACTGCCATTTTATTCTGTATTCAAAGTTATTCCAACAGGCCTGGTGGCCTTACGGTGCCCTCTCACCCTTGTGCACACATGGGAACTACAATGGAGGTGGTTTTTATGGAGCAGTGTGCATAATTGTTTGCCTGCTTCATGCATTCTGCAAGCAGCAGGGTGGTACGCACGTAATGCCCTACTGAGTATTTCTTACAGACATGTCTGGCTCCCAGCCTATCCTTGAGTTTGGACCATGACAATAAAAGCTCCCGCTACAGGTCTGCCTATTTCTCCTCCACAAAACTTCCAAAACCGGCTATTAGCTCGACCTACCACAGTGCCTGACAGTAAGCGGCAGAGAACATGATGAGAAGAAAGGAAGGGGGGAGAGGAGAAAAAAAAGCTGGGAAATGAAGCCTGCAGTCACCAAAACGCAATCTGAGGAACGCGAAGGATGCTGATTATTAGGAGATGGAATTAAACCGCTTGTGCTTCCAAGTTTATGAAGGAAAAACGGGCCGAGGTTGTTGAGCGACAACAGGAAAGACAAGCTTAGATGAGTCCTTACAGGACCTTTAGTGATGGAAGACAAGTGTGTGGCTTGCGGCCACTCGGTTGTTACTGGCTGTATTTCAGATGTAAGGCATCAGTCTCACATTATGACGCCTGGGAACCAAACTCCACATAGACGGCCTCTTTCCTGTCATTGCAGCAGGAGGAAGCATTAAAGGTCAGCTAACAGGAAGTGAAAAATGCCCGTTTCTTTGAAGTTCTAATGTGGGAGAGTAAACCCTAGCTTTGAGCATGTAGTTCTTTGGGTTGTCTTTTTCAGCCAGAACAATGTGTTCCTTTGTTGTGGAAAATTGCATTGTTGTCCCTAGTGGTATTTGGTTTTACCGCTTTATTTTACCCTTGCTTCAGATGTGCCCACAATTCTTTTATTTCCAGCAAAACAGGGCGCTAAATAACAGTTAGCATCAGTAGTGTACAATGTTCTCATTTACAATTACAGCTGAAATCCCTTTATTACACTTCAAGAGATTTTCATTTTAATTAGAGAAACATCTGAGCAGCTGACCAAACCTTCATAAACACCACATTCTGGTGGTTTCCGATCAGCTGGGAGGCAGAAAGTGTCATTTAAGTATGTCGTTGCCATTGTTGTATTTCCACAGACAGATCATAAAAATTACCTCCAGTGTCTACTTTTAATCTACTTCTTATCCTCTCCATGCAAATCCCATTATGAATGCTCAGTTCCCTTATGAAAATTAACCATGCTTTTATTATTATTATGTGTTGATTACCATTTGTATAACCATAGTTTTACTACAAATACCATGGTTAAACTATGGTTAGTGTAGCAAGACCATGGTTAATTTGTGGTTGCCATTGTTTAACTATAGTAACCTTTTTTTTTGTTTTGTTTTATTTGTAGTAAAACAATGGTTAATTTTCCGTTAACGGTTCTTCCATCTTATATGGATTTTGACATATATGAGATCACGTGTCATTAGGTGTGTTTCCATTACCCTTTAAATTGCGCGAATTGAAACTGCAAATTTAAAGTACGCCTAATGGAAACACGTCACTTTTGCAAAAACACCCATATATTGCAAAAAGTTTTTACGCTTGCATGAGGTGGTTTTTCAGGCAATTCGAAAAAAGGGATATTTTGCAAAACTGCAATGGAAGGGCCTTTCCTGCCATTAATGCTTAGATAATTTACACTGCACATGTCTGTGGTACGTTATGGCTCCGAAACGGCCAACGAAGCTAATTGCAGCCACTGTAGTCAATGCTTTTGTTTATACCAGCCGTGCCACGGCACATTTCATAAGCGCCCCAGAAGTGTCTCTCCGTGCTGCTTCTACAAAGATACACACATTTCCTTCATTTAAATATATTGGCTAGTGCAAAATCTGTTGCCATGACTTATCGCGAGAGGAAAAATATTATGTTTTAGTCGCATAACATCAGTTAATGGAAACGCCATCATTTTGTAATAATTTTATGATATTTATAAAATATTGCTAAAGTTTTGTGCAAATATGTAATGGAAATGAGCCTACTGTGAAACATTTCTACGATCAACAAGCGTGTGATCTCACAGTCTGGTCGAATTATCTAGTGTGCACATTCAGAGGATTATAAGGCTGAAAATTGGCTGAAACTGTCTTCATGTCTGTGGTCTCCCATGGTTTTATAATCGGTTAAGATTTGAAAGTCGTGTCAGTGCTGATAGCCTAGCGGTTAGCGCACTGACATATAATGCAACTGCACCTCTGGAGACCCGAGTTTGAGTCCTGACTCGTGGTCCTTTGCCAATCCCATTTCCCACTCTCCACCCCATACTTTCCTGTCAATCTCTACTGTCCTGTCTGTTAAAAAGCATGAAAAGAAAAAGTTTTGAAATCATCTAGTGTGTGGCCAGCTTCAGAGGCAGCTCAATCATATTACCATAAACATGTTTAAAGGGGTCATCGGATGCCCATTTTCCACAAGTTGATATGATTCTTTATGGTCTTAATGAAAAGTCTCTAATATACTTTGATTAAAAATTCTCAATGGTTTTGTAAAACAACACCTTTTTACCTTGCCAAAATCAGCTCTGCAAAAATCATCTCATTCTAAGGGGTTGTTCCTTTAAATGCAAATGAGCTCTGCTCACCCCGCCCCTCTCTTCTCACTGTGGAAAGACGGTCTTGTTTACATTAGCCGCATTTAGCCGCATTTAGCCGCTAAACTTCCTAACTACCACGTTATAAGGAAAGGCGATCGCAAAGATTCATAAAAAAACGCTTATACTCACTTCTGCTGTAAGTGAAGCTGGATCATGAATGATTCACGCGAACACAGATGGATATATGTTGATCGGGAGGCGCATTCCCTTCACAAACAAACGTAATCTACTGCATCTTCAGCAGCTCAGATGTCGGGAGTAAATGACGACGACTATGTTCATTATTACATCCAGCAACACAACGCCTCAATCGCTCAATCGGAGATATTCTTGTCTAACTTACATCCCTGCTCTGGCATCAAAACATGGAAAGTTACTGGACTGTGACAGCTGGTCTGAGGTAAGAGCTCATGTCAATCAACTATCGTGGTAGCGGCCTCTGTTGGTGTGACGCCACACCGACAGGCATTTGAGAATGGCTCGATTTGAAAAAGGGGATATTATTTTTACAGATTAATTAAAAACCACTGCATGGATTTTTATCATTATAGTGTAGATTTGTACATACACTGCCAACACACATTAATGTTCAAACAACATGAATAAGTGAACTTAGCATCCGATGACCCCTTTAATATTGTGATTTGATTTTGGGGATGCTCTGTTTTGATCAGGAGCAGTTAAATAATCATAATAACACCACACAATAGAGGATTTTGTGGGGGAAAAAAAAATCGCTGCGACAAGCCTTGAATTGGGCCATATCACCCCGATCGTTCAGGGGTGCAAATCGGGCTTAAAATCAGCCTTAAAATCTGTGGCCTTAGTTAATAAAACACATAGCTTCAGCTTTGTATATGGCTACATATTCTTGATTAGTTTACTATTCTGATTAATAAAAATCTTCCACAGTAGCTTTGTTGAGTTTTCTACTACTAAAGGCCATTTAGTGAAAGGCCTTTTAAATGGATTTACTATTAATATTACATAATCATTTTTCATAAATTTTACATTTTTCAAATATTTATTTTTTAAAAGAGAACCACTGAGGAACCGAAATTATTGATAAAAAACAGAACTTGAACTTGAAGCAGTTCTTGACTATGTCCACTTGTAATGATGAGTTGAACGCAAACATATGTGTACATATTAATAACTCAATATACCATTGGCTTTCTGCATGACCTGAAGTTTGATCATCATGACACTTCCAAATCCACCACAACAATTTTCTCAGAAGCTTTCTTAAACCATAGACAGAAGACTATGGCATCAGTGGTGTTTTACTAGCAATCATTTCTGGACAGGACATTTTAATCATTCCATTTTACTGATGCAAAACAAGGAAAATGATACAGTGTGGCGAAGGAACTGTTTTTTCAAGTAATAAAGTGGTTAACATCTTTATTACCATTCAGAGAAATACTGGAATCTGCTGGAATGCTGTCCAGTCTGAAAATGTGACTTGGAAAAGTTTGTGAGTCATGTTAATTTCACTTTTTATTTTTCTAATCAATTTATTACAGTCTATGTGACTTTTTTCTTCTTGCATGCTGCCTCCAAAAAGAGATGACCTGTGAACTTTATGAATCATAGCATTGCAAAACACTTTAATAGATCAAATGACTGGCAACTCACATTACTTTGTGATATAATATCCTGTTGCTGTTTGATGTTCTTTTTTTTGTTTTTTTTTTTTGTTTCACATTTGTTTCCAGTTCTGCGAAATGCAGTTCCCTCCAAATTTCCTCAACCTTTCATTCACCTCTATAAAACCAAGGGGAATGGTATCAGTGAAAAAATGTCAAAAACAATATTTCTGGATTTTATAGTGGTGATTATTATGTTTCATAAAATAAATTAATTTAGGATTTGTGTGCTACATCTGCCAACCAGTGAGCCCACTACTTCATTTCCCCTCATTTTAGAGGGGGAAAATCTTTTGGTATTATTCCCTGTTCAGAATCATTAGAGCCTGGTATGTGGAGCTTGTAAAGTTAAAATTTTCAGACTTTCAAAGAAGACTTTCAAGACATGCTATTCAAGATGAAAACGATCAAAAACGAGGTATTGATTCCATAATGGCTGCAAAATCTGTCACTCTTCCACAACAGTTAGTGTGTGACCTGTAAAGAATGCCTTTGAATCCAGAGTAAAGGAATTCGCCTTGAGCCAGTGCTTCCATAATGAAAAAGACTAACACCTTACGTGTCAGAGGTTATTAAATCATAACCAGGAGTACTTTTTTCCAGGCTTTAAACATCAAAAGTATGAGCTCTACGAGAGTTGAGCTCAAAAGGAGAGTGTCAGCTAATCGTAGCTCTATGCAGTATCATAAAATCATAATGACCTCTGCTGCCCGCTCAGTCACCCTTTCCTTCATAATCAAGCAATGTCTTTAGAATCAAATTAAATTCCGTTAAAACCATAATGGGATTACACTTGTTTGCATGTTTAGAAGCGAAGACACAGCACCACCCTTCAGCTATACAGCCCTCAACACACCGTCATTATCTTGCACAATACTGTCTAAATTAATTTGCTTGTATTTCTTGCTCCATGTTGCACCAGATGTTTATATCACTTTTTTATTTATTTATTTTGCAACCTTTTAAGCATCTTGCTGACACCAATTCACATTGCAGTTTATCAGCCAAGCACTTTAGATTGACTCTGGTTTGCATCTTTGTTGAACACCCCATGTATATAAACTAAACCAGAAGGAATATGCGTATAGTGCTGGTGCTCCAAAACAGCGCCATTGTGTTTTTATTGCAAAACCAACATTCACTAATAAGGTTTTACAGTGAGTGTTTCCAAATTATAATTATTAAATGAAAGTCATTTTTATATGTGTGAGCTGTGCCCTACAGACTTAGGCCTTATAAAGCACCCTGTAATTGCTCTTGTCAATTACACTCATAAAAAAGCTAAGTAGCAATATTCTATGTGCCAACTGTACCTTACAGACATTTCTTTAATGCTAGCCATATGAGCACATAATAAAAATACAATCCCACATCTAAAATCAAAAAGTCACAAAGGTTTTTTTGTTGTCTATCAAAGCAGATAAATCATGACAATTTTGGTATCAATTGGAAATCTGCTTGTTCATTAAAATATATATATATATATATATATATATTCTGGTTATACATTATGAACCTTTGGGGAAGAATTTATTTTAAAAAAGTGCAATTCATCAAATGCTGTGATCATTCCAATAGCCTGATAAAACATTGAAGTAAAATTTTATTCATTCCTGTATTTTTATGTTGGTTCATAGAGTTGGGCATGACAAAATTAATAACTTGGGCCACATTCACACAGCAGCAGAATACGGTTGTCAGTACTGTATTTGAGTCCTTAATATGGTTGCGTTCACACACAGTACGGTTATTTACGGGTGTGACAACCGTATTCTATAGCCAAACTCACACCCGTAAATTTTCAGGACTCACAACTGCATTCTCGGAACACACACACTGTGTGAACGGAACAGGACTGGACAACTAGTTGTCCATCACGTCATTCAGTGCGAAAGAGCCGCTCTGCCGCACAAACGCACGTCTACCATTTGTTGTGTGCTTTCATGTGTGCTTTCGGTAACGTACAGTGACGGAGAAATGAGCTGTGTGTCAACTGAAAGTTTTATATCTAGTCTCCACCGGAGCCGCTCACCCTCCCGTCAGTTTTGTTTTCTACACGTGGCTCAAATGGCCCGCTCTCCACTCAAATGTAAAAGCTGCTGTCATTAATGAAAGTGTTAATACTTTATGTTTTACGGATGTCGCCCTCTTTGATATTGCTTTGGTCGCTGTTGCTATGGTTACTCGTAAAGAATACGGGCTTGACTCCTGTTGCACGTTCATACAGACAGTATTCGAAAAGCGACTGTAAGCTGTTGTGTGAACGGGATTTCGAGACTCACACCTGTTAAGTAAATGCGGTTGTCGTCTAGTAATTCAGTCGGATCAACTGAGAAACTGCTCGAACTAATTCATAAGCACGCTAAATGTTTCCATCACTCTGTTTTTAGGAGCATTTTGAAGTATGGCATCAGAAACCAGTGACAGAAACACCAAATTTTGAAAAAAAAAAAAACATCCCTTAATTTGCAGAAAAAGTTTTTATGCTTGCTTGAGATGTTTTTATTTTTAAAAGGGTTAATGTGAATAATAGGAGATGGAAACACATTTCTCGAATATATCCTTCCATGTGCATCAAAATAGTATCTTTGCGCTATGGGACAGGATAACTTGACTAACCAGTGGACCAATCTCATTGCACAGCATCTGAAATGTTGCTATGGTCATTTTTAAATGGCTGAGCAAAGTCTGTCATTAAAGTAAGCCTATTTCTATATAATTGCCTCCCAGAACTGTCCTACACGACTACGTTCTCAAACAGCAGGCATCCACCTCCGAAAGCAATGACAGCATTTATTGTGTTTTGTCTGCTTGGTCTGAGGCACAAGTCATTTATTGTATCTGAAAAATATTATATTCAGTGGCTTCTGCTTTTCTTAGTGATATTTAGTGCCAGTTTATCAGGAAGTGATGATTTTGTTCTCTTTGACTCATTGGATGGAAACGGTGCTTTTTCGCATGTTTTATGCCATATTTCCAAGTTCGCAACTTTGGAACCCATAAGAACTGGCTTCACTGGTAATGCTATATGTTTTTCATTTAATTAAAAAAACTGTCTCTTATTTGCTCAAGAATGCATCTTTCTAAGTTTTATAATATGGTGCTCCATCCACACTGACAAAAGAACGAAAGCACGAAAACTATTATTAGCCTGGAATGTCTTGAAAATCATTCAGTTCTGGTGTTTTTGTTTTTTTTTTTTAATGGAACCGCGGTTTTGAATAAGAACCGGTTCTCGGTTTCCAATCCTACTCACAACTCTCCTGAGGCTGATGTTATGGACTCAAACCACTGTTCAACACTGTCTTGTCCCATTTAATCTAAAACAAAGCCCATCATCCTCCAGCAACATTGACCCCACCAACTCGAACAGCGTGCTAGCGTTCACATTATGTTTTCAGGAATCCGTGTGGTTACGATGACGCCATGGGCTTTTGAAATGGAAGAATCCGCAAGAATCCTTCATGACAACAGCATCTCTTTTACCGCATGTTAAAACATGAGGGATGGGGAACCTTTAATGCCAAATGTAAAATGACAGACAACTTTTCACCAAGAAACGAATCCAGAAAGAGAGAGAATCAGCTCCCAGTCTTGGTCCCGGTGGGGTTGGAAAACAGCTCCCAAGAACACCAGCAAAATCTCTTTGCTGTCTCGCTCCTTTTTTCTCATTTCGAGTTGGTCTTTCTAAAGCTGCAATTCTGGCACCATTTGTTTGCAAAGCGGGCCTAATGGCCACTCGCCTCCTCCGATTTTCCATAAGTCGTTCCCAAAAGGCCACAAAACATTTCATTGCATGCTGGGTTAAGATGTTAGAAGTCTCAGTAATGTGCAGAATATGGTCCTTTACAGTCTGGCAGAGACCCAGTAATCAACCCCGAGAACCAATCAATGTGGGTGCCAAGGTCAAGGTTCACAGTTGTGTTCATAGTCCCAGCAACTGCCCTCTCACAGGGTGGTACTCCTGGATTTCTGGAACCATTCACAAATAGCAATTTCTTAATAAGGCAGGCATTTATTAGAGTTCAGTGCTAAGCCAAATCTTAGTTAATCTGTTACAGCTCTGCTATAGTTTGGACTTGGGTGTGGACTTTTTACAGTCGAGTCATAATATTCACATTATATGCTAGACATATAAAGATTAGCATGGTCATTACAAAGAATGAAAAAGGAAATATTTTTAGTTTTTACTGTATGTTTGATTTGGACCATGACTTTCTTAAAAAAATGTAGCATGCTCACATTTTCAGTTGTTTTGTGGTTTAGGCTATAAATTCTACAAATAATGAGAGGTCTATTTGACATTAGTATTTGTATTATTTATTGTGCGTAAGAACTATGCAGCGCATAAAGGGATAGTCAACCAAAAAGGAAAATTCGATCAATATTTCTGTCAATAGTCTCACCTTCATGTCGTTCCAAACATGTATGACTTTCTTTCTTCTGTAAATCCCAAAGGTGTTTTTTAAAAAAACTATCGCTGTTTTCAATATAATAGAAGTGAATGAGAAATGAGCTGTCAAGTAAACAGAAAAGCACCATTAAAAGTATTATAAAAGTATGCAGTGTCTGATTTGTGAACAAATTGTTCTTTCAAGTCAGATCTTACCAATAAATCATTTTTTCGCAACTATAATACAAATGAGTTGTTCATGAATCGGACTAATTTGGTTCTTCGGAAGGGCTGATCATCGCTGAATAATGACTTTAGCTTCGTATAAATGTATAAAAAACATCTTGTATGTATATTTCAGAAGACTAGAAATATAGAGCATGTGAATCACTTTAGTCGTACTTTTATTGTGTGTTTGGGTCCTTTCTTAAAACCTGAAAGCTCTATTAATATAGTTTAGTGGAAATGAGCTATCAGTACATCATTTAAGGTTTTTTTTTATACCACAGAACCACAAAAGCAAAGTCACACAGGTTTGAAACAAGACGTCTCTTTTCACGTTCGGGTTAACTGTTGCTTAAATTCAAAGTTTTCCATGTCTGTGATCATCAGTAATCATGTGTTGAAAGAGCACCTATTTTTTTTCAGTGAAATATATAACATATAAGAATATACCACCAAGACGTACCACCACAAAAAGTGAGTGACATGACAGATATCACTGAGAGTCTTTGGAAATGCCACAGGTCAGGGCAACAGAGCATTTGGCTTAGAAAATCATTATTTCAGACCATATTTCTCTTCATTTTAGTCTTACAGTATGTCTGGAACATGCCCTCGTCTCTTCAGCTATTTCACTATGGACCATTAGCACGACGAATGGAAAGCCAGCATAAACAAAACCAATCTTCAAAACCAATCCCCGTTCAATCAGGCCTGTTGAAATGCTCTCATGCTTGGCCAGAACACACTGAGTGGAAGAAGCAGCACTCCAGGGCCTTTGCAGTGGCTGTTTATGCTAGCTGAATCAATTCTGTTTGAATATTAACTCAGAGCTGCACATTTGTGAGGTTTTTAGTGGATATGCAGCTATTGATTTCTATGATGTGGAAAAAAAAAACTAAAAAAGGTGTGAAAAAAGTGCATTAGATTACACCGGCTCTTCATCCCAGAGGCCTAACCTCAGTTTCATCCCTCCTGTCATTCCTTTCCTGTCTAAGAATAGTTATATTTGCAGGACCTCCCAGTCTTTCCCTGAATGCCTTAGCTCCTTAGAAATTATGAAATATTAGCATGGCTGTAAATTTGTAGAAATAAACCACATGCTTGTCTGAACTCCAGGTTTATATAGTTATGAAGTATTCATATTTCAGGCCATAGAGAGGTTTTCACATAAACATCTTCAACGTCAGAACTATTTCTGTTCTAACCTCAGATCAAACATGTGTGGCAGTAGAAAACATCTTCTTGTTTGATCTTTGAGATGTAGAGTATCTGATTTCGCGTAGTAGGTGAAAAAACAAAAAGTAAAATATTAAGAAAATTTGCCCCCCAAAATAATTAAATTCACACAAAGGCTATTAAAAATAATCATTTATTTGATAGAAACCAGTGTAGCTAGGAAAATACTTGAATTCATGTTCTCAGTAGCTGGAAATTCAAAGCACCCTGGTCGGAGGCCCTGCTATTAGCTTACGACCAAAACAAACAGCGGAGGGAAAAAATCACCTTTGTAAAAATGTAAAACGAAGACTGCCAAGTGGAACGTTTTTGCTGTTATCACAATAAATCACATGTGAAACTTGGAAAAGAGAGCGCACATAAGCGCTGCCTTTGTTTTCTATTCCACTTAGAAAGGTCGTGTCTCAGGAGGAAAATTAATGCTGAGATATTACTCAGGGTGTGTGTGTGTCTGAGTGTGTGTTAGTAGTGTGCGTATAAACCAGGGAGACGACTTTATGTGCTAAAGCCCAACAATTGATTAGTCCTCTGCTGCCAGTGTGTGTATGTGCTTATGTGTACAGTGCACTTACGTACATACAGCACACAGGTGTGCATGTGTGTGTGTGTTTGTGGAGAGGGGAAGGCACTCGGGCCAAAAGCAAGTGATCGATTGGTCGTGTAGTGAATGATGATACCCTGAGGATGTCTGGGTAATGAAGTGTTGTTTTCCTAACTGTGTCCTGGGCCTCCGATTGCATGTATTTTCAAGGTCAAAACAAGTGCAGAACATTCGTCATACTCACCGTTTTTAATTTTAATATGGCAAGCCATCAAGTCAAACTTTGTATTTATAACTTTACAACAACCAATAGGGAGCCTTATTTTGTTTTAACACAGAGTGTCTGAGATTATATGATTGATTGTGATGCGGTATTTCAAAAAAGCTGTGCTGATGCAAGACCAGTATAAATCAAAGAAACAACAGCAGTGCAATAGAAGACACAACCCTTCGCCTCCCACGCAATATATGAAGAAGCTATGAATAGATAAGTTGAGAAGAAAAGTTATTTTTTAAAACAGAAAGAAAAATTTAAATACTGTACATAGGCAGAAAATCTATGTGCATTTATAACTATATAAGCAGACATGTCAAAAAGATACTACTGAATATAATTTATGATTATTAAAAAAAAAATCATAAAACAAAGTTACGGACATTGATTATGATTGGATGAGCCACGTTCACAGCGATTGTATATTCCCAGGTGAAAAAAGTGCACTTCCATGATGTAATTAAAGTGACACTAATATATATACAGTATAGTATACTATACTAAAAATTATAGTTGGGAACATCTAAGTGTACTCAAATGTGCTATTTTGGGACACCATGAATGTAAACTAAAATGTGCTTTTAACATACTATCAGTATTAAGAAATGTATTTAGTTAACTTTTGTAGTACACTTGAACGCACTAGTGAATGAAAGATGGGTTTAAGTGCGCTACAAGTGGTAACTTAATTATTTTTTTAATAGCACATATTTGTTCATATACATGGTGTCCCAAAATAGCACAGTTGGGTACACTTAAGAAGTACTAAAGAATAATTTTTAGTATATTAAGTAAAAAAATTAGTACGTTTAGCACTTTAGGTTCTTTTTTATTGTGTTTTCTGTCCCTGTGTGCTCTCTGTGACCTACCCTGCGTCCCAGTGTTCATACTATCCATCCTAAATAGTAGGTGAGATTACAATAAGTGTGTCCCAAAGCATAGTATGCTGAAAAGAGTATGCCAAAAGTCCCCAGATGGTCTACTATTTCAGGTTGATTTTTGAAGTGTGGACCTGTGCACACTGTAATGGCTAATATTGCCCACAATTCATTGTGCTTTGGCAAAGGATTCGGTTCAGAACTACAAACATGAATGAAACGGGTTGAAAAAACTACAAACATGGCGGATGTACGTGACCAGTGGTTAGGTAGAGATGTTCAGAAAAAAGGGTTTGAGATACTAATAATTAACATTTAACCTGGTAAAATATTTCTTTAATGTTATCTGTGTTATATTTCATCTGCAACAGCAATGTGAAGTTTTATAAACATCCGTTTGGTTGTTAATTTTAAAAGCAATATCAGTGCTTGAAGTGGGCCGGTACTTCTGTATTTTAGGCACTTCTGACATGTTGCCAGTACGCAGAGTCAAAGATTCAGCGTGTTAATTGGGGCGTGGAGTACGGGCACTTCTTTTTTTCCACTTCAAGCACTGTCCATCATTATGCAGAAAATATGAGCAGAGTTTTCGGCATGAAAGACCCGCAACTGGCAGATCAACGTGCTACTTCTTTTCTCTCCAATACGGTAGGAAATTAAATTAAATTAAATGTGGAGGATGTTAACTGTGACAAGATGATTGACAAGGGTAAAGATGCAGTTGTGTGACGTGATAGTACAGTCATGTGAAAAAGTTCGGACACCCTATCGAATTTCATGGTTTTCTGTATCAGGACATAATAAAAAATTATCTGGTCCTTGGCAGGTCTTAAAATTTGGAAAATAAATCCTCAGATAAACATCATCACATGACATATCACACTGTGTCATTATTTATTTAAGAAAAATACAGCTAAGGGAAAGGCCATGTGTGACAAAGTTAGGACACCCTATGAGTCAACTGCCTGTAGCAGCAATAACTTGAAGCATTCATTTTCTGTGTAACTTTATCAGTCTCTCACATCGTTATGGAGGAATTTGGACCACTCTTCTTTTCAACGTTGCGCCAGTTTATTTTTTTTGTGGGCATTTGCGTATGCACAGCTCTCACCACAGCATTTGAGTCAGGATAAAGTCTGGACTTGGACTGGGCTATGGCAACACCTTGATTCTTTTCTTTTCAGCCATTCTGTTGTAGATTTTCCGGTGTGCTTGGGATCATTGTCCTGTTGCAAGACCCAATTTTGGCCCAACGTTAGATGTCGGACAAATGGCTTCGCATTTGACTCTAGAATACTTTGATATACAGAGGAGTTCATGGCCAACTCAATGACTGTGAGGTGCCCAGGTCCTGTGGCTACAAAACAAGCCCAAAATGATCAGCCCTCCTCCAGCATGCTTGTCTTTTGGTATGAAGTGTTTGTGCTGATATGCTCTTTAGGTTTTCACCAAACTTTGCGCTGTGCATTATGGCCAAACATCTCCACTTCGGTCTTGTCTGTTCAAAGGACATTATTGTAGAAGACTTGTGTTTTGTTCAGATGTAACTTTGCAGACCTAAACTGTGCTGCATTGTTTTTTTATATATAGAAGATGCTTTCTTCTGCCAAGCCTTCCAAACATGCCATTTTTGTCACATTTTTCTAATGATATTGTCATGAACTTTATCATTTAACATGTGAACTGAGGCCTGTAGAGTCTGAGGTGTAGTTCTTGGGTTGTCTGCCATTTCTCTGAGCTTTACACGGTCTGATTGTGGGGTGAATTTTCTGGGACGTCCACTCCTGGAAGGAGAGGTGTCTGTTTTAAATGTCTTCCACTTGTGAATAACCTTCAAATAGTTTGGAAATGGCTGTATTACTCTTCTCAGATTGATAGCAGCAACAATTGCTTCTCTAAGATGATTGCTGATGTCTTACCTCCTTGGCATTGTGTTAATAAACACCTGAAGGCTCCAGACCAGCAAACTGCCAAAGCTCATGCTTTTATAGAGGCTCAGACTTGCTGATGATCAGTTAATCAAAGGTATTTGATTAGCAGTGCTTGACTGTTATTTACCCTCTTAATTCCAATGTTAACAGTAAGGGTGTCCTAAGTTTGTCACACATGGCTTTTCCATTTTGGCTTTATTTTTGTTAAGTAAATAATGACACGGTGCAATTTGTCTTGTGTTGTTATTCATCTGAGGTTTTATTTTCAAAATTTTAAGACCAGCCAAGGACCAGTTTTGTTTTAATAATGTCCTGATACGGAAAACCATGGAATTCAATAGGGTGTCCTAACTTTTTCACATGACTGTATGTCCCAAAGTTTGCCTACTCTTCTACTACACACTCAGATGTGTGGACTTTTTCTTCATCAAAAGAGTACATATTTTAAGGGTGTAGTATAAGTAGGCACATTGGGACGCAGCACTAGTTTTTCCCTCTTGTTTGATCGTGTCATTTGGTTTAGGTGTGTCTTGTTAGTTACTCTTGTTCAATTTAGTACTTATAGTGTAGTCTGTCCTTTGAATCCTTTGTCCAGTGTTGTCTCTATTTGATGTGCTACGTGTGTCTCCAGCCTGCAAAGGTGTTACCCTCTGTCTCAAATATTAAAGACTGTTATCCTGCATCTCCTTTGTCTTTGTTCTTCTTGCCTTGACACAGTGGTACTGTGAAAGAACACCGGACCAACAAAAAAAACTTAACCATGTGTTTCCTCTCCATTTTTGTTTCCGCGTTTTGTTCAGTGTTAATTTCTGTTTTTTTCCCCCATGGATCCCCTCGCCGCTATGTTCACCTCCCTAGCCTGAAAGGACCTGCCCCTCCATTTTAACGGCGTTTGACGCTGTACTGAGCTCACTGTTTTTGATCGGGGCAAATTACCACCACCCGGTCGACCTCCCAGTTACGACTATACTGAGCTGGAGGGAGGCTATTATCTGGTGTCTGGAGAGTGTCCGACCCCGATCCAGAGCCCAGCCCACCATCACCCCGCTGTGTGGAGCCCAAGCACGAGCCCATCGATGACTAATAGCCCAAGAGCCATTGCCGTATGGAGTGGCAGAGTTGAGGATCGCCACAGAGCCGGAGCTGCTAGTGATGTCAGACCAAGTGCAAGAGCCGGCTACAGTGCTTGCCATGAGGAAGAAGGCCGTGGACAGCAAGAGCATGGAGAGAGGCTCCGCCACTGCACCATTACTGAGTGTGAGCTTATTAAGGATCTGGGACTGTGGGATGTTAAAGGGGATCCCGAAATAGATATATGTGCTGACCTGCCACCTCTCTTCCCGCCTTCGTCCGAGTTCCCTGTCAGTCCTGTTTCGGCCATGGAGGCTGTTATGGAACTTCCTATCTACCCTGAGATGTCTGCCAGCTCTGAGATCCCAGAGGCTCACAAATTCTCACCCACCCTCCTGCTTCTGCCTCTTCCTCCGTTGTCATCTGGCAGGCCCTCTGCTCACCCTCATCCCACCATCTGTGTGGTGGGATCCATCGGCGTCATGGCTGGAGGATCTCCTGTCTCTGCCTCCAGCCTCTGAGTCCTGAACTCCACCTTGCCCTGTCGATCCAGCAGCTCCACCATGGCTCCTAGCTCTCTCCCATCTGCCGTGGCCCGGCAGTCCACTGGCTCAGCCGGGCTCCCTCGTCCCTCCAGCTCTGCCTTGGTCTGTCGTTAACCATCCGTCACTTCGGGACTACACTCCTCTGGCTGTGCCTCGTCCCTCCGGCTCTGTCAGGCTCCTTCTTCCCTTCAGCTCCACCTCTGTCCTCTGTTGCTCTGGCTCCACCGTGGCCTTCAGGAATCCCACCTCCGCCATGGTTGCCTGAGTCATCTGTTCTGCCTTAGCCCTCCTGGATCTTCCTCATCACCCTGGCTCATTGGCTCTCCATCTCCACCTCGTGCTTCTCCTCCACCTTCACCCTGAGTCACCTTTACGACTGTGGCCTGGAATCGACCTGGCCCGCCTGCTCCAAGTCCCTCCTGTTTCCTCCCCGGCTCCTCCATCGTCTTCACCTTGAACTCCGTCTGTGGACCTCCTCCCGGGTGTACGTCCCCCACCCGAGCCCCTTTCTAAGTTCACACCCATCCCTCCCTTTGTTGTTCCTGCAGCGTGAGGACAAAAACATTCTGGGAGGGGGATGAACTGTCACACCTCTGGACATGTTTTGTTGTGTTTTCTGTCCCCATGTGCTCTCCATGACCTAGTTTTTTCAGTTTGTTTGATTGTGTCATTTGGTCCAGGTGTGTCTTGTTAATTACCCTCGTTTACGTTAGTAGTTAGTGTAGTCTGTCCAAAGACATTTGTCCTGCATCTCCTTCATCTTCACAGTGGTACTGTGAAAAGTACATTATGAAATGTACATTTTTTTCTTTTTCAGTTACTCCAGAAACATAAACCTGTGACAACCTGTGACCTAATTACAGCTCCAAAGAAATTGTTTTAAAATATCAGATTTTGTAGTGAATTTTGACTTAATGGGTGGGCTAAACATATGCTGTTTTATAAAAGAAATAAGCCAGGCCTTATTGCTTTACTGAATATTTATTTTTTCCCCAAATATATAAAAATTCTCGCCACTTTCTCCTTCATTCATCACAATACACTCACAAAATTTTCTACAGAAATAAAACCAGGAGGTAAAGAAAACCTGACTTGACATTTTTACAGGCTACTTTGCTTCAGCATGGAGCCCAAAACGTGTCATTCTGACGCTATACGACTGGGTGTCCGTTTTCATTCTTCTCCCTCATTTTCTCTTTTTTTTCACATTTTGCCAAGTCTCCAATATTGTTTTTTACATTTTCTGGGGAAGTGAAGGCAATGAGGGTGTAGAAGTCCCTGTTAGCCACCCACATTCAGCAGAACAAGACTTTCTTTATTCAGCCAGCAGACTGTATGCCTGTACTTAAGAACAATTGGGGAAAAAATTAAGGCAAGACTAATGACATACATTGCCAACATACAGCGCTCATAATTACTGGCATATGTCATCTTTTTTTCTTCACATTTTTCTTTGTACTGGTCGGTCATCTTAAAGTAGATACATATAGTTTATGTAGATTTAGTTCAGATAACACTTGTTCAGAAAGTGCAGGGTAAATCAATGGGCCTCATTCATGAAATTTGTGTAAATATATTAGTAAATTCTGAGTAATTTGCGTATAAAACAGGGTTAAGGCTAGAAGGAATACAACTCTAGCTACTAGGCATGCGCACATCAATCTAACCTTATTTTTGGAAAGGTAAGGACGTGATGTGTGGCCAAGACGTGTGCTCTGCATTTAACCCATCCAAGTGCACACACACAGTAGTGAGTAGTGAATAAACATGCACACACACACACCGTGAACACACACCCGGAGCAGTGGGCAGCCATATTGCTATTGCTGCGTCGCCGTTGGGAGCAGTTGGGGGGTCGGTGCCTTGCTCAAGGGACTCACCTTAGTCGTGGCATTGAGGGTGGAGAGAGCGCTGGTTATTCACTCCTCCCACCTTCAATCCCTGCCGGACCGGGGACTCGAACCCGCAACCTTTCATTTACAACATTTCATTGTTAGTTTGCGGTAGGAGCTGTATCCTCTCTAGCCACAACTGTAAAACAGACCTTCCCGAAAACTCTCCTCTGGATTCACAAACGCTTCGTAAATGTCCGATTTGATAGTTAAACATGTGTATGTTAATGAATTCCAATCACTGGTAAATAGGGCGCTCCTGCATGCTCATTCACAATTAGCATAATCCTCGCCTGTGAATTACCGCTACGCAAATTGCGTGTCCAGGAACGCAGTGGAATATTCTGGTATACTTTCTCAGGTTTGACTCCAGTATTTTGCATAAATGCAAAAAAGACTAATAGGCCATATGCCTAACAATAAATATTCAATAATGTGTCCACCCAAGGAGTTTTTAGACAGTTGAAAAAATGTCAGGCGCTCTTCTTAAAATGACCAGCTGGTGGCGCTTGAAAACGCCTTAGTGACAGCGTGAGACGCTTTAGTTGTTATGATTTGAAATAGGCTATGCACGACGGCAACGTATTACTAGTATCTCATTTTAAAGAATTTTACTTATTATAAAAAAGCAGTAACCAGTAATATTTACTTCTTCATTGTTGTAGGGAGTCATTGTACAAGTAGGATGGTTGGTATTTGTCCCGCCCGTCCTCTATTTACTGCTGGGTAAATAGTGACAGTGACGAGCACTGTGGTTTACAGTTATCAACACAGCTACGAAAAAAAAACAACATCCAAAAGAGGGCAAGGGCAAATAAACTTGTAATTATTATGGCAGTGCATCAAAATTCTGTGTCATCAGTTTGCCAAAAAGAACACAGAACGTTTTATGCACCATTTACACGTAGTAGGGAGCAGGTGTGCATTTCGTTCGTACCAACTAACATTTTAATTTAATTTTCATTTTAATGAATTAGAAAATATAAGTCAGAACGGCTTTATGTAGTTTTTTAGTTATTCTCAGAAGCTCTTTTAATTCAGGTGTTGTGAGGACAGCGAGATGTGCATCTTGTAAGTATTAAGTTCTTGCATTTTATAGTGCTGGTTTTTCATTCATTTTAATGTAAATATGCACTAGACAGATGTTTTGTCTTGTGCAAGACACAGCATTCTAAAAGCGCAGTAATCAAGTGAAAACAAGTTCAGCTTTAAGAAAATGCATCCTATACCTTTTCCCCCCCCCCACTTCACTGCCATGCATTGTTTTTTAAGTTAATGGTTCCTTATGTCTTCATGTGTAAACCTTTGGTGTAAAACACTGTGAGAGCAGCAACATACAGTACATCTGCATTGTTGTCTGTCACGAATGTAGTCTGCTGTCACAAAAAACAGAATTAGTGTTGAGGACTTTAACAGCTGCTGATAGAACAACACCAGCTTTCTGGGCCAGGATCAGGAAAGGTCCACAAGCTGGGATTCGAACTCGGGACACCCAGAGCACATAGGCACTGCATGCTGGCACATGAAATGAAATGTTAACTAAGCTAAGCTAAACTAAACTAAGCTAAGCTAAACTAAACTAAACTAAACTAAAATAAGGCAGCATTTCTCATTTTCAGTTAGTTTAACTTCATGTACTCAAACAACTAAAACTGGAAAAAAAAAAACTTTGACTAAAATGAACATGCAAATATAAAAATAAAAACTAATTGAAAATAATGCTAAAAACTATAATATTAACTCAACTCAACGATATTAAACAAAAAACAGATTCAAGAAAAAATATTTTCCCGGCAGTATAAATAAAGCCTTAGAACCTTTATGTGCAATAAATAATATAATTGTTATAATAGTCACTCTATTTTGTGCCTGTCCCTTTCGATTTGTAACTACACTCATCGCCCACGTACTGACCCCATATAGCCTCCTCCAGCTAAAGCCGCACCGTTACGGTAATGATTTTCTCCCCATAGACATTTTGCTTGGTATTCTGTTCTTTTTTTGAACTCATGTTGTTCTTGTAAGGTGGCTGCAGAAGCATGTTCAAAACTGGTTCTAATCAACAGACAGTCATTTTTCCACAAATGCGCCCAGTGTCTTTCCTCCTTAAAGCCTTCTGTCAAACTAAAAGTCATGTCAAGTCAAGTTTCTATCATTTATAAAGCGTTTTATACAATACAGATTGTTTCAAAGCAGTTTTAAACTATTAATCAGGGAAGTTAAAAAAAAAAAAATCAGTGATGCAAACTTCATTAAATATATAACAAATCCAAAGACAACAGTGTCATTATTCATCTCCAGCCAGTCAGTAAGACTTCAGTGTATTCTTATAAAAGCCAGTCACAATGCTCCACACAGTCGTGCGCAATTCACCTACTCCCTAGACAAGGTCTGCATTACGCTCAGTTCCGTTTCTTCTTTATGTCTTTCTCTATAGGCCATGCCATTCTTGGTGAAGTTAGTGGACCCAGGACAGTACCTACACACCCATGAAGTCATGCTGTTTCCAAACTACCTCTTAACTGTTTGATGTTTTATTTCCACGCCATTTGTAAAACAGGTCTGTAATTCTTTTTATTCACAGAAGAGGAAAAGTTGATCTTTCCTTTTTTTTTTAGGGAAACGAAAATAATTAATGAATTGTGTTCCTATAGAAGCCATGCCTTCTTTTTAGGAATGGCTAGTCATGACTATGTAAAAGCTTCTACCTTTGTGTGTCAGAATATTTTTAGGTGCAAGATATTAGGCATTTAATCAACTCTGATCACATGCCATATTCAAAGCAAGTAACAAAAGGTGACCCAAGGGTCTCCTCATCGTACTTTTGATTCCCAGATAAAATAAAACGAAGATTCAGGAACAATATCTGTCATTTAGCAAGATTTACAACAATATTAGCCACGGCGCTTGGCTAAAGGAATACGAGGGGATATTTAACACGCTGTTTGAGAAGCGATCTGTATTTGGCTGAACTATAATATTACCCCAGGTCACTGTTCCATATGGTAACCAGACATGGACTGTTGCGGCTGCTGCGGCACTGGCCCATAAAGAAGCAGAAGAAGAGAGAGAGGGAGAGTGGATTTGAATTGAGGATGATAATTGCAGAGAGGAAAAACACAAGAGCTGGAGCAGGTTATGACCACGCATCAGCCAGTTCCATTAGAGACGAGTCTTTTTTAACAAACTGGCCCTGTGTGTGTGTATATAAGTGAATGCACACAGCTTCAGTTCAAAAGTTATTAGCTGTCATTCTCACAGACAAATTAGAACGGAAAAATCTGCCATCTCTGCAAGTGGTTGACCGCCTCTCTGTCTGCGCAAGACTTGAACTTTAAGTTCTTTTTTTTTCTATTTTTTTTCCCCCTTAATCCCTTCTTTTTTTTTTACCTTTTTATATTTCATTCTTTCAGTGTTTCTCCCTCTATTTTCTTTCACTTGTCATCTTCAATAATCGTGATGCCCAGGTAAACTTTTAAGCGTACCTTTTATAAACAAAAGTTTTCAGCTGTTAACTTTTAAGCTGAAAACTTTTGTTTATCTAATGAACTTAAAAGATCTTGTCAAGGCATTTAAAGATTGTTTAATATTTAGCCATTTTTCATCATTGTGTATGATTTTCAAAGCTGTGGGCATTGTAAAACAAAAGAAAATGACAAAGCTAAAGGAAAACATATTACTCTAATAGGTAAACAGAATTATAATAAGATGTTAATTTAATAAGAATTATAATATCATATTATATACCTTAAATCTCAAAAATGATCAGATCAACTCATTTTAATTCAATAAAAATATTACCTCTGAACCAAGTAAAGCATAACCAACAACAGAGGCAGTAAAATGTAAAACAGTAAAATAGTTACCACATAATTATTTCAAGCTGGGAATTGCAAAATATTATTCAGTAAAATTGTTTGTTCAGATGACTCAATTCAGAAATTTGGACAGGTTTTGAAGAAAAAGGTCAATAAAACTTTTGTTAGTAGCATGTTTAAAATATACTTTTTCAGTGCACACAAAATGTTTATTTATATATAATATAAATTATATAAAAATTATAATATATATATATACTTGTACATTTTTCTTAAATATATACATAATTACACACAGTACACACACACATATCTTAGGCAAAATCAAACTTTTATTTTGTATGCAATTAATCACGATTAATCGTTTGACAGCCCTATATATATGTATATGTATATATATATATATATATATTCTTTTCTTTTTTATATGTGTTTTTTGAATTATGCATTGCATTGTGTTGTGTTTCAAGGAAATGTCCATAAATTTTACAGAAAAGGGAAAAAGTACTGGTATTCTTCTGCCAGGACATTTTTCATTTTCCTACTTTTTCCCTAAAGTACAATGTATTTGGATGTACAACCATAGGCATGACAAGGAAAATGTTTAGAGCTCTTTTGAAGGAATCCAACCCTGACCCTGAAAAAAAAAAAAAAATTTTATTTTTATTTTTCACAATTATGTACTCAGTGCAACAGTGCATATATGTATATGGTCGTCATCTCTCTCTTTCTGTTCATCATCTTTCAGTCAGATGATACATTCTAAAAAAAACGCTGGGTGAAATATCCACAAACACAGTGACTAGGTTGTTTTGACCCAGATTTCTAGGCAGTTTTTTTTTGGTTCCAACTATTGCTTAAAAATGACTATATTTCTTGCTTAAAATGAACCCAAAATAGATTTGAAACTAACATATGCTTAATAAATGCACATTTCTTAATAAGTTATAAATAAATAATTAAATAATAAGGTTGGAAATTAACATGTATTAATATTTTTTAATAAATGAACATTTATTAATAAGTTGAATATATAATAATTAAATCATAAACATTTTATTAAACTGCTTATTAATAAATGTTTAGGCCTACTTTTTGGTTATTGCTGATGCCTGTAGTAATTACGTGCCTGATTTTTAATTTACAACCTGTTTTTAGTTCATTTTAAGCCAGCCATTTAATAATTTTAGTTGAATAGTTGAATTAAATAAAACTACCCAGAATGTTGGGTTAAACATTTAACCCAACTGCTGGGTCAAAACAACCCAGTTGCTGGGTTTGTACATGTTTTACCCAGCGCTGGGTTGTATTTAACCCAGCATTTTTTAGAGTGTAAACAAGGACAGTAACAATGATGACTTCATGTGATAAATAATACAGTGGTTGACCCTCAGCTGACATTTATTATGGTCTCTCTGCTGACACGCAGAGATTGAAGTTTGTATTTATTACTAATCCGACATCCTCAACAGATCTAATGCCAAGACTTTTGTAGGTCTACAATGGCTTCCATTTATTTCAGTCAATTGTCTTCATCTTTGCAGGTTGAAACCACACCTATAATGTATAAAGTAAAATCAGTCATTAAAACTCTTCAGCCCACCACAGGTCCATCATTCTGCTATAAAATCTTTGATAAATTACAGTCTCCCATCAGGTTTGAACCACAAAGGCTGTCCCTGTAAGGATGATTTATGGCTTTTCCTTTTCTTTCACATTCTCGGTTCTCTCTCCACCAATGACAGAATTCTTCTCTCGGATGGTCACTCTTCCAGACCACACTGTTGTGTGGATTCAAACTCCTCCTGAGGGCCCTGTAAAAGCCTTCTCCCAGTCAGATGTGGCTTTGTTTGATTTCTTGCTTCTTTAAATGTTCCGAGACGTTGTGCATCCCAGTGGTTGAACCCATTTGGTCTGGTGATTTGGATTTTGTCCCCATCCTTTACCCTATGGGCTAAATGTGTCCTCCCCTTCAACTCCTTCTGCGCTTGGAAAAAGTCATAAATGAAAAATTCACATAAGATGGACATCACTGCAAACTTTAGTTCACCAGGTAAGGCACTGGTACTGTTCAGGTACTGTATCTCTCTGAAAGGTTTACAATCTATTTAAAGCAATGTGATGTTCTATTAGCTAAATGCATGTTTTTACAGACAAGGAAAATGTTTGGAGCTCTAATGAAGTGATTATGGCTGTCTGAGAGGAAAAAGTGCTCCATTTTACAAAGGGTTACAAGTGTGTCAGCATGTCCACATTCTCAGGCTTGTTAAACTTATGCCATCAACTATTTTCAAATTAGACAGTTCTACCATCTAATTCTGAAGTGATGGACACTTCACTATCCCATGAGGCCATTAGAGAGGATTTATGAATCGAAGCGATGCAACGCAACTGACACTGGTAGGTCATGTGACAATGACAACATGGCAAATGCTGTGTGTCCAGATTACATCCATACTATAGAGAATGTTATATATACTACATTTTATACTCTATTTTTTTGTGGTCCTGGAATAATTTCTTATTAAAAAATACTCAATAGAGGATTTCAGACACAGGCACGCAGCCATACTGTTTTATGATATTTCATGTATGTTTGCCCAATGAAAATAAATGCTTAAAGGAGAAGTTTACATCCAGAACAAACATTTACAGATAATTTACCCACCCCATTGTCATCCAAGATGTTCATGTCGTTCTTTCTTCAGTCATAAAGAAATAGATTTTTGAGGAAAATATTTCAGGAATGTTCTCCATATAGTGGACTTCCATGGTACCTGCGAGTTGGAACTTCCAAAATGCAGTTCAGATGCAGCTTAAAAGGGCTTGTAAACGATCCCAGCTGAGGAAGAAGGGTCTTATCTAGCAAAACAATTTTCTAAAAAAAAAAAAGTTTCACATTTTATATACTTCTTAACCTCAAATGCTTATCTTGTCTAGCTCTGCGATGTGCATGCATTCTCTGTGCACCTCCGGTTCAAGACAGTTAGGTTATGTTCAAAAACTCCCATCTCATTTTCTCCTCCAACTTCAAAATTGTCCTACATTGCTGTTTTACTTTTTTTTTTTTTTGTAAAAGGCATTTAACTTTCTTTGTACATTCACTTTGTAAACACTGGGTCAGTGCTTCTGCAGTGATGTAGGACAAATTTGAAGTTGGAGGAGAAAATGAGATATGAGTTTTCTGACCTACCCTAACTGTTTTGAACAGGAGGTGCCCACTATATGACAACATTCCTGAAATGTTTTCCTCAAAAAACATAATTTCTCTTTGATTGAAAAAAAGAAAGACATGAACATCTTGGATGGCAAGGGGGTGAGCAAATTATTAGTACATTTTTGTTCTGGAAACGAACTTCTCCTTTAAAAAACAGGCCGAACTCTGAAGGAAAACCTACCTTAAAGTAACCCGGAAGAAATCCATTCCACATAATTCGAAATGCTAGCGGTTTCAGTGCTCGCTGACTGAGTTCGACAATCTCGCAGAAATGCTCCCATTATAATCAAGGTGTATATTAAATACGATTTTTTGACATTTTGAGTGATTATTATTTCAACATTCACGAGAGACTAGAACTCACTGAGTTTGTGCGGGTATTTTGTTTGTAACGAATCAGAAAGAATGTACGAGTCGTTTTCATTCACTCGTTTCAGTCATAAACAGAATCGTTTGAGTGAATGACTCATTAACGGGTTCTATCAATGATTCATTCATAAAACTGAAATACGTTCACTTGCCGCCACCTACTGGTGTATCCTGCAGGTTAGTTAAATAGCGTTCTCTAATTCTGGTACACCTTTAAGAAATTGTTTATGCCCGAAATGTGAAATTACTCACAAACGAGGCCATTTTAGTTACGCTGGACGTAGAGAAGGACCTAACATGAAAATAAACAATCGAAAGGAAGGAAAGGAGGACCGAACATGTTCGAATATGGAGCCTTCAACGGTTTTAGAGGTAGGTTATGTGGTTTATTGGTTTATTTCATATTGTGGATACGACTACAGTTTTAGCAAGCTATTTAATTTGTTTATAATGGGTGATTTAAGCGTTTATCAGAAACCTGCTATTGTTGCGAGTGCGGTAAGATGGGTTTGGATTGTTTTGGACTCTGTTTATATTAAAATTTGTCGGCCCACAACTGACGGGCAAAATGCGACATTGCGCACCATCACATCTGTGTGTTAGTTTAGGAGGTTATGATATATCGGAGACTGAAGGATGTGCTGTGTGTGCTGATAGCAATCATAAATCATACGTAGAATTCGATCTAATGATATAAACATATCCTGCGAAATTTATAATTGTTGTGTCTGTATTTTACATAATATTGTGCCAATTTTACGTCCCTCAATGACGGCTCCTCAGTCTAGACCTGTTTTATTAGAGGATATTTATTAGCATTTGGAAATGTTGTTGAATCTATTTTCCTCTTAAGTTCAAGGAAAGTTACCCTGCTGGATTTTCTCTCTGTGTTGAGAGGTTTGCAGGCTTTCCTATGTGGATCCATATGCCTCTTTTCTGTTCCACCTGTCATCACTCTAGCTGCACATGCAGCCCTCAAACCCACATCTCTTATTCATGTTCATACTATAGTACAGCAAGGTATTCAATTTCCACTGTACTGTCCAAGATACCTGAGACACAGGCGCCTGTTCTCGATTGAATACAGCAGATTTAGAAAGAGAACTTTGTTTCAATGTTTTTCCATTTCTTGTTCTTTTTTATTTTTTTGTACCTCTCAGACATCTTCAGTCTACTAGTTTTACCCTACTCAAGGTGTGCCATATGTTATGGATCAGGATGGTAATCAAGAGGGCAATTTTAGGTTACTAGAACTCACTCTTGTGCTGTGTATGTTTTATATGTAGCAAGGTAATACTACAGTACTATTTCAAGTACAATGGAGTGCTGTCTACATATATGACTATAAATAAATCAGTATATTGACTGATATGAAGATTTTTTCCTCCCTTTTAAAAATTGATAAGCAGATTTATTTTGCTACCTTAATATGTGTGGGTTTTATTCATTGCATTTAGCATTATTTATTCATTATTTTTTGCACAACCCTATCAGAACAGACCTGTGACGTGTTTTTGGGTCACAACCCAGCAGTTCAGAAGTTGTGCTCTGAATGATCATCTCCATTTGAGGGCTTTCCAGGCATCTGGTTCTCACATAGGTTAGTCAGGAAAAGTGGCCAGCTTGAGGGGCTTGATCTCATTTACTCTTTATTGGTACATGGGCTCTGTATCTCACGCCTTCACTCAGGAGGGGCTGGAGGTGAGGAATGTGACACTAGGAGAACATTTGCAGTTATTAATTCACTCACTTAGGACCCAGTATATTTATGGAGCTGTTTATCTATTATAATACCTATTGATGTTACTTGTGCTCCTCAGTTTGTTTATTTAGCAGACACTTACTCTCAGTCTAGTTACTAAATACTATTAAGTCATTTGAAATGTGTTAATGTGGGTTATTTACAATATGTATCTAATGCACAGACAAAAAAAATAACAATTAATTATTACTTATTACTTATACTGTAGTTGCAGTCCATCTGGATGTTAACTTCTTGACACCCTCAAAATTCCCACAAACAGTCAAGAACAAATCGTACCTTCATTAGTGGCTGGAGCCCGTCAGCACTTTTTTTTTTCTGTTGTTTTATCGTTCTTCCTTTTTATTCACCTCTTGTTAATATGGTTAGTAAAATGCATCTGATAAAATACTACGCCAGTAGGCAGTATTTAGTGGAGCTATATAATTTCAGGGTTTGTGTTCAGTTCATAGGACTGTTGGGCGGGGAGGAGCTTTTACGACCTAAAATCTCATCCTCGCACCTGGATGTCCAACCGAAGGACAGATTTTTGTATTCTGAGAGACGTGTAGGCGTGGTTTAGTGCTGGGTGCCCTGCAGAGACGGACCGCTGACCCTGCCGTGAACCGTGATCTGGGTTTGATTAAAAGGGTCCTTTAAATCTTGCTCGCTAACAATGTGCTCAAGGCATGTTCTGCAGTAAAAAAACATTTTTTCTAGGCATTCCCCGTTGAGTTCAAAACAACAACCAGAAGGCCAAGGGAGCCGAGAAGAAAGGAGAGAGAGAGGAGAGAGGCATTTTGCTAGTGAACGGATTCAGTGCAGGGTGGCATCGATGAAGGGGGTACTGTGGAATTTACAAAAGCTGTTGAGGGTTGAAAGTGAGATTAGATCAAGTCCAGATTGAGTCAAAGAAAGTTTATCGAATCATTTAAGTGAGCACAGAGAAGTTTGAGGTATGGCTTTTTCTCCGTGACTCTCACACAAACTGCTAAGGAGTCATGAACCAGATGGATGTCATCATAAATCAAGTCTTCTTTACAATAAATATTGTAATTACATGGCTCTCTGGAGGAGTTGATTTCGATTGGTCAGTCACGGAATTCAGTGGTCAAATATGTGGCACTAAACTTTATAATAGACCAGCAACTGATTTCATGTGCACTAATACTTTACAGCATTTATGGAACATGTCAGTAGCTGGGTTTCCATCCAAAGGTACAAATTTAACCTATGTGCAAAATTTCGAATATCGCATAAAATATTTGCAAATAAGCACAGATTCCATCCAACGAGTCAGAGAGAACAAAATCATCACTCCCTGATAAACTGGCAATATATATCACTAAAAAGAGTAGGAAAAGCTACTGAATATAATATTTTTCATATATAATTAATTACTCGGAGTGAGCGGTCATTGCTTTTGGAGGTGGATGCCTGCTGTTTGGGAAAGCAGTCATGTAATAGGGTTCTGGGAGGCAATTATACAGAAATACTTTGATGACAGACTTTGCTCTGGCATTTAAAAATGACCATAACAACATTTCAGATGCTGTACAACAAGATCGGTCTGCTGATCGGTGAGTGACTTTTTTTGATGCACATGGAGGAATTTATTCAGGAAATGTCCTGTTATTCGCATGAACCACTTTTTGCAACAAGTCAAAAACCACCTCAAGCAAACGTAAAAACGTTTTTGCAAATTAAGGGATTTTTTTTCTGAAAAGTGGTGTTTCTGTCACTTATTTCTGATGTGATATTTCGAAATGCGCATACATAAAGTAGTCAAGTCAAGTCAAGTCACCTTTATTTATATACCGCCTTTAACAATACAGAATTGTGACAAGGCGGCTGTACAGTATTAAATAGGAAACAGTACATCAACAATGCCAAAGGCAACAGTAAACACTCACATTTTAGGTAAAGGTAGTTAATCAAAAATAATAAAATAAAATGCAATATTGTGTTAAGAGAAATTGTCCCCAACTAAGCAAGCCAGAGGCGACAGCGGCAAGGAACCAAAACTCCATCGGTGACAAATGGAGAAAAAACCTTGGGAGAAACCAGGCTCAGTCGGGGGGCCAGTTCTCCTCTGGCCAAAAGTTCCCGTGGTCTTGTGCCGACAGCGGTCTAGGTGATGTGGTCTTCACTGTGGATCCGTCTCTGGGGCTCATCTAGTTGATGTGGACTCCGCTGACATTCAGGGCTGTAGAGGTCGTCTCTAGGTGCTGATCCACCATCTGGGCTGGGTTCGGACTGGATCCGGAGGACTGCAGTGACCATCTGATCTGGATACGGACTGGATCTGGTGGTTAATGTGACCTCGGAATAAGAGAGAAACAGACTAATATTAGCGTAGATGCCATTCTTCTGACGATGCACTGAGTACATCGGGTGTTATGGGAAGTGTTCCTGGTTCCGGTTGACCTAATTAGTGCAGCCTAACAATCCTTTAACGGATTTGAATTATAGGAATATGTTGATTTGTTATGTGTAAGCAAGGTTAAAGAGATGGGTCTTTAATCTAGATTTAAACTGACAGAGTGTGTCTGCGTCCCGAACATTGTAGGGTAGATTGTTCCAGAGTTTGGGCGCTAGATAAGAAAATGATCTCCCGCCCGCGGTTGATTTTGATATTCTCGGTATTAACAAGTTGCCAGAGTTTTGAGAACGCAGCGGACGTGAGGGACTATAATGTGATAAAAGCTCGCTCAGGTACTGAGGAGCTAAACCATTCAGGGCTTTGTAAGTAATTAGCAAGATTTTAAAATCTATACGATGTTTAATAGGGAGCCAGTGCAGTGTAGACAGAACCGGGCTAATATGATCATACTTTTTGGTTCTAGTAAGAACTCTAGCTGCTGCATTTTGGACCAGCTGGAGTTTGTTTATTAAGCGAGCAGAACAACCACCCAATAAAGCATTACAGTAATCTAACCGTGAGGTCATAAATGCATGAATTAATGTTTCAGCATTTGACATTGAGAGCATAGGTCGTAGTTTAGATATATTTTTGAGATGGAAAAATGCAGTTTTGCAAATGCTAGAGATGTGGTTTTCAAAGGAAAGATTACCATCAAATAGCACACCTAGGTTCCTAACTGATGACGAAGAATTGACAGAACAGCCATCAAGTATTAGACAGTGTTGTAGGTTATTACACGCTGAGATTTTAGGCCCAATAATTAACACCTCTGTTTTTTCAGAATTTAGCAGTAAGAAATTACTTGTCATCCAATTTTTTAACTCAACTACACAATCCATTAGTTTTTCAAATTGGTACGTTTCGCCTGGCCGCGAAGAAATATAGAGCTGGGTATCATCAGCATAGCAGTGAAAGCTAACACCATATTTCCTGATGATATCACCCAAGGGTAACATGTAAAGCGTAAAGAGTAATGGCCCTAGTACTGAGCCTTGCGGTACTCCATACTGCACTTGTGATCGATATGATACCTCTTCATTTACTGCCACGAATTGATGGCGGTCAGATAGATACGATTTGAACCATGCCAATGCACTACCACTAATGCCAACATAATTCTCAAGTCTATTCAAGAGAATGTTGTGATCAACAGTATCAAACGCAGCACTAAGATCCAATAGCACTAACAGAGAGATACAACCACGATCGGATGACAAGAGTAGATCATTTGTAACTCTAATAAGAGCAGTCTCAGTACTATGGTACGGTCTAAAACCTGACTGAAAATCCTCACAGATATCATATTTCTGTAGGAAGGAAGATAATTGTGAGGATACAACGTTTTCTAATATCTTTGATAGAAATGGGAGATTCGAGATAGGTCTGTAATTAGTTAATTCGTTGGGGTCAAGTTGTGGTTTTTTAATTAGAGGCTTAATAGCAGCCAGTTTGAAGGTTTTGGGGACATATCCTAATGACAGTGATGAATTAATAATATTTAGCAGAGGATCTATGAGATCTGGAAGCAAGTCTTTTAGTAGCCTAGATGGAATAGGGTCTAGCATACAAGTTGTTGATTTAGATGATTTAACAAGTTTATACAATTCTTCCTGACCTATAGTAGAGAATGAGTTGAATTGTTCCCCAGGAGATCTATAGCGCACTATCTGATGCGACACTGTAATTGACGGCTGCATAGTGACAATTTTGTCTCTAATTGTATCGATCTTAGAAGTAAAGTAGTTCATGAAGTCATTACTGCTATGCTGATGGGCATAGTCAGTGCCTGTTGGTTCTTTATTTTTTGTTAACTTAGCCACTGTATTGAATAAATACCTAGGGTTATGTTTGTTTTCTTCTAAAAGAGTTGAAAAGTAATCAGATCTTGCCGATTTTAACGCTTTTCTATACGATAGGGTACATTCCCGCCAAGCAGTACGAAAAACCTCTAATTTTGTTTTCCTCCAGCTGCGCTCCATTTTCCGGGCTGCTCTCTTTAGGGCGCGAGTGTGCTCGTTATACCACGGGGTCGGACTATTTTCCTTAATCTTCCTTAGGCGCAGAGGAGCGACCGTATCTAGAGTCCTGGAAAAGAGAGAGTCAATAGTTTCTGTTACATCATCAAGTTTTTCTGAGCTATTGGACATGCTGAGGAATTCAGATAAGTCAGGAAGATTACTTAGAAAGCAATCTTTTGTAGTAGAAATGATGGTTCTACCATACTTGTAATAAGGAGTTGAATTTACAGTTTTATTTATCTGGAGTATACACGAGACTAGATAATGATCAGAGATATCATCACTTTGCTGCAGAATCTCAACGGCATTGACATCAATTCCATGTGACAGTATTAAGTCTAGAGTATGATTTCGACAATGAGTGGGACCTGACACGTGTTGTCTAACTCCAATAGAATTTAAAATATCTGTAAATGCAGCTGCCAGTGCATCATTTTCAATATCAACATGGATGTTAAAGTCACCTACTATTAAGACCTTAACTGTAGCCAACACCAGCTCAGATATAAAATCAGCGAATTCTTTAAGAAAATCTGTATGGTGCCCTGGTGGCCTGTATACAGTAGCAAGTACAAACGTCATGGGGGATTTATCATTAACACTTGTTTCTCTGGATAATGTTATATGAAGCACCATTACTTCAAACGAGTTATACTTGAAATCCGCTCTCTGTGAAACACTAAAAATATTGCTATAAATTGTAGAAACACCTCCCCCTTTACCTTTTAGACGTGGCTCATGTTTATAACAGTAATCATGAGGGGTAGACTCGTTTAAGATAATGTAATCATCTGATTTTAGCCAGGTTTCTGTCAAACATAGCACATCTAGGTTATGATCAATGATCATATCATTTACAAAAAGCGCTTTTGTGGAGAGGGACCTGATATTCAAAAGGCCAAGTTTTATCATTTGTTTCTCTGTATTATGTAAATTTTTAGTTTGTTGAACGTTGATTAGATTGTTACTCTTAAATTGGTTTGGACGTCTTTTGTATTGTCTAGCTCGGGGAACAGACACAGTCTCTATAGCATGATATCTAGGTGTAAGGGTCTCTATGTGCTGAGAATTAACTGATTTCGGTGACGTGAGGCGGCTAGCAGACGGTCGGATTAGCCAGTCTGTCTGCTTCCTGACCTGGGCCCCAGTTAGTCAAGTGCAAACTCTAAGACTATATGCCATATTACTAGAGAGAAGAGCAGCACCACCCCTGGAGGGATGAAGACCATCTCTTTTCAACAGGTCAGGTCTGCCCCAAAAACTTGTCCAATTGTCTATGAAACCTATGTTATTCTGCGGGCACCACTTAGACATCCAGCCATTTAGTGACGACAGTCTGCTATGTCCCCGTCACCACGATACGCAGGGAGGGGGCCAGAGCAAATTACAGTGTCTGACATCCTACTTGCAAGTTCACACACCTCTTTAACATTATTTTTAGTGATCTCCGACTGGCGAAGTCGAACATCATTTGTGCCGACGTGAATAACGATCTTACTGAATTTACCTTTAGCATTAGCCAGCACTTTTAAATTTGCCAAGATGTCAGGCGCTCTGGCTCCCGGTAAACATTGGACTATGGTGGCTGGTGTCTCTATTTTCACGTTCCGTACAATAGAATCGCCAATAACTAGAGCACTTTGATCAGGTTTCTCAGTGGGTGCGTCACTGAGTGGGGAGGACCTGTTTGATGTTCTGATCGGAACGGAAGAGCGGTGTTTTGACCCGCGACTATGCCGTCTCACAGTCACCCAGTTGCCCTGCTGCAAAGGCGAAGTTACCGGAACCGAACAATGTACGGGACTCCCTAAGCTAGTCGCATCCAAAGCCGTATCTAATGCCCTCACATTCTTACTATCCTCGATTAAAGTTTGGATGCGTGTCTCTAGTTCTGAAATCTTCTCTGTCAGCCTAACTATTTCTCTGCATTTATCACATGTGAATCCCTCGCTGCCGACAGAGATTGATAAACTATACATATGACAGGTGATGCAGGTTACCAGGAAAGGAGAAGAAGCCATTACTCACCGTAGTTGTAGAATGATTTCAACTTACCACTGTTGTCTGATGAACTTGTGTAGAAAAAGGCGTAGAGAAAAAGTAAAAGTGAATGGCAAGCTAACCGGCTAACACACTACAAACACGCTGCACTCGCGGTTGTAGAATAAAAACGAGCGATCAATGAGAGCGAGGGAAAACAGGAAAGCGGTAGTAGACGTGAATAGAGACGTGAGTGGGAACGCAAATGGCAGGCTAACCGGCAAACGGAATGCTAACACACAGTGCGGCGTTGCACTTGCAGTTATAGATTAAAAGCGAGCGATCGGATTAGTTTGATGGATAATAACAGAAATCTGGTGGGGAAAAGGCTATATTTTATCACTTTAAACAACAGAAAGTAATAGTAAAATAGAGATTTCCTTAGAGGAATAAAACTCTAGGGAGCTACAAACGAGCTACAAACGCACACCACTCTGCAACACGAGAGTAGTGAGGCAGAAGTAGTGAGGCAGCTTGTTTCTGAACCTGCTCATTCTTAGTAGATTTGTAGACATGCACTTTTTAACAAGGACGATAATGCTTACTTCAGTCACGAACGACTTAATGATTTGCAAGAAACAGGTGAAATGTTGAATGATTCAGGTGATTCAACAGCTCACTCAGTTAAATCAAATCTCTTTGGTGAACAGATTGAAAAGATTTGAGTTGTTTATTCCTTATACACTATATAGTTGTGTGGATTTATTCTTTGTAAAGTTTCAAAGTTACCTTTAATTAAATTGATTTAAAACCAATTAAAAAAATTGTATTAAGATAATTATCCAATTGCTTATCCATTATTTTTAAATCAAGTTAAAGGGATAGCTCCCCTCATCCTCATGTCGTTCCAAACCTGTAAGATCTTTGTTCGTGTTCAGAACACAAATTAAGGTATTTTTGGTGAAATCCGAGAGTTTTCTGACCTTACATAGACAGCAACGGTACTACCATGTTCAAGGCCCTGCAAAATTACTAAGAACATCAATAAAATAGTCGATGTGACATCCGTGGTTTAACTGTAATGTTACGAAGCTGTGAGAACACATGTTGTGTGCAAAGAAAATAAAAATAATTACCTTATGCAACAATTCTACTCTTCCGTGTCATTCCCCACCACCATTCATCTCCATACATGTCACTATTTTATCATTTTATTCTTACTACTTTTTTGGCCCTTGAATGTGGGGATTACATTGCTGTCTATGCAGGGTCAGAAAACTCTCAGATTTCATCAAAAAAATATCCTAATTCGCATTCCGAAGATGAACGAAGGTCTTACGGGTTTGGAACGACACGTAATTAATGACAGAAATGTCATTTTTGGGTGAACTGCCCTTTTAACTCAAACGTTCTTTTAATAAGCATTAGCATCGCTTTGTTCAACCCTTCCTTTTTTCCCCCTTTTTTTAAATACATTTTCCTCAAAATGTCCACAAATTACTTCAAGATGACCCTATACAGACTAAGGAACCTAATTAGGCCTGTGGCTTCATTTACCAGAATCACATTAGCTAGTGAAGACTTGAAACAGCAAACATGCTGTTTCATCATTACCACAACAACATATCCTACGAGCTGAGAATCGATTTGAGCGGCTGAGCTCAATCAGCCTTCAGAGAAGCTTTGAGAGGAGACCAAACCAGACTAAGAATGGAGATGAGCTGGCGTTGAGAGAAAGGAGACTCCAGATTTCGCAATGGTTGCAACATCTGCAGTCAATGAAGCATTAAACCTGAACTTTCCAGAACCCTGCAGGAAGAGAGGACGCAGAAAGAGAGAGAGAGGGAGAGAGAGAGAGAGAGAGGGAGAGAGAAAGGCTCCAGCAAGGAACCTTCATCCCCTGAAGATAGAGAACTGGTTTACATTTGAGTTGTGGTACTGTCCAGTGTCTGCCCTCATCTCTTCATATCCTTCATGGCTTACTGAAGAGTTGTTTATCTATATTTCTGTAAAAATGTGAATGAAGGAATACCTTTATTAATTTATTATAAAATGCTGTAATTAATTGTATACTTAAAAAAACTGTTATGAAAATGTATCTTTTGAAATTTGACACATTTATTAAAAAAAACGGTTTATAAGATTATTTTTTTTTTTTACTTTTTTTCTTCAAATGCAGGAAAATTCTGCACACATTAACAATATGATATTTGACAGTTACATTTTTTTAAAAATGTATTTAAAATGTTAAATTAATATATTTAATTGGGGTCTGAGTTTCTTCTTCTTCTTCTTCTTCTTCTCCTTCTTCAAAATGGATCACATTCAAAAACTCATGGAAGTTTGCACACATGCCAGAAGTGGTGAAAATATACATCTGATATGGGTTTTTAGAAGTGGGTGTGGCAAAATGGCTCAATATTGCCACCTATAAAATTAAAAAGTGCCACTCAAGCAATGACTTAAACATGCAATGTCCGATCTGCACTAGACTTCACATGTTTGGTAAGAGCCTGACCTGAAGACATCTTCTCTTGTAATTATTTGTGAAATTTACTAGCGGTTCCGATCGAACATTAAATGGAGTAAATCGTACCCCAGTTTTTCAGTGTATAGCTTTTTTAAATATCATTTTGTTGTTTGAACCAAGGTTCCTTTTACCGGAATTTCTCAACCCTCTCTCACCTTTGTTGAAGCACTAATTGTAGATGAGTTCTGGTAGACCACTTCTGTTGATTTTTCCATCAGACTCCCCTGGCTATTTCTGAACCCGTCCTCTTTTTGAATCTGCCTTTTAAACTCATTTCCTTCCTCTCTGATCTCTGATTTGTTCTGTGGAGTGGTCGCTGAGAAGAACCAGGACCACAAGTCTGACGTTCTCTTCAAGTCAACTGTGACGCTGCAATCCTTCATCAAGAGGCCCGAGTGTGTTTTGATGAGGAATCCTTTAGGAAGAGCTGTTAGCGAATGAAATGTCAGAAAGCTGCATTTGAGTGAAATTTTCCAGCGTTTGTGGACTCGTGGACATCATTTGACCGGATAACTGTATATTGTTGAAACATGCCGTCTGTGGCCTTAGTTAAAGGGTGGGCTTCCGCAGCACTGGTGGCTGCCGCGCCATTGCTCTCCTCATTTCCATCTCCCTCAATCCTGAAACAGGAGGAGGAAAGTAAATAAGTCAAAGATTAGGTCATCAGTGCTTTGACCTGCTGCCAGCCATAATATTGTGTTGTGGTTTCATTACCGACCCAATCAGAGCCGTATAATGAAAACATTCCATTTGTTTACTTCACTCGTCTTCTTCCACTCCTTGCTTCACTCAGAACAGGGATTGTAAATCCTCAGTGCTTGATTCTCTGTGTTAAATTAGATTAAGATCATTAACTGATAGCCACGGTAATAATCTCGGTTATGTGTGTTAAAGCTTGTATCAGACTGAAAATAAAATGGGAAGTAAAGCAAATGGAAGTCTTATCTAGATCTGTGATGTTTAAAGGAAAGTTATTTTAGGCCATTTAGATTTTACTCTTAGGCTGTGTACAGTAAGCTAACCATTATAACGGGCTTCAATAGTACACAATGTTTGTCTATTAAATAAAATTGTCTATGTTCACTAATATTCTTGAAAAATTTACTAATGACCCACTGCGATGCTGGAATTTGGTCTCATTTATTCTTTCAGATATTATCTCCTATGTGAACTATCTATCTAGCTGTTTCATTGAACCCTGCAGAAATTTTTCTTGTGTTTTATTATTCAGTACTATCTCTCCCTTTCTTCTAACCCTCTGAAATATGTTTAAAGTAAAATACATTTTCATAAAACACATCAGCCCCATGCTATCTAGTATGGACTGCTTGTGCTTGGTTTTATGATAAAATTGAGTTTTGAAATAATGTGGCTTGCTTGTTGCAGGTTACAGCGTGTTTGTTTACAATTTGTTGTAATTACCTAGTTCTCAGAATACCATGAACAGCAGGAGAAATTTTGTGTTCAGCATCTAAAATTCAATGGAACATTATGTTTCCCAGCTGATCTGAGAAACCACATCTGCTGACCCTATTTCACCATTTTTCTTCAAATAGAAATCTGTAGCAGACGTTTAACCACAGATCAGCTTGAACCATAATTATGGAGGATGGAAAGAGATTAGTAAAGAATTAACTTCATGTCCACAAATTAGGGGTGTTCAATATTGATAAAAAAAATTATATCTGGATATTTATGAACTTTAAATTTACTTTATATTTATTTGGGTGTTTTTTTTTTTTTTCATTTTTCGATAATGATAATTAAAAAATAAAACCTGGGGAGGTTTAGGCCTGTCATGGATAAATATGACACTAAAACTGCCAGTAGGGGGCAGCAAGTCCCTGTCTTAAAGAGTGATTCATTGAATCAATTATTGAAACGATTCATTCAAAACAGCTGATCCATTTAGAAATAAAGGAAGTGACTCTCTTTTTTAGTGGATCAGTGACTCAAAAACAGATTTATTCAGGAATGAAGCACTGCAGTGTTGCTCTGAGATGCACAAATGTTCTGCTCTGGCTTTGTTTAGAATTATTTCCGTTGGCTAAACTGACAAACTGACAATTTTATCTGAAATGAAACTCAATATTAACTTCTTCTTTGCTGAACTGTATAAAATTAAGATCACATTTGTGATCGCACTCACATTCTAATATTTAGAAAAATGGCTATTGCTTGTATGATATTACCTATTATTATATTAACTACATAAATAGTAAAAACAAAAACCCATACAGGGATATTTTTTGCTTTCATAATTTGAATTATTGGGTCATCAGCTTCACCATGCATTAAAGGCTTTTGGACTCAATCCAGATTTTGCAAACTGAGTGACACATTCGATAATATCAGCTCACATATCATTAAAACAACAATCACGATATTATCGTAGACGATAAATATCGAACACCCCTACCACAAATCCAGTTTACCAGAGACAAAACTTCTTAAGGGCAGATTTTAATTTATAAATTAAGTACATACAGGATCTCCCTTCCTACTTTTTTTGAAATGTCAGTTACATTACTATTCTAACATTTGATCATGTGACACTGAAGAATGGAGTAATGGCAGCTTTGTCATCACAGGAATAAATTCCATTTTCAAAAAATAGGAAAAATGTCAAATGAGCAATGTAATGAATTTAAATTGTAATATTTCACAATATTACTGTTTTTCCTGTATTTCTGAGCAGCCTTGGTGAGCAGAAGAGACTTTTCTTAAAAAAGTCTATACATTGAATATCAGTTGGGATCCAAAACAACACTCCACCCTGGATCCAGACCTTATGGGCCTTTGGGGTGGAAGCAGGCTGACAGGGTGTAAGTGGAGTAGGATTTTAGGGGTTTTACCATGTGCAAGTGTACGGTACAGTATGTATGTGTGTGGTGTGGTGTGGTAGCTCCAACTCCACCTGCTCACCTACAAAACACTCATAGCGGCCCCTCCCCTCGCATGTACCTTTCACCACCTCTGGAGTGCTGACATAAGACAAAAAAATCCAGTGATCAAAGAGGAGTATCTGACTTGAAATAATTTGGTTGTAATGAACCCCCATGTGATGAGCTGTCTTGATCAGACTCAGCAGGTGGTTAGAAATATGCCAAGATGATGAGTGATGCAAAGATGATTTGCCCAGGTGTGAGCGTCAGATATAGGCATTTGAGCAGAGGACGCGGGACTGCAGAGCAGCGCAGAGGTCAATCTTTTCTTATTAGCCTTCTTGCTCAGGACTTGACAGTTGACATAAAAAGATTATATTTTTTGTAATACTCCTTATCAGCCAGTCTGTCAATTGGAGACAGTGTGATTACAGTCTCTGTGGATGTCTGTAGACCGCACACAAATCTCAGCGTAGACCATGCTCAGAAAAAAAACAAAAAACTTGGGACTGGTTGTTGGAAGTGATTTAACATGTTTTTTTACTTTGTTCAAGACGAAGGTCTGAGCCAAAACAGCAGATTGGCTTGTACTGCTCAGCTCGTCTAGTTAACATACCATATTGATTTGAAGTTCCTTCCCTTATTGGTATTTGATGAGCGCAGCATGCTTCACCCATTCGTCCTTTGGGACCTCAGCATCCCATGTGAACTCTTCCTGCTCTTACCGTTAATTAAAAATGACTTTGGCGTCATTGTTTTCCTTCATCATTTTGTTCTATTTCTAATGGAAGCCTTTTGTTGTGGCTGTTGGATGCAGGATTGATTATTTAGATATTTATTTTCTATGTATCACCCTTCCGAAACCTCTAATAATGGTGGTCTCTGAGAATCCCACAACAAAACCACAGTTTGTGGGAAGGATTCGCATTTTGACGTCAATGGAAATGTGTTTCCCGTCTTTACTTTGGCCAGATCAGTCAGCATAACGGTGGTGGGAGCTTAACTACAAGACAATAATAAAGGGAAAGGATTCTTACCACACATCCATTATTTGATATGCTCACATATGCAAATAAACTGATGCACAAACATTTAGAAATTTTGATGTAAACTCTAGCCCAAGATGGTTGGGTGCTTTACTCTTAAAAGGCTTTCCTGTTCATTGCAAGCCTTTGTATCTCCAATGCATCATCAATCTTAATCATTAAACAAAGGAAATATTTCAGTACAAAACCAAACTTTGCTATTTGTGACCATAGAGGCTTTTTGTTGTCAGGAAATGGAAAAACGAGAGGAGATTTATGGCCTAAATTGGCCTTTTTAAGGCATACAGTACTTTTGAAATAATGGGTGAAATATTGATATAATTGAACTCTCTTTTTTTGTATTTTATTGAGAGGATGTTAAATAGATTGTCCAAGGCAGCATTTGAAAGCTTTTTTTTTCTTTTGTATTTTTTTGAGGATGTTAAATAGATTGTCCAAGGAAGCTTTGCGGCTTGTTAATACGGGGACAGAGTTATTATTGGTCAGGTTTTTCTTAATGGATATAAAGAGAATAGATATGTTTCTATTCAAACTGGTAATTTAATAACAAAAATGAGAAATATAGCTGCAAGCAGCGATGACCAGGGTTTAAGCGCTTTAAGGCATTTAAGCACATACGCATAAGCACAAAAGACATTTTGTAGCAAGCCTGTAACCGCCTAAATTGATTATTTAAAGCATTTTTGACAAATACAGGTTATTTACCATTAATGCTTATGACTGTTATAGCACCAGCTGTGGTCCGATCTGACAGCCCCTTTTCTAAATGACTTCGTTATAGCTTCCCAAAGGGTAAATTTCAACACTTTTTTGATAATTATAATTGTACTGCAGTGTTTTTTTTATTTTCCAGATCGAGCAGGTTTTTTACATCTTCTCAGTCATTTAACAAACGATTTGATTGACAGCAGTGTTTCTAGAGACAAAGCTGTCCAGAATGAGGAGTTCTATTGTGTGATACGAATATCGTGCGTGTGTGCGAAAACGCGCAACGTGAAATCGTTGAAAAATGCGTTTTTTCCCCCAGTGGCCGTTTTTTTTCTTTTAAATTTCTCTCAGACTTTTGGCACCGTGAGTCGAACAGTCCCACCGAGTTTTCGTCATCCTTTCCTATCAAAATGCTTGCTATGGATGCGAAAACGCAGAAAGTCAAACCTGATCTGAATTTTTTTATGATGGACGAAAGTTTTGGAAGCAGTGTGTAAACGTGTTTAACACAACGTGAGGTTGTGTTTATTTTTTAACGTGCAAAAACTTTGGACGATGATGTCGGACTTTACTCTCGTGTCGTTCCAAAACAGACTATTTTTTCTTCTGTGGAACATAAAATTTTTGTCCATTCAATGGAAGTCAGTGGTCTCCAGTGTTGTTTGGACCCCAACATATTTTAAAATATATTTTTGTGTGTGTTTCACAGAAACAGTTTGGAATGATATGTGGGTGAGTAAATGACAGAATGTTCATTTTTGGGTGAACTGTCCCTTTTATAAGGTCAAAAGGTTTCTGTGAGGGTTAGGTTTTGGTTGATCTGAGTATGAAAACTATTCAGAGGTCTTCACTAAAACAGCTGTAAAAGTCTCTCTCTCTGTATATGTGTGAGTATCCATGTGTGTTACTCTTTCCCATGAGAGAAATCTGGTGAGGGTCAGCGATAGGTTAACACTATACCCATGTCCTCATCAGCACTCCATTAACAGATCTGTGTGTGTGCATGAGTGTGTGTGTGTCAGGGTCAGCAATAGGCCGTGTCTAAATCAGAGGTCCACTGTGGTCAAAGGCAGGTCACCAGACGCTCATTAATGTAGACACCAACTCATAATCATGATGTTAACGTACAGAACACCCATGCTTATAAAACCCAACATGTTCGTTTTACTCTCCGAACATCCTTTATAGCCGTTTCGACAGTAAATCCATATGGTAAATGCCGCTACGGATCTATTTGGAGTTTAAACCCTTTGTCCCGGTCCCTTCGGCCTCTGCAGGCTGCACGGTCGGGTTGCTCTGCTGAACTTGTGCTGAACATTTTTACTGCACTGCCACCAACCTTGCTCTGCCTGTAAATCTGACAGAAAATTTGTTTGGCCTTTGACCCACGGGTGTCCCTCACGAGGCTCATACAGCCGGGGTCTGTTAAAACTATCACAGGGGAGGAACGCTCTCTCTCTGTGTGTATAAGGACTAATGAGAGACTGGGGCCGTTTGACTCGAGCTGTAAATCTGCAACCCCCCTCACGCTCGCATACACAAACGCATATACACATCGCCACCGTCCTCTGGCAGAATTTCACAGGCCTCTGTGCTCTAAAATAATGGCTTGTGTTCTCACAGTAAATACTCGCTATAGCTCTGTTGTGGTACGTTTTTGCACTTTTCACCCTGTTCTCATTAGAAAAAAACGAGAGCGAGATGAGGGAGGGGATGAAACAGCTTGTTTGGAGAGGTGAGGAGGTCATATTTATGGAAGCCCGCAGTCGTGATTTTGGGGTCGAAGTAATTGGTTAATTTTTAACAACTGCTCCGGTAAGTCTAACCAGTCGTGTTGTATAATCCCGGTTAGAGCAGCTGACCTCTGATCCGTGTGCCAGGCTGCAGGGCAGCCTGCTGTCTCCATAGGAAGTGACTTTTTACCATCAGAGCCAATGTTTAGTGTATTTTTCATAGACCGGGCCCATAAACTTTGGTGTTATGGGAAGCAATGCGGCATTTGTAAGCGTTCACTGCATGCAATGTTAACTGCGGTCGTAAATGTCTGAGAAAAATATACAGAGGGATTTTGAGCCTGTGTACAGGATGAAACTGTGTTGTGTGGGCAAAAGGTCTCTGACCTCAAGGCCGAGTGTTCCTTCCAAAAACATGCACTCTTAGACTGACTAATCCCGGCGTAGATTTTACTGAAAATGCCCCTCGTTTTACAGAGGTGGGAAGTTTCGTGTCTCCCACATGTCCGGGGCAGAGTGACATATGTTTAAAGATATCCCTTTCCTTTTCCTCACCACTGGTATGTGCTTTTTTGCTACTATTGATTACGTGATGTTCTTTCATCCTGTTTTTCTTCTGTCCCCTGACTGTAGTAGAATTGATATAATTATTCAGGCTTTCCCAAACCCATTCCCAAGACATTTTAAATTCCCATTAACTGTAATTGAGTACGTTTCAAAGAAGTACAATAAATCAGTTTTGAATTTGAACTGAAGTCATCTCTGGGATTGAAACAGAAGGGCTGTGTACTAGGGGTGTGTGGTATCTCGATATTTTCTGGGATTTTATCGATAACGATAATTAGACGATATTTTGTGTTATTGTGCTGGTATCTTAAGGACTACCGTGGACAGTTGACTCTTAATTTTTTTTGATATTTTTCATGTTCTGTGTTGTGGTCAGTTCACACTGATAGAAATGAATCTTTTCCAATAAGGTTAAATTTTTAGATTTTTACCTTTTATGGGCATTTTAACCTTTAAAAAAAGTGATACATTTAAATTTTTTTCTTAAAGTGTGCATTATCTTTCGAGTCAAATTCTTACATTGGGGCTGTTACCAAGCAGATGAAATCAGTATCAACACAATTCGTCTTTGCAGTGCAGAGGAAACACTGAAGCTGCATCTGAAGTGGCCTTTAGATGCATTAACACACACTTTAATGCAGGTCATGAATGCATGTAAACTGCAGTTACAAATGCATAAAAAATGTTTTGATATTTTAAACATAAAACGTTGAATACTGATATTTGAAATTATTTAAATAATAAAAAGATACTTTAAATGTTGGATTAAAACCACCAGTAGGTGGCAGCAAGTCACAGGTAATAAGTGAGTCATTGCGATTGAACCAAATCATTTAAATGGTTGAATCGTTCAGGAACGAAACACCGTCATGTTGCTCAGAGATGCAAAGCAGCGCTGTGGCTGTGTTTTGAATGATTTTCGCTGGTGAAATAGAGCAGAAACATGCAATATGGTGTCTAAAATGTAAGTCTCTTAATTCTTGTCTATTGAACTGTTGTAAAAAATCAATATTACGTTTGTAATCATGCTGATTTTTGGAGAAGACAACGACACTCTTCGTGTGATAATGATTAACTATATGAAGTGGAATAAATATATACATTTTCTGTCTCCATGTCTTGAATTTGTGATCATTTTAAATGTATTTTAATTGACTTAAACATTCAGTGAACGAATGTACTGTTAATGCGTATGCGCACTAGTCTAGACTGCACTGCACTCTGTAGGTGTATTGAATGTTTTTTGCAAAATACTCGAAAATGTCAAAGTGAACATGGTTAAAACCACAATTACGGTATTATTGCAGAGGATATATATCGCACATCCCTACAGTGTACAATAAATACTTTAGTAGCATTTACTTTCTGTGCAAAGGAGAGAATTAGTGACAACACAAGATGCTAGTGCACCACTTTCTTTTCTTTTCTACCTCTTTTTTTTAGCACCCATCCATATGTTCTGTATCAATCTTTGAAACTTTACTGCCTCTTTTTATTTTAAACTTATTGAAATGAGTAGCAGAAGATGTACACTAGGTGCACTCTAAAAATGCTGGGTTAAGTACAACCCAGCTCTGGGTGAAATATGGACAAATCCAGCGATTGGGTTGTTTTGACCCAGCAGTTTGGTTAAATGTTTAACCCAACCTTCTGGGTAGTTTCATTTAACTCAACCATTGCTTAATAATTACTATATGGCTGGCTTAAAATGAACCCAAAATCTGTTGTAAATTAAAAATCAGACACTCTTACTAGAGATGTCAGCAATAATCAAAAGGTGAACATTTATTAAAAAGCAATTAAAAAATTGAAATATCATTTTTTTTTTAATAATTAACACTTTACAATAAGGATCCATTTGTTATTTTAAAATAATGCATTAAGTACTGCATTAAGCGGCTCTCCGCATTGCATCGCTACAGTTAGGCTAATTCCCCACCTACCCACCCCCCAATAGTTCAAATTTCCGTAGCCGGGATTTAATTTAAAATATTCTAATAGACCACGATTTTGTTTTTTTTTTTTTGTTTTGTTTTTTTTTTTAAAAACGAAATATCTCCCTTTGGAGTGGACTTTGAAATTTGTAACTTTGTATATATTTTTTATGCCCAAAGATACACACCACAGACTGACTAAAATTCAAAAAGTGAAAAAGCATAATAGCACCCCTTTAAAGTTATTTGTAATAATTGTAATAATATTTCACAAAATTACTGTTTTGACTGTATTTTTTAAATCCTACCAATTATTTTATTTATTTGTTAATTGGTTTATATTAGATATTTTAGGTACATTTTAAACTGATTAAACCTGGCTTGTCTCTCTTCGGATTTGGTCGTGAGAATTGAGAAAGTATTACACTGTTACAGGAAATAGCCACTGCACTTCCAGGAGCTTGCGTGCTAAAGCTTTCACCCTCCCTTAACCTTGAATCTGTCAAACGTGTATCATTTTTGACAGACAATAACACATTTTTCAGCTCATTTGAGAATGGATGTGCTTGGGTGGTCAGGGACCTCTGTGGATTACACACACACACACACACACACACTCTCGCAGTGTGTGTCACTGCAGCCTACAGTACATTGGACTGAAGACTGACCGCAGGCTGCATGAAACCACTGACCGGGTTGAGTATCCGCCCTCGGTTCCTAACCAGTCCAAACCAGAAGCTGGGCCCAACAGCAGCTGGTCTGTGCTGCTAAGTAATTCTGACAGGCGCTAACGCAACCCATTTAGACAAAAACACATACACTGATGGTCTGAAAAATCATTTATTCTATCATATTTCTTTCTCTGTTTTGGATAAACTCTTAATTGTCCCAATGCAACTTTGTAGATTAAATACAATTTAGATGAACTGATCCACACAGATGTTTGTGCTATTTTGTCCTTGGTGGCTCACTTTAATTTGACTGCAGTGAAAGAGTTCTAGTGTCTAAATGCAAGTTTGACCTGATCAGTGGAAAGCCATGGAGGACAGAACACGGGTAGAATGAGTAAGCCACATTCATGGCTGCTTTTTTTAATTAGCTTGTTTATAGATGAAATGATATAATATGCTGTAAAGCCTATGTTAACCTGCCAAGCTGAGTCATTTGAAAAACTGAATATTTTGTAAATAGTTCCATCTTCTGACATTTTACAGTTTGCTTGATGCTTTCATTTGGCTTGTGATATGAAATGCTGGATGTAGGGCACATGAAGGGTGTCTGAAAATTCATTACGTTGCATTTACACCATAATGTATTGTATTATTGTCATAGTTTAATGAAGGTGCAAACACTAGAGATATCCTTAGTGTAACAAACATATGTTCAAGTGACCAGTGCCTAAATAAACACTCATGACTCTGATGAGGAGACCAGTAAACCGACCTCACACCCTTGCAAGGAAGTTTTACAGACCTGTTAAAAATGACTAGGGGGAGGAAAGAGATGGAAGAGAGGAAAAGAGAGGTGGGAGTGGAAGAGTCAAGGCTTTCAGTGGCCTTCTGGGACTCACTTACTGCCAGTGAGTTTCTTATAGCTGTCTCAGGAGTGGCGTATTAGGTCTATGCAGAAGTGAGTGGCCTTGAGAGTTACCACAGTTTTACACTACTAGGCCAGAGATGTGTCAGCAATCACGTTTGCAAAACCACTGAAAGTTAGGAGTGTTGTTACATGTTGTATCAAGTTACAATTATGCAGACAAAGTTAATATTAAAGTATGGGCAGCTGAGGTACATGCAGATGGCATTATTTGCAAATGGGGGTTGAATATGGTGTTTGTTTATATATGTAAAATTCTACGTTAATATTGATATAATTGTGTGTGTATGTATATGTTTATATATATATATGAAAGTTATACACTACCGTTCAAAGGTTTGGGGTCAGTACATTTTTATTGTTTCTTTTTTTTTTTTTTTTTTTTAATTTTTTTTTAAGAAATTAATACTTTTATTCACCAAGGATGTATTAAGTTAATAATTAAAAGTTTATTAAAAGTTAATAATAAATAATTTACATTGTTATAAAATATTTATATTTTGAATAAACACTGTACTTTTTAAACTTGTTATTCATGAAAGAATCCTGAAAAAAAAAAATCACAGGTTCCAAAAAATATTTGGCAGCACAACTGTTGATATTATCCAACATTGATCATTCTAATAATAAATCCGCATATTAGAATGATTTCTGAAGGATCATGTGACACTTAAGACTGGAGTAACAGCTGATAAAAATTCAGCTTTTCATCACAGGAATAAATTCTATTTTAAAGTATGTTAAAATAAAAACATTATTTTATATTGTAAAAACATTTTGCAATATTACTGTTTTTTTTCTATATTTTTAATCAAATAAATGCAGCCTTGATGAGCATAAGAGACTTCTTTAAAGACTATTACAAGTCTTACTGACCCCAAACTTTTGAACGGTAGTGTATATTATGTATGTAATTCTATATTCAGTTTTTAAATCAGTTTTTAGCTTTTTTTTGTTTAGTTAGTTATGTATAACTACAAGACACTAGTAGGTCACATTCTTCATTTTGGCCACCCAGTCTAGAGGTACATACTTGATGGCATTATTAGCATATTTAAGTAGAGGCAACAAAATTCAATAATGTAATATTTCTTGGGAACTGCTGCCTTAAAGGAGAAGTCCACTTCCAGAACAAAGATTTACAGATAATGTACTCACCCCCTTGTCATCCAAGATGTTTATGTCTATCTTTCTTCAGTCGTAAAGAAATTATGTTTTTTGAGAAAAACATTTCAGCATTTTTCTCCATATAGTGGACTTCTATGGTGCCCCGAGTTTGAACTTCCAAAATGCAGTTTAAATGCGGCTTCAAACGATCCAAATGTGGTTGTAAACAATCCCATCCGAGAAAGAAGAGTCTTATCTAGCGAAACGATCGGTTATTTTCATAAAAATAATACAATTTATATACTTTTTAATCTCAAACACTTGTCTTGTCTTACTCTGCCTGAACTCTGTTTTTTCTGGTTCATGACAGTTAGGATATGTCGAAAAACTCCCATCTCATGTTCTCCCTCAACTTCAAAATCGTCCTATATCGCTGTTTTACCTTTTTGTTAAGGGTGTTTGATCTTGTATATTGCATGTTCATTATGTATAGACTAGGTCGGTATTTCTGCAGTGATGTAGGATGATTTTGAAATCATTTTTGAAGTTGAGGGAGAAAATATGATTGGAGTTTTTCGATATATCCTAACTGTCTTGAGCCAGAATACACAGAGTTCAGGCAGAGCAAGACAAGACACGAGCGTTTGAGATTAAAAAGTATATAAATTGTATTATTTTTATGAAATTAACTCATCATTTCGCAAGATAAGACCATTCTTCCTCGGCTGGGATTGTTTACAACCGCATTTAAACTACATTTTGGAAGTTCAAACTCGGGGCACCATATCAGTCCATTATATGGAGAAAATCCTGAAATGTTTTCCTCAAAAAACATAATTTCTTTACGACTGGTCTTGGATGACAAGGGGGTGAGTATATTATCTGTAAATTTTTGTTCTGGAAGTGGAGTTCTCCTTTAATAATGTCATAGCAGTTTCCAAAATATTCTCCGCATGGGTTTCTCCAGATTACAATCCTCTGTTTCCTCTTTGTTTCGCCACATAGTTCCCGGATCAGAGCTCTCAACCGCCGTGAATGTCCATTACCCTGGTGACGGCCATTGCCCTTGAGTTCACACTGCATGGGCCGCTAAAGCCTCCTGAATATGTGCTTTGGACAGTGAGGTGTGTTTGACTTGAAACCCACGTCATCTTTCTTCTGTTAGACAGAAGCCTGGCGGACATGCGTCCCGATTCAGACTGATATGAGAGAAAATATTGAGCCTGGAGCTTGACCAGTGTATTGGAGGCCTTGGAAGGGCAGAACAGTGGTTGAGACGAGGCTGCATGAGATGACAGTCTCCAAGAAAACTGTGTCCAAAAACACAAGCTTCTGTAATAAGCTCCAAAGAATTCTCCCTGGCCTCATGAGCTCAGTGTCAGACAAAATCTTTCTGTTTATAGAAGGATGATGCTTGCTGTGTTTCATCCATCCAACTGATGATGACACTGAACATGAATTTAGATGAATTCAATTGGTTAAATATTAATAGTTATATATTTAAAAAAAATATCATTAATAATAATAGTTTAAAATAAATAATAATTTATAAAGCTGGCCACCCAGTTCTCTCAAACCTTGGGCCAGTAACAGTAGCGCAAAAGGCAATGATGATTATTTCAGAGAAGGAATATTTATAACTGGTAATACTTTTACAGATCCTTCTGTAAAGTCCTTCAGATTTTGAGGCATGCAACTTAGATTTTATTCAATTCTCATTTTTTACTAAATGGTATTGATTATTAATCCCAAGAATCGATCTAGCCTGTTTTCAGTTAATGAACGGAACATTGTAGCTCACCTCCTATCCAATAAATCGCAAAAAGCTTTTTGCTTTGTTGCTTTTCATATGAAACTAAGCCTCAAGAGAAGTGGGAGTGCAAAGGGCATGTGAACTGATCATGTCCTGCGCTTTATTACCAGCTTCAGCACAAAATAAACATGAATAAACATTCGAAGGTTGTTGTTAAAAGAAAAAGTACAACTTATCAAAATCCATAGCCTGTCTCATGTAATTGCTCAAACCATGTTTCAACTGCAGAAAAAAGTCAATATAACAGCTTGTAAACAATGTCATGTAATGTCACATTTACCGTTTAACATACTTTGTATACAAATCAGTCTAGTTTAACCTTCAATATTAGTAATGTAGTATCAACTGGCTCTCATGTATATTTTACAGCATTAGTTGAGGAATTTTTTTTTTCTTGCGAAAATTTGGCATGTACTGATGTATATCCAAAGTAATCGAAATCAAATCGAATCTTGAAATTTGTTTCAAAACCCAGCCCTAGTGCAAATGGACTATGCGCTTCCTCCGAAAAAGGGAGAGATCCCGTACGTAATGCACTGGTAATGTGAAAGCATCACTTTGAAGTGTTCTTTCAATAAAAGAAGTTTAGATCTTCTGACTTTAGTAATCTGTGCCATAAACCATCATATTTGGTGCTGCCAATGCACATAACATAAAATACCTCTCAAAGAGTCTTTGTTTCAGGCGTTTATGCCATGGAGTACAGATTACCATTCTGAACTCTTTCGACCTTCAGCGTATATTTCTTATGATTCTTTTATGAGTCAACTTGTCTGTTTCACTTGAAGCTTTCACTGAAATGTTGTAGGATTTTGACTGGTGCCATTTGCTTTCAAACATGACTCCTCGAAGAGGAAGAAAGACATCTCTGTGAAGTTTATAAGAGAAAAAAGTGAAAAGAGTTGAAAGAACATGTGGACCTTTTAGATGTCTGAGTACATACAGTATATGCCATGGGTAGCGTGTTTCTCCACATTGTTTCCAAAAAGCCGTCAGGAATGATCAGTGAGCTGAGGCGAGTTTCCAGAGGCTTCCCCTGACTCGGTGACACCCTGCAGAGAGCCTGTCTGAGGCCGAGGAAAAGAGCGACCGCTTATCCCTACCCAAAGACATAAACAATGAACGTCCGCAATCACTGTTTTGAAACTGTGAAGTACAGATCCAGAAGTGTGAGACCACTTTGAAAGGCTGGCCTTCCTAATCTAATTTAAACCTGGAAATACTTAAAACAAAGATTTATGATGTAAAATGAAAAAGAAATATATAATATTCTGCACTATTTTAGGTCACTAATCAAATAAATGCATTACTTATCACATGAACTCCTTTGTACAGACAGCTAGGAGACGTACCAAATACTAAGGCACTTTTTACTCAAATTGTTATGCTGATAATATAAAACGGCATTAAATCTAACAAAGGCAGCACAGAAGTGTTTTCACTAGTGGTCTTTTGGATTCTACTGAATATTTCTTAATATGTTCATCTCTTTCTTACTTCCACACAGATCTGGAATAGTCTGTGGAAATGAGAAGGATTCATGAGTTAGAAGTCTGAGTGCTCAAGATCCAAGATGAATAGTGTTTATTGTAGCTTGGCACATAACGTCCCTTTCAGTCAACAACGTCTTTGTGCTTTTGCAAAATATGTGTGTTCCATGGATTGTTGCAAGCTGGAAATGTGATATTCCTCATTTCTTTTTACTTATGCTGCCTCTAGTCTCTCTCTCTTTGTCTTTCTTTCTGTCTCTCCATCATTTCACCCACTGCCCTCTTTACTTGTAATTATGTTAGAATAAACAGTAACCCAAGCAGCCACATCACTTGACAACAAAACGAAACGACAAGACGTTCCTTGGTTGAGTCAAAACAATGTGGTGAAATGCTCCACAGAATTTGTTGCCTTCTGAAGAGGGTTTGTTCTGAAAAAAACATGCATTTATGCATCAACATTTAGCATAATGTTTCAAATAAAGCATGTTCTATTTATAAGTAGGATTGAATTGCAAGAGACAGCAGGATAATGTGTGCACCAGTAGCATCTCTACAGTGAAAGCTGTCTGTGTAACTTTGCTCTACTGACCCTGAAACGGCCTGTGATGTCATTGTACTCCTCAACAGACAGATGAGGACCCACAGAAAACTGACCGGCTGTTATATAATGCTGAAACTCTAAGCCACAGCTTCGCTGTGAAAACCATCAAAGCAAGCTAAAACACAAACACCTCAAACTACGTCACGGCTCAGTTTCATCCACTCGCCTTGCCTTGATCGTCATCGCTCCCAAACCGACACGGTGTTGGTTAGTGCAATATTTCCATCCAGTGTGACGTGAAGAACCAATTTTACATTTCTGGGCTAAGTATTCTGCCTGCTTTCTTGCCGTTTGCCCTAAATGAAAACAAACCAAAAACATGACAGAATCTTCTGGGCCTATCTTGGAAGATTGCGCTCACCATCAAATTACCAGTCACCAAAGTTTTGTTTACCGTCGTTTGAGTGGTTGTGTGGGTTTGTCGTATTAAGGGCTCCACATTGCATCAGAGGCTGTCTCTCTGTGGAGTTGAGGGAAGGCCCCTGTTCTCGTTCCAGAAGTGGTTACATGCACTTGGCAGCTTGTGAACCCAGTAGCTAAAAGCACATGCTAGATTTTATGTCTTTGACTTTAAAAAACAAAACCCATATTGATTAACTCGACTGTATCAAATTAGGCTCTGGCTGCAGTGTAATTATTACATTAATGTCCTATCTTTACCTCTAGTTGTTCTCTGTCTCTCATTCTCTCGTCTGTCACACTTTCCAGGCGTATTCTCTGTCTAGGCCTTTATAAAAGCCTGATGATGTAAATGCCTGATGAAGACTTGACGTAATCTTATTAAATCATTAATTTCCGTAAATGCTTTAAAACATTTTTTTTAGAGGAGCCTTTTGACTACATTTTTGCACTTAAAGGGATAGTTCACCCAAAAAATTAAAATTCTGTTATTAATTACTTGTCCTAATGTTGTTTCAAACTCCATAGACAGCAATGCAACTACTACGTTCAAGGCCCAGAAAGGTAGTAAGGACATTGTTAAAATCCACTTGTTAAGTCTGCCGTCACACGTCCAAACACTCAGATACCACAAGAAAACAACAAAAGGTGCTAATATACACTCACAATGTGATTATAATACTACTAAAAAAATTATAATGCTAACCTTTAACTCTATACCGAAATCCCAGATAGCCAGACAATATAATATAAATATAAATATAAATATAAATATAAATATAAAAATTATTTGTTTTGAACGCTGTGAGCACAGAGAATATAGTGTACACCTTAAGTTAGGGCTGCATGATAAATCTAAATAAATCACAATCACGATTAATCAAAAGCTTCTATTGTCATGCGTGAAGCACGGTTCTATGATCAGCAGTAAATCTCCATCTGTAGGCCAGAGGGCGCTCTCGTGCGGAAACTCCAAATACACCTGAAGAAGAAACCAGGAAATCACAATCGCTGTAGCTGAATAAACAGCATTTCATGTAGCAGCATTTCTAGAGCCGTAGTTCACTGAGAAGCTACGCAAACAGCTGTCATTATCGTGCACGATTTCTTTCGATTTCATAATCGCGTGATTTAAATCATCTGCAATACTGAACGCAGATATAGTGAACTACGGCTCTGTGTACTAAATGCTGCTCCATCTGAAAGCACCTGCTAGAGATTTACTACTGATTACACAACCGGCTTCCCTGAAAAAATGCACGACAGTCGCCTTCGATTAATCATGCAACACTATCATAAGTTTGAAAACGTTTTGCTTAAATGTTTAATATGAATAAACAGTGCTCATAAACGGCTGCTGAGATAGCATTCTCAAGTAAAGCAAGTTGAGGCTTGGATCTGGAAATATCACCACTTAACAAGCGGACAGTCCATATGACATCAGTGGTTCAACATTTCAATACTTTTTGTGCACAAAGACTTTATTCAACAGTTTCTTCTCTTTTGTGTCAGTCTCAGCCGTGTTTATGAGACTACCATAACACATGCTTTCCGAAAATAAATGACAATCTTACGGTTTGGAACAACATGAGGGTGAGTAATTAATGACAGAATTTTCATTTTTTTATACACTTATAAAAATAGATATTTATTGTGTAACATTATGAATGTCTTTGTAGTCACTTTTGATTACTATTGGTCAGTTTAATGTGTCCTTGCTGACTAAAAGTATTCATTTTGTACTGTGATTTACATATTGATTTATGTATTTTTCTAATAAATTAACTCAGATTCACCATCTTTTCATCATTCAACCCGTTTGTGTCTCTTACCACATAGACACATATTGAGGTTTCACAACATGGACCAAAGTTTATTTAAAGTCCAAAAAAGAGGCTTTGATATATACTAGTGTCAAAGTATTCAGGACAGGGAAATAAATAGACAGTCAACCACTGAGTTTAGAGAAGTAAAACAGATTCTGAACACTATACCCTACTGGTTATTATGCATTCTCCATGGTAACATGAACAAACATTAGAGCGGGTCCATGTTCTTTATAATCTCTTCACTGAATGCATAGGTAAATAAATATATGACGGCTAGAACACATTTAAATTATCAGACTGCCTTCTTTTCCCAGTAGGCAAATTCAGTATTCGACCACATTTTTTTGATGGATTGGCTGAGGCCACTCTTTCCAGTTCAAATGCCATGGAAAATCTCTTCAGCTCTCAGAGGGGAATGATATGCAGGGAATAAGTGGGGGAAGACATCGGGGAGAATAAAATGACCTGCACACAAACATAGAGGTTGTCCTTTTTTTTACCAGGGGGTTGTCCTTCTGCTGTTCGGTCTGTTTTTGAAGTGGTATGCTTGAGGCAGAACTCCACCAATGGCATAAGGACTTCCGTGGGCCTGCGTGCATGACACGGAGGTGCTCCACAGGGGAAAGCCTCTGCCAGCGCTCTGGCTCTAGTGCCCTGGGCAGCCGCCCAGTGGTTTGTGGTAGAGTGCCATGGCAGTGAAACCGCGGCGAGTGCTCCCGCTCCCACATAGTTTCTGGTCAGACTGAAACATTACAGCCCAGAGAACGCTGCCCGTCTCCGCCAGACAGCCTGCATGAGATCAGCACTGAAAACATGCGATCGTGAACCCCGCTGCGCAAAGCGTTTATGAACGTGCGACGCCATGGAACACAGCGTGCGGTGGTTTGGTTGTATTTCGGGTTGAGCAGTTGAAAGGCTACATTGGATTCAGTCTGCATGTGTACATAGACTAATTAACAATATATTGAACAAACAATAACAATATTTTGATATATTGAGCAAACAATATAAACAATATTTTTAATGTATTTTCAATGATCTTCATTTGTGCAATTGACTATGCAAATCTTATGTTAATTTTGATTTGAACATTTCATTAACAATTAAGCGTAGTGTTAATTCTGGCATGTCACGTCAGTCAAGCCTGCATCAGCTGACTCTCAGCTGATCCACGTCTACCTATAGGAATACGACGACCATCTCAGCTTCATATATAAGGTCCTTCAGTATTATCAGCAACTTTCGCGTTGCTCAATTGCTAATGATTTTCTTTTAATCAGGCTAATTTTTAAAATTTGAACATTAATGATATCTGCAATCTGTTCTGTTCTGTTTCCCTAAGGGGGATTATTGCTGTTCTCCCTGCTCTTATCCATGCTAAGTTTTATCTTGCCTTTGCAGTTCGGGGCAATTGTTATGCTAATTATGGATGAAACTTTGCATGACTTTTGAACTGTTAAAACTGAAAAAAAAACACTTAAAACACTTTAAAATACTTAAAAACTGATCTTGCATGTCAACTCATCAGTATGTTTTTGAAAAGGATTTTGCTCATATAAAGTAATAATAAATTAAGTCTTAATAAAATTTTTTGCCAAGCACATATTTCTGACAACTAAAATAATATTACGTATGGAACAGTATTATTTAAATGATGTAAACGCAAAAACTAAAAGGGATAGTTCACCCAAAAATTAGATTTTTGTTGTTAATTACTCACCCTCATGTCGTTCCAAACCCATAAGATCTTCGTTCATCTTCGTAACACAAATTAAGATATTTTTGATGAAATTCGAGAGCTTTCTGACCCTTCCTAGACAGCAGTGCAACTGACACGTTCAAGGCCTAGAAAGGTAGTAAGGACATTGTTAAAATAGTCCATGTGACACCAGCAGTTCAACCTTAAGTTTATGAAGCTACGAGAATACCTTCAGTGCAAAGAAAACAAAAATAACAACTTTATTCAACTATTTCTTCTCTTCCGTGTCAGTCTCCTCTGCGCGTTCGCAAGAGTGGTCTCTTAGTTCATCAGCACCACCACACGCACAACGAAGACAGAAGAAATTGTTGAATAAAGTCATTATTTTTGTTTTCTTTGCATACAAAGAAAAGTATTCTCGTAGCTTCATAAAATTAAGGTTAAACCACTGATGTAACATGGACTATTTTAATGATGCCCTTACTTCCTTTCTGGGCTTTGAACGTGGTAGTTGCGTTTCTGTCTATGCGGGGTCTGGAAGCTCTCGGATTCCATCAAAAAATATCTTAATTTGTGTTCTGAAGATGAGTGAAGATCTTAGAGGTTTGGAAAGACATGAGGGTGAGTAATTAATGACAGATTTTTCATTTTTGGGTGAACTATGAACTATTCACTTTAAATAAAATGAGGTGGTTATTTAAGTGGTAAAGCATTGGTATTATGTTGTGCAACAGAAAGAATGGATTTTATTTTTCAATATAATTTCAAGGAAGTCAATATAAAGACTAAAAAATGGTTTTACTTATCACACTCATTTGATATGTATTTTAATATCTGTATTTTCCTCCCTCTCGATGTGACCTCCTTTTTTTTGTAAGTGTTGTCTATGTATGAGTCAGTTTGGGAATAGCTGAATGTCGGTATTTATTTTCTCAAACACATTTCATGCATGTTTCATCTGTTTCTCTCTCCCTCTGTAACTAGGACCTTTAGTACACTGGAAGACAAATAAAGTCTGTATTGAGGTTGTTCCTCTCAGAATTTGGAAAATAAAACAATGTATAATACTGTGAAACACTACGGATAACAGATCTAGGAGCTGTAGAGCGTTCAGTTCATGTTTGTTGCTTGCGGTTACCATGACAGCCAGCTTCCTTGAATTCATCTTGAGTCAAGAGAAAATAGCTTTTTCTCTTATCCCTTTATGTCATCATTTTTGCCAAATTCAGATCAAAATCATATGTGCTTGTGATTACCTTGACCCAGTGGATACTAGGCCCGGACTCTCTGCTGTGTAGCCCAGAGCTGCCATGTTACTTAAGGCTGTTGACTTTTTTCCCGGTCGGTTCCAAAAAAATCTTGACACCGTTGAAAGAGGCCTTGTTGAAGCTAATGCTTAATTTTATTCATACTTAACCTATTTACGTAACCTTTCTCCAACCAAGCTGTCCCAAGAGATGAAAGATCATTTTTGAAGAAAAGACCTGGCAGCACTTGGCAACCCTAATCTGGCAACGAAGGCAATAACATATTACATAAGGAGCCACCATTACTGTTGTGGGCTGGTGTAATTGATGTAATTGATGTTTTTGACCTGAAGTGACTTGCATTTTCAAACAGTTTAACTTGCAAATACATGATGGCCTGTGTTTCAGCACAATTTAATATTCAGAAATAAACATGCTAATCTTAGTCCCCACAGACTGGCATTAATTTATCTTACAGAGATCACCAAAATGTACACATATCCAGTGTGCTGACTGTCTGACAACACTAGAGGTCTGGAGCTATAAATTAAACTTGAATAGCAACACTCTTTGTACAGAGACTCACAAGCGGTCCTTTTATTCAATCCCATTGACTCACCATTGCCAGTAACCAATACAACAACATAGAAAACAAACTGGGAGTTGCCTTGTTGTAAATCGCAACCGTCACAGTCCAAAAAATAAAGAAAGTTAGATTTGTTCTTTTGAAATCACCCCCCCAAGCGTAACATAACGGCAGGCCTGGAAATAAGATTTAGCTGTAATTTTCATATGCTCTCCCTCTCTTTGGCCGAGCCGTTCACGTGCGAAAACGTCTAAACTCCAGACCATTGAACTTGAGGTAACGGCTGAGACCTATTTACATCTAAAATTCACTACAGAAAATTGCCGACGCTCAGATCTTTTCCTGTTGCCGAGCTAAAATGATCACAGGTTGACTACGTAAGAAAATGCAGAGTGGATCCAGCAGTACTTGGTTCATAAAGAGAGACGTCTGGCCAGTTTTTTCCTATCACTCTCTCTTATTCTAAAAATGACTGTTATGTCTTTGCACTGTGTCTCACCTCTCATAAAATGATTTCACCGCACATGAACACACACAGTGACGTGCACGCACATCATTTTTCAAAAGATGGTCTCTAGTATATTTTTATAAAACCAGCACGCAGTGTGATTTCTCCCTCTATGTGCCAGGAGACAGTCATACCTCTCTTCGCATTGATTAATATCATCAGGGTCTGTGTACTGTATCCAGCAGCCAGGTACATCCAGTATGCTGTTTCCATTAGGTTGTCGTGGCAGCGCGTAATTAGATATGATGAATTAAGTCAATCAGATGAATGACCTGTCTTGGCTTTCATGGCAGAACATCTCGATTCCAATATCTATTTCTACCTTTTGGGAAATTAATAGTTTGGAGATCTGATGAAAAAATCACATAAATAACAGTTATTAATTCATACTCTGTGTGGGAATGTCTTGAAAAAGGCTGTCACCCATGCAAAGCAGCAACTTTGATCATGCTTATCATAAATTGGAGAACTGTTCAACATCAGTGCAACCTCAAATCTTTGCAGATGTCTTGAATCGTTAATTGATCAGTATTATATTAGTTGATATTAGGTGTTGTGCATGCTCATTTCTCCTATTTTTATCTACTCATAAATTTTGTATGTGAAGGGACTCCCACAAATTCATATGCAACAAGGTCAGCCACAAAACTGTACATAACATAACTGTCCATGCCTTTTCATTGCTAATTTTTCACTGTATGTCTTTAGTAAATCCTGACAGTAGTTTTTAACATCAAAAAAACGGTTTGTGCTGGCGCATACTGTTAGTAAATCTGGCCCTTGGTGTTTTGTTTTTAATTTATTTAGACAAAATAATTTAGAATTCAAAAAAAAAAAAAAAAAATTGGCTTATTGGTATTGGCCAGAATTTGAATATGACTGCATCCCTGGAAACATAATTCAAAGCACATCCAAAAAGAACAGACAATGATATATGTGCTGTTAAAAGCATATTGATCATTTATCTGCTAATACATTTTATGAACTGTGTGTCACTGGGTTTGACCACAACATTCACCTGTGTTAAATGCAGGCATTAACTACTCGAGGAACCTGTGGGCACACCATGAACAGCAGCAGATCCAAGCACGAATGTCAGACTCCTACAGTAAGAAGCTCCCTGAGTACAAATAGCTCTCTAGTTGTTGTCTGCATCATACACATTCAGCATAATGCATTTCCACCAACCGAGCCAGAGAAAATATCATAGCTCCACTTTATTTTTTGTGCATGGTCGGTTTTCCTAAACATCTATGGCTTTTTCTTGAAGAAGTATGATGTTTTCATGCTCTAGGTCTAATTTCCTCCATGTCAGGTTAAGCCTCGACATAAAGTCATAATTCAAATTTTTCTTGTGTGTCTGTATGTGAATGTGCGTGTCTCTGTCTGTGCGTACTGTAAGTAAATGGAACTGGGATTTTTGAACAAAGGGAACATTCAGATGGTGCCATGGAGACGATCGCTGCCGGGGATGTTAAGCCACCGGCGCTGGAAAAAGTTTGAGATCCAGAGCGCAGAAGCAGGGGTGTGGGATCTCGTGGTGTGTGTGCTGCGCACTGATAAAAAGGGAGAGAAAAACCCATATAGTTCCTAATGTTTCTCGTGAGTAGAGGCTCACATGCACTGCCAGTTTTGTCCTTTGTGAAGGTCTGACAATGTCAATTTTGCTTTATTCTGACACTCTAGAAAGGAATTCAGAATCAGCTCCTTATTTTTAAAATAGCAGAACCGAAAGGCATTCCGTAACAGTTCTCACACCTGAGTTGTTCTTCAGATAATCTGGATTTTGCCACACTAAAAAATGTATTTCTTACACTGATATTCAGTAGAACCACAATGCTACTACTAAAAGTAGAAGTCCAGAACAAAAATTTACAGATAATTTACTCACCCCTTGTCATCCAAGATGTTCATGTCTTTATTTCTTAATGTCTTTCTTCAGTTCAGGTAAACATTTTAGGATTTTTCTCCGTATAGTGGTTTTCTATGATGCCTGTGAGTTTGAACATCCAAAATGCAGTTTAAATGCAGCTTCAGAGGGCTCTTTGCCCAGCCAAAGAAGAAGGGTCTAATCTAGCAAAACGCCCAGTTATTTTCTAAAAAAAAATTCAATTTGTATGTTTTCTAACCTTAAATGCTCATCTTGTTTAGCTCTGCCTGAACTCTGTGCATTCCGGGTCAATACAGTTTAGGGTATGTTGAAAAAATCCCATCTCATTTTCTCCTCCAACATCAAAATCATCCTAGATCGCTGCGGAAGTACCGACCTAGTGTTTACAAAGTGAACATGCAAGGAGGGTCAAACACCCTTTACAAAAAAGGGTAAACAACGATGTAGGATGATTTTAAAGTTGGAGGAGAAAATGAGATGGGAGTTTTTTGACATACTAACTGTTATGAACTAGAATACACGGAGGTGAGCGTTTGAGATTAAAAAGTATATAAATTGTATTTTTATTTTACCGATTGTTTTTGCTAGATAAGACCCTTCTTCCTCGGCTGGGATCGTTTAGAGCCCTTTGAAGCTGCATTGAAGCTGCATTTTGGAAGTTCAAGCTCGCGGGCACCATAGGAGTCCACTATATGGAGAAGATTCCTAAAATTTGTTCTTCAAAAAACATAATTTCTTTATGAATGAAGAAAGAAAGACATGAACATCTTGGATGACAAGGGGGTGAGTAAATTATCTGTAAATATTTGTTCTGGAAGTGAACTTCTCTTTTAATCTGCAAAGCAAAACAAACAGCGAGACAAATGTAATCTGATTCCCAAATGAATAACCAGACCGCTTCTTTTTAGTGATTCAGAAACATATAGTGTGACCATTGTAGTTAAGTTACCAAACAAATGACTCTTATGAACAAGTTTTTTTTTTTTAGTGAATCAAACTCATACTCTGCAACCAATGACTCAATGTCCCAAATGGCTCCCTAAACCCTCGCAATCTTCCTCTGAGTCCACACTTTTGTGAGGTAATGCCACTTGTCAGGTGGAAGTCTGCTGTGGAGCCCACCTCCATTCGAGCTCAGCAGAGGTGCGGATTCAGGGCGCAGGCACCCTTCTGAAAGCTAAATTGTTGAATGGAACACCCTACAGTCACATGGACTGCCATGTGGCAGCCATTGTAAGACCACAAGTGCCCAAGGAGTCTGCCATTTGGGACAAGGCCTTTGTTGCCTGAGTTAGTTCTTTTTAGTGAATCAAAATCACACGAGAAGTGTGGTCTGATTGCTGAATGAATGACTCTTATGAGCTTTTTAGTGAATCAAGGCCATATTACCACAATTGTATGTTTGTTTAGGCCAGTTATTGGATTGCATTTATACTGCCTATAAAAAGATAGTTGAAAGTCATTAAGAAGTCTTTCCACTTTGGTAGAATTGTTTTAAATTCTAATAGTTAATAAATGATCTAGTCTTTTGCCAATGGAATTTAAAAAAATATATTTTTTAAATGGTTAGTTTACCCAAAAATTAAAATTCTGTCATTAATTACTCACCCTCATGTTGTTCCAAACACGTAAGCCCTTTGTTAATCTTCACGAAGATATTTTTTTTTTATTAAACAAAAGTAATGACTTTATTTAACAATTTCTTCTCTTCCATGTCAGTCTTCACTGTTCACCGCATCTGGGCTATACATCGGTTTCTGTGAAATTGTTGAATAAAGTTGTTACTTTTGTTTTCTTTGTGCACAAAAAGTATTCTCATAGCTTCATAAAATTATGGTTGAACCACTGATGTGAAATGGACTATTTTAACGATGTGCTTACTACCTTTCTGGGCCTTGAATGTGGTAGTTGCGTTGACGTCTATGCAGGGCCAAAAAGCTCTCGATTTCATAAAAAATATCTTAATTTGTGTTCCGAAGATGAACGAAGGTCTTACGGGTTTTGAACGACATGAGGGTGAGTAATTAATGACCGAATTTTAATTTCTGGGTGAGCTATCCCTTTAAGACTGATCAGAACCATAATTGCAATCATTAAATTCCTTATGATTGCCATCCTTGTTTTATCACTGTTGATATATTTTATGAGGTGTGGTGTGGGAGAACATGGTAGGAAACAAAGTACCCGAGTCAGTCTGAACTGCATCTATAGCCGATCTCTAGCGTGTCTAACCGTATATTTCTTTTCACTAGCCAGGTGTCGCTGAACCCTTAGGCTGTGTAGCAGCGGGGTGTTCAGAAGCTGGGGCCCAAAGCCCGAGCAGACATCCCACACTGATCCCCCTTCGGTGGACCACAGGGGCCAACGGAAGTACCGCCCTCTGTGTCTCCACACTGTACACCCCCCTGCAGACCCCCAAACTATGTCCACATTGGATACCGGGATCCCTCAGGGCGTGAGGGGCAATTAAGCCGAGTACAGACGCCTTTTCTTAGGCTAAAAAACACCCTGGTACCCACAAAAACCGGCCCCCGCAGTGTATGGTATTTATTTGCCTCCTCACACACGTACACATATGCAGACACATTCTTGACTAAGTACATTCTCATACCTTCACCCACATTCTGCCCTGCCTCTCACACCTGGAACCAATGTGTGAACGACCAAATGAAGGAAGGTATGAACGAATTAACGAACAAGCAAGTGTACCGAGGAGTAATGAGTCACTTTATTCAGCTTTATTAATACACATATGCGCACACACATCATTAGAGCCACTTTATACCTCTAATGTACCTTCAGTCCTTCATCTTAGTAGTTACAATTGACTTAACCATTAATACAACATTAATACAACACCTTAACCATTCCCTTTTTTATTATTCTAAGTATTGCTCAAGAGTTGAGATTAATCATTATGTAACTAGTATGTATTTGTTTATGTGAATGTCTACAGATACACTGGCTTTTGGTGTATATGTGAACAGGTTTGTGTGTTTTTGTGTTCAGGAATCATTAGGCGTCTCTTTTATTGACCCCTTTTATGGGTGAGCATAAAAATTCTTGTGTGGTAAGAACATGATGTTGTTTTAATTTCATGTTGGGCGACTACAAAGAACGCCTCCCTCCTGAACATGTACTCTGTAGCTTTGACTGAATTCATCTTGTAAACAAGTAAGCCAGAGGCTCACTCCACAGGACATTTAACAAGTCACACCAGACCACGTGTGGATGGGTGCCGTAATCTTTCATATGCTTTCATATTGCATCTCACCACCAGTTGGCTAAGGCTCTGTATCTTCTAGAATGAGAGCTCTGTGTTAGCAGCATGGTTTGCATGCATGCAACAAGGACAGGTTTTGTAACATATTTGAAAAAAAGGAGTAAGAACATCATTAAAATTGTCCATGTGACATCAGTCATTCAACTGTAATATTACGAAGCTACGAGAAGACTTTTTGTGCGCAAAGAGAGAAAAATAATCACTTTATTCAACAATTTCTTCTTATACATGTAAGTCTCCGCTACCATTCTGCCATAAAATGGTTATTTTTGTTTGTTTGTTTTTTTCACACAAAAAGTATTCTTGTAGCTTCATAAGATTGCGGTTGGACCACTTATGTCACATGGACTATTTTATTAATATTCTTGCTACCTTTTTTGGCACTGAACGTGTCAGTTGCATTGCTGTCTATGCAGGGTCAGAAAGCTCACGGATCAAAAATATCATTTTTTGAACGTAGATATCTTAAGATGAACGTAGGTCTTACATATTTGGAACGACATGAGGGTGAGTAATTAATGACAGAATTTTCATTTTTTGGTGAACTATCCCTTTAAATGAATCAAAATAAAGTGTTACTCCAAATAAATAAAGCTGTAAACAGCACGGCTTAAAAATATATATATTTTTAATATATTTTGTTAAAACCTTCATGTACAAGGGGCAATAATGCGGTTTTGATCTTTAACTTTTTAGGTAAATGCAAATTTTACCATATATTAAGAAATTGTTAGTACAGAGTAATCTAACTGGTAAAGTGCTTACCTAAAGTGCTTAATGTACAGTATTTTATATATGAACTGTAGGCTGTTTTTACGCAAATATTATCTATGCAAAAATGCAATGTCATCTGTTACTGTGTTTACAGTGCTGTTATATTTTAGTGCCATTCTCTGGTGTGTTATAGTACTCAGCTAGCTTGTCCAGTGGCCACCCCATAAACTTTACAGCTCAGATGTAATCAAACTGAATGTTTTAATTGACTTTCATTAGGCTTTACAAGGCGCCACACTTTTTTCAACAGACATGCACCTCTAAAACAGTACAAATTATACCCACTAAAGCATGGATATAAACATAAACCTCAATTTAACCACTGAGTGTATTTGCTCAAGTATGATAAATGAGTGTAACTGCCATTAAACTGAGCCTGTAAATAGTTTCGAAAGCAGAAAACCTATTATTTATAGAGTTGTATTTCAGATAAAAACAGTATTTTCTTTTTAAGTTTGTACCTAGTTGCTCTTAACGCTTACATATAGAATCTACACACTTTCGGACTGATTTCCTTAAGGAAATTCTTAAGTAAATCCTTAATTAACTGCAAGTTCTGTGACTTATTAATTGGTCTCCCAGGATGCCTTCTCTCCACCCTGCTGGATTTCCTGCAGTACACCTTTGTTCCCCTCATTACCATGAGATGGCGCTAATGTAGTCTTTTGTGCTTCTGTCATATCCATTGTTTTCATAAATATAGATGTAATTCCTCCATTAGGAACATTGCTTAGTAGGCCTTTTTCCTCATATTATTATCAGCTCGTTCGTCACACCATAGAGGAGAGGTTTGATGGTGGTGTTTTTCATTTTAAGCTCTTTTTGGTGCATAGATATATGAAACGCATGAAGATTTACATATAAAAGAAGAAAAACTTCAGAATAAATCTCACTGAATAGTTTGTTTAGGCAAAATGTGATCGCACGGTTCAAAAGACAAAGTTGATTGTGGAAGAAGCGAGTGAAAGAAGCAGGGAGGACCAGGTCAGAGGTCATTTTGTCTCCTGTGCACATCTCTCTCTTTCATTCACAGGGTTTAAGTGGTTGTATTATCCTTTAAGCCCTTGCTCCCGTGTTCTTCCTTTCTCTCCCACTGCCCTTTAAAGAGTAACCAGAGCCAGCGAGAGGACAGCGGGCATGCGGAGACAAACACTCTGGCCCAAAAAGTGAAAGAGAGAGAAAGACGCTGAATGGAAGGAGAGGCCAACAGCAAATGGGGCTGTTTTAGAAAGTGGGGTAGTTAGCAGATAAAAACTGTCTCCAGACTGTAAAAAGATCCTTCCTCTTCTTCTTCTCTCCCCCTTCTTTTGCCCTCCCTCTTTTTCTACAAAAGAAGCACCGGTTTATCTTTGTGCCCTTAATTGGGCTCGGAGACAGAGAGCTACTCAAGGCCGTTGAGACCCCAGACGCCTTTCTACTGTTCATTCATCTCTCCTCTCTTTCTTTCTGTCTATCTTTCTGACCCTCGTGCTTTTGAGGCCTCACTTTCTTTTCTGTGCTTCTCCCCTGACTCCACGCCCTGTATCTCTCTCCTGTCTTCTACCTGTCCCTCAATTTTCCTTTTGTGCGGCTCTATCGGATTCTCGCTGGTGACATACCTCTTACTTTTGCCTCACATTAGAGAAAGGCGCACACACATACACGTATCAGAAGGATAAGAGATAGAGATAGTGTGTGTGTGTGTGTGTGTGTGTGTGTGTATGTGTGTGTGTGTGGGAGTGATACACTCTGCTGAACATGGGAAACTGAGGTGCGACTCTGTAGGTTCACTGAAAGGTTGATGCATTCAAACCTGACCACACAAAGAGAGAACCAAGAGAAGTGATACCAGAAAGCATCAATGCCAAAAAACTCTGTAACCCCTGTATTTCCCTGTATCACAGTGCTGTACGTTTAAAGTAAAAGTTTTTTAGCAGACCAAAATACATGACAGGAATTATTCTCTAATTTTTCAGAGGGTCAACTTTTTTTTTACAGGAATTTAGGGGTAATTTTTGTGCAGCTATTTGTTGAGGTTTATTACACACAATGTGAGTAGTCTGGCTGAAAGAAATTAATACGTTTAGAATGGAAGCATTAAATTTATCAAAAGTGATCAAAGAAGATTTCTTTCATATAAATGTTGTTATTTTTGAATAAAAAATATTGAGCAGCACAATTGTTTTGAACATTTTTAATAGGAAATGTTACTCCAATATACACCAAATCATCATTTTAGAATGGTTTCTGAAGGATGATGTGACACTGAAGACTCGAGTAATGAAATGAAATGAAATATAATGAAAATTCAGCTTTGCCATCTCATTTTTACAATATTTATGTTTTTACTGTATTTTGAATCAAAGAAATGCAGGCTTGGTGAGCATGAGGGACTTGTCAAAATATTAAGTAAAAAATATTAAATGAACTTCTCTCTTTCTCTCTCAGTTGAGGTCAGAAATATACATACACCTTGCAGAATCTGCATATATTTCACATAAAAGGCGATTACATATAGTCCACAAAAGAAAATAATAGTTGAATTTATAAAAATGGCCCCGTTCAAAAGTTTACATATGCTTGATTCTTAATACTGTATTGTTACCTGAATGATCCACAGCTTTTTTTTTTTTAGCGATAGTGATAGTCCCTTGTTTATCCTGAACAGTTAAACTGCCTGCTGTTTTTCAGAAAATTTCTTCAGGTCCAAAAAATTATTCTTTTTTCAGCATTTTTGTGTATTTGAACCCTTTCCAACAATGACTGTATGATTTTGAGATCCATCTTTTCACATTGAGGACAACTGAGGGACTCTCATGCTTCAGGAAGAAAAACGATGTATTAAGTGCCGGGGGTGAAAACTCTTTGAATTTGAAGATCATGGTAAATTTGACTTAAGTTTGTCTTCTGGGAAACATATAAGTATCTTCTGTAACTTCTAAAGGGAATGACTAAATGGAAAAAAAAATATGATATTTCGGTGAAATAAGAAAAATGTACACACCTTTAATCTGTTCAAAAGTTTTTACCCCCGGCTCTTCATGCATTGTTTTTCCTTCTGGAGCATCAGTGAGCATTTGAACCTTCTGTAATAGTTGCATATGAGTCCCTCAGTTGTCCTCAGTGTGAAAAGATGGATCTCAAAAAAAGCACAACTGTGGATCATTCAGCTAACAACACATTATTAAGAATCAAGTGTATGTAAACTTTTAAACAGGGTCATTTTTATAAAATCAATGAATATTTTCTCTTGTGGACTATATGTAAATGTCTTTTATTTGAAATGTCTCATTCAGGTCAGTACTAAATAAAAAATAACACACATTTTGTATGATCCCTCTTATTTTGGTAAAATAACTGAACTGTATTAATAGTGTGTGTGCAATATTTTTTTTATTTACCCTTGATTAGGGGCTTGACACTCCTCATAATGCTGCATATTTAATTCCCTGCATTTCTTTTACTATTTCTTTTTTTTTTTTTTTTGCCTAGGCTGAAAAACAAATTTAAATTTTCTTTTCTGAAAGTGTTTGGGGCTTATTTCAGAGTCTGTGAGCGGATTTGTACCCCTGCTTGATCTGATGCTCGATGAGCTGACAAATACAGAAGGAATCAATCTGGTGAACAATGGCCTAGTAGTTTCCCACATACTTTAGACACGATGCAGATTTGAATTCAGTCTGCGTCATATCTTGATATTAATCCTCTTCACTTTTATGTCTCCTCTCTAACGTCTCTATCAAAGTAAGTGTCAAGGCCTAATTAAACAGAAAAGCAAGCATGACCAGTTCTGTTGAAATGTGATAAATGGTGAAATTTCTTTCCCTTTTATGTGTAACAGCCTTGTGAAGTCTTAATTCAGCATGTGGAATCACCTGACCCCATCTTTCCCTCATCTTCTTTCCCCACCTCAAGCCCCATCTCTAGTTTGCTATCCAGAGACCTGACTCTGAGTACGTTTTGGAGGGAATCCCAGACAAAAATAGTCTCTTTTTTTGAAAAGGAGGACCAGAGACAAAAAGGAGATGAAGAGAGGAATGTCAAACCGTCCTTTCTTTCCCCTCTCTTTCTTTGGGATGAGGCCAGAGGATGCGCTGACTGAATAGCACGACTGTCCGATAAGGTTGCATGCGGGAAATCTGTTACCCCCTCAGGTACACATGATGGGCTGCACGGCTGGATAGAAACATGTGTGCGAACATGACTGAATAGTGAGAAGTCAAAACAAAAAAAAAAAAAATGAGAAGACAGGAGTGCTAATTTAAGTAAAAACAAAGGTCAGATAATAATCTCTCATCCCTTTATTTAAATGGGCAACCTCTCCATGAACTCACCCATTGGCTTTGAGCTTGACCTCTTGAGTGGTCTGGGAACTGAACCGATCCCGTCCCGTAATCCAAGCGTTCCTCACGATTTTTCTCGGCCGTGTAATAGAGAGAGAGATTCTTAACAAAAGACCCGTCACCTTCGGGAATCCTCGTATTTCCCTCCAGCTCCTGAGTGGGGCTTTTCAAAATAGCACTTTGGAGCCTTTTGTGGTTGACATGTCGCAACAACATGAAAATGAATGTTCTTTGTCCTTCATCCACCTCCGGGAGCAGTCGGCAAGATGTTTTTACACTCATGTTTCTAATTTCTCCCTCTTGTAGATTCAATTCAAAAATAAATCAAGGCAGTTGAACTTGGTTCTGTCTAGGTTGAAAGCTCATTACAAGTCTTTTTGGGAACTGAGTGTTATCCCACCTGAGTTCTTACACTGAGGCCACAGTTATTCTAGAAAGTGTAATTAGCTGTCCATCTGTAGCTCTGAATGGTTGCCAAACCCTTGGGTCCTACAGGGGACCTGCTGTTTCAACTGACCAATTAAACATCTGGATTCATCCTTTCATTCCGTCCATTTACTCAGTCCTAACTGCTGATTTAATTTGACAGGTATTGGCAAGTGAAATCAGTGCTTGTTTTTGCAGGCTTTCATGACCGTGTAACCTATATTGCAAAAATACCCTTTAGATTTAGTAAATATTTGGTCATATTCATTCATTTTAGTGAATTTTACTTGGACTAAAATGACATTTTAATCAACAAAAACAATAAATGTATTTTTTTTACATTTTGTTTCTTTTGTTATATAATGTCTGTTTTATATGGAAGCCCGTTCCCGCCACTGTTGAGAAAAAAAAATCGGTAAGTCATAATTATGAGAAACTTTCTCATAATTATGTCTTAGTATCTCGTAATAATGAGAAACTTTCTCGTAATAATGAGTTAAAAAGTAATAAGATTGTGAAAAAATAAATTCGTAATAACGAGAACCTTTCTCATAATTATGACTTAGTATCTCGTAATAATGAGAAACTTTCTCGAAATAATTAGAAACTTTCTCGTAATAATGACTTAGTGTCTCGTAATAATGAGAAACTTTCTCATAATTATGACTAAGTATCTCGTAATAATGAGAAACTTTTCTATAATAAAACCATGGTTAATCTTCATAAGGAGTGACGGCTTAACGAAATGAAATGACAGTTGTAACCTCATCATTAAATGTACTGGTTGGGACATTCTAAAAAAAGCTTATCGTGAAGCCCAGTGGTGTAATGCAGTCACTTCTTTATCAGTCGGCTTTGTTCACTCTGATGTGTCTTGCATAAATCAATCAAAGCCAAAATCATGACAGTCCACCACATTAATAGCTAATCCAATCAAATATTATAAATGCATATATATATATATATATATATAACAGTTGCATTTATATATTGCATATGATTAAACTATTTGAAAATCTGAAATCTGAGGGTGCAAAAAAATCTAAATAAATGAAGTTCTTTACTAATGATTTTTGGCATAAAAGAAAAATCAATAATTCTGACTCATGCAATGTATTTTTGGCTATTACTACAAATATACCCATGCTACATAAGACTGGTTTTGTGGTCCAGGGTCACATTTATGTTGTGTATGTATCTAATTAATCTCAAATGTAGGGTTTGTTGAAAACACTGTGCTCAAGTGGATTGTTCTTTCTAGATTTTTCTTAAAGGAGAAGTTCGTTCCAGAACAAAAATGTACAGATAATTTACTCACCCCCTTGTCTTCCAAGATGTTCATGTCTTTCTTTCTTCAGTCATAAAGAAATTATGTTTTTTGAGGAAAACATTTTAGGATTTCTCTATAGTGCCCGCGAGTTTGAACTTCCAAAATGTAGTTTAAATGCGGCTTCAAAGGGCTCTAAACGATCCCAGCTGAAAAACAAGGGTCTTATCTACATTTTGTATACTTTTTAACCTCAAATGTTCATCTTGTCTAGCTCTGTGTGAGCTCTGTGTATTCTGAAGCTGCATTTAAACTGCATTTTGGAAGTTCAAAAATCCTGAAATGTTTTCCTCAAAATTCATCATTTCTGTATGACTGAAGAGAAATGCATGAACATCTCGGATTACAAGGGGGTGTGTAAATCATCTGTAAATTTTTGTTTTGGAAGTGAACTTCTCCTTTAATCAAAAACATTGCAAGTAAATTGTTAATAGCTTGCAGTGTTATGTTAAGTAAGGTTAATGTGCATTTTTCATCTTCTGTATCGTTGATGGCATAAAAAACACTTATGTAATGACCTTTTTTCTGTTGATGAGATTAACACTGAGTGGCTTATGCAATTCATGCAATTATCCACTGTTTTCATTCACATCAAAATGTTGCAAAAAGACATAAACATCTCCCATTTTTTGGTTTGACAAGGTTAACAACAACGTGTCACAGCACTGAGAAAACCTCCATAAACTTTTTATTCTGTTTCCATTGTGCTAAATTCTCGCTTTCCTTTATTTTCCAGTCTTTCCATCTTTTGGGTGCCTTAATGATTCTTAAAAGCAGCATTTTTGTGTTTCAGAGTGAGTGGAGTGAAAAATGAGAGGAAAAAGAGAGAGAAATGGGTTGTGACAGAGGCAGTAAGGGTAATAGGATTGAACCTGAACTCGGCAGGGTAGCGCTGCCCTCCTAACTGGACTCACTTCCTCTCTTCTCCTCTTCCCCACTGCGAGGTCAACCAGTCGTCCATCAGATCGCTGGCTAATCCCTTCAGAATGATAAAGTCGGGCATGTCATGAGACAGGAAGTGTAAAAAACAAATGATGAATGAAAGAAAAATCACACACTAGAGATGAGGAGAGTGAGGATCTCATGAGATGTTTGTTGCCTGAATGGACTGGATCCTAATGTGCAGGAAATTAAACAGGTTGCCCTGTTAGGTTTAGTCTTGTTTATGCACAGGCCGCCTGTTGAAGACCCCTAATTTATCCATGTTATTTTTCCCAGGAAAAATGGCTGGCTTCCAGTCTTATCCGTGTCCAGCTATTTTTAGCTGTACAAAACCGCTCGTTTTGCTGCTTGATATTGCAAATTGTCTTAATTATGAACACATTAGTTTGAAATGCAAATAGTTTTGCCGTTTACTGCACGTTGTTATTCTTCTCGTTATTTCCCTATAGCGGCTAATAAACCGAAGTCTCGCCCATAGGCTTACTTAGGCATTGAAGTATAAGTTGGATAGAAAACCACTTCAAAATAGCTATGATTTAGATGCATACATGTTTGAAGCATGTAGCAATACTACTAGAATCAGAGTGAGATAGCAATAGACAGATGTGTGATCTTCAAAGATCCACAGATCACAAGAAACGGAGAAAGACGCTAAAGCTGCCGAGGAGCCTGGCCATCCCGAATCCATCTATTGATTTTCCAATCAGAGCTTTGGGACTGTGCAAACAATTCCACTGGAGCTGTAGAGCAGATATGCAGACTTCGCTCTTCGAGGCTCAGGGTTGAAACCGAGGCCAGTCTGTTATTATGGTTGAACTGCTACGCTCAAGTTGAGTCGCAGTACAATAGCGGGGCACGGCTCCAACCGTGGAGGATCAGAGGAGAAGCCCTGCTATACTACATTTATGGCAGCATTCGTTAAAAAGTTTAAGGTTTCGAGAGAGGCGAATAAATGAGGCATGGAAAACATATAAATGGCACTTTTTCCTGCCTCAGATAAAAGAACTCAGACAAAACTATTTTATGAAGAAACCAGGGAGAAGAAAAAATGCACATTAAAAAATTCAGAGCCTTTTTTGACCTTTTCATTGCCTTAGTGGTGCCGTATTGATTTGAGTCAACACAAAAAGTCCTGCTGTTTTGTGTGTTTGAAGGGATAGTTTGCTCGAAAATGAAAATTCTGTCATCCTTTACTCACCCCAATGCCATTCCAAACCTGTCTGAAAAACAGTTTAAAAATTCTTCCGAATATCATCATTAATGTTCCTCAGAAGAAAAAAGGTCCTATAGCTTTGGAACAACCTGAAGGTGAGTAAACAATGCCGGAATTTTAATTCGAGTGAGGTATTCCTCTAAACCGGAATTAGTTAGACACTGATTACCGTACTTTGAGCCGTGAGAACATTCCTCCCACAGCGAAACACGTTTGTTCAAATTAAAGAAAGGTTACAGTGAAAACACTCGACCGAACGCCCTCCCCCAACACCTTCTATCACCCGAGCTCAGGAGCCCCTCGTATGGAGGACCTGGTCCCTCTGTCTTGCTCCATCAACAGTCGGTGGGCGAAAGGAACAGGGCATAACGGGTGGCTCTCTCCAAATGAGCCCCCGGAGGCGCTGGCATGTTTACTTAGCCACCGTTTTAAAAAAGGGATGAAATAACAAAAACGCAGAGAAGGAAAGGGCTGAGAGAGAGACTGAGTGGGTGAGTGAGTGAGTGAAGGAAGGAGCGTATGAGTTGTCGAGATGGCATGCCAAGTAATTTTATGCATCGCCATTTCCTTGTGTTTTTGCAGAAAACAGTGTGAATGTTACCCACGGGTCATGGTGTCGGCAGAGGGGCAGAGTGGAGTTTTGTACAGCTGCAAGAATGCTGATGTGAATGAGAGGGGTGATGAGCTATGGTAAGAGTTTCATTGATACTATTGTTTGATGGATACCTGGTTTAGAGAGCATAAATCAACAATGAATAAAAAGAAATAATATTCTTTATGGAAAGTAACTCATAATAATGATCAATACCAAAAATACTCTTTATAATTTAGTTTTGACTTGTTTTGGACTACAAAAAAAATTACAGAATTGACATTGATTATATAAATGATGCTGATTTTTAGAAAACTAAATGCATGCAGGGATGAATTGTGCACAATAACATACATTTAGAAAATACGTATGGTAAATTTTCAATTCATGCTGACTTAAATACAACCCACTGACCCTCAGTACCCTGAGAAGGGAACGGGCATTGCATCGCTGACACTATGGGTAATTGTAAACGAATCCATGGTAAAATGAAGTGTACAAAGGACTGAGTTCTTACTGATGTGGTCTGGAACTTAATTAAAAATAAAGTTCATCCACTCTTTCCCTAACGGGATCAGAATTCACAAATTGGCACTGCAGAGCGTCTCGTTGTTTTCAGAGCCATCTTTATCGTTTGGTTTCCAGTTGGTTATTAGCATCCATATTACTAGCATATTGGCTGTGTATTAGTACTTATAGAGCATATATTAATGGGTTATTCCGCATGACCATATTTTAGATCCCTTAATCCTACCCCATATCTAAACTTAACAACTACCTTACTAATTAATACACAGCAAATTTGAGTTCATTGAGGCAAAAGTCGTAGTTAATAGTGAGAATTGTTTCTTTAAATAAAGTGTTACCGCATTCTTAAATATTTTACCATTAAGTGTGGTTTTACCACACATACATTTTTGACATTGAAAGACACAATATCAATGTATTCACATTTTTATGAATCCTGTGAATACTGAACTCATGGAACTCATTCATGGAGCTTATTCGCCTTCCAAAATTTCTTCATTTTACCGGTAAAAGATAAGTCTCACTATGGCATAGTGCCTGAATATTCAACTTTTTTAATCAGTTCCAGCCAGACGATAACATGCCATGTCTTAACACACATGTATATTTACAGATAGCTACGAAATCGAATGAGATCACACTGAGACAAACCCCTCCTGTTGCTTTCTTGTAAACATGGTCTTGGAATTGTCTGCAAGCCATACATGTGCCCTTTTTACCTCTGGTTGAGCGCTATAGAATAGACACGTTGCCTTTGAAAAGAAAAAGTTGGGTCTTGATCAAAGAAAACACGTTTCTTTTTTCTGTTGTGCCAAACATAAATTTGATAGAAGTCACGGAGAGTGAAATATGTAAGGCTGAGGGCTAGAAAGTTTCTTCCTGCATCTAAAAATTGTCTGACTTTCCGAGCATTGTGTACGCTGACACGTGGGGTTATGATTGTGGCTTTTACACGGGGTAAATAGATGAAGCAAAGCCAAAATGGTTTCATCAGTAGGAAAATGAAAGTTATTGGAATAGGCATGTCTCCTTGGAGAAATAAATTGCACCGCTATCGCATTCTTTCTTGCCTTATATTGAGGGACTAGATTTGGATGTTGCTCAGAGAAGAAGGTCCAAAATAATAGATCAGAAAATGCCTTGATCCAAGTTGGTGGCAGTGTAAATCATGGCACGTGAGCCTTCAAAGAGTATTTCTGCCTTAGGTATCAAGTAAAAATCCAGCTGATGCACTATTAATTTATTCATATAGTTTTTTTTTTTTTGTATCAGTCCATTTTTTTCCTGGGAATTAATCCGTGACTGTCGAGTTGCTAGCACCAGGCTGTACTGTTTGAACTCCAGGAATTATTCATTTACCACTTTATTTCCCTATGAGATTTGAATGTTGAAGATTCTGGAGCGCTTTATACATTCACATGTTAAAGGTGGCAATTTTTCCTTCTTTATACAGTATTTAAATGCCTAGGGTGTAGTAATAATCTCTTGGAGTGTTTGTGGGATCTGTTTTTAACACAACACATGGCGTGGTTGTTGAATCTGTAGGGAATCAGAACATACATGTACGTCCACATTCCACTGAGGTCATTGGTCAGCATTGCTGGCACCTTGTATACAGATTTTATATGTGTCCGCAGGTCCTTTGGAAAACAGTTTGGGCGGCCTTTAGAAGTTATACGGCATCCCCCGTATACATTGTTCCCAAGCTGTTAAGACACAGCAGATGTTAGAGAGTCAGTGCCCCTACCACGACTTGCAACCACTAGTGCGCCAATGGTGTTCGAAACCAGGTTGGAAATGGGTGGGTATAGTCTCCACAGATGGGTGTTGATGGGTTTGCTGAGAAAATATTGTAAAACGGAAACTGCCTGTTCATTATGGGTGGGGTTCATGTGATACTTGTCATGGTAGTCTGGTTGGGAATCTGGCCCTTGGTCTGTTTTCCCTTCACATAAAGGTGCTAGTGTGTTAAAACTGGGGTCAGGGCTGACAATGTGGTGCTGATGTATGAAGTCGGACAACTTACAACTCACTGTGATGCCCAGTTGGAGAGTGTATTGGTTTGACTGTCAGAATGAGACGAACCTGCAGAACCAGGTTACACTAGTTATTTACTTCTCTATAGATTATATTCTTTGGCAGCATATCCGGATTCTTTTGGTATGCTGGAAAAGAGATGAAATGATGAACAAATGCCTTGTCATTCTTTTTACATGCATTGTGGTGGATCAGGACAAACAGAATTTCACAATTGTGTGATGCTGATTCAACCTTACAAAGCACAACCACAGTGACAAATATAATATGCAAAATATAAGACTTTGCATTTATTTTGACCGTAACAAGTAACCTGTCCAATAATAAAAACACTTAAAGTTGTAAAGTTACAGTTACAAATTTAATGTGTTAAAATAAAGCAATAAGCTCCAAGAAGTGTTACAGTGAATTTATAACAGATAAGGAGAGTTACTAGGCATGACGCGAAGCGTTAGCTGTTAAAAATTCACTGTAAATCACGGCTTCACAGGGCTTATTGCTTTTATTAAATGGTTATTCCATATACGTAGTAAGGTTTCACAAAATAAAACAAAGCAAATAATGTGTAATGATATTATTAAAAACATTATTCTTCCACCAAACAATGTAGTTCCTCAGAAGCAGTTGTGGTAAACAAAGGTTTATGTTTGTAGAGTCATTTACAACAGCTTCAGACGCAAACTATCTGTTTTATAATATGTATTTGAACTGGATTGTTATAGTTTGACAAATTTAATTATAGTATAAAGTTGAATTAAACTGGTTTAGTTGAATCCCTACAAACCATAGGTACTGTCATAGTTATCTATCTATCTATCTATCTATCTATCTATCTATCACTGTATCTGTCATTATATCTATTGTTCTATGCATCTGGAGATTTCATGGATATGTTTTTAAATTACAAGACTTGCTCTTTAAGAAAGTTTTCTTTTTAAATAGATTGAATCATTCCGTATCTGTTTCACTCACACCGTTCTTCACCCCTTTCCTGTAAGCTGACTTCATTCATATCCATCCTGTAAGGTACTACTACACATTACTCATTATCAAAACCTCACTTCAGTCTGTTTCTGATTATCAATCCAAGATCATATCTTTTGAACTTTATAATGAGTTGCATATGTGTACAAATAAAGTAGATTACGGCCGAACAGCTGGGCTATCTGTGATCCTAATTAAACTAGAAAGACTGACTTAACAATCTAACATTTGCTGTGTATTTCTTGTTTGCCATTGTGTTTCGAAGTGGACAAATAGGAAAGAGGGTCACATAACAGCAGAGGAATGGAACGTTCATTATTGAGGACTGTGCTAAATATTAACACATACATAAAGAGGAAACAGATTTAGAGTGTTTTCTTCTTCTTCTTCTATTTAAAAAAAAAAGTCTTTGTGAGCTGGATTTACAGCTCAGAATGTAGGCTGAGGCTTCGCCTTTGGATGACCTAGCTGGCTTTTGTCATCATCTGTGATAGTTATGGATTCCCCAGACCTGAGAGCTGGCCCAGTGCATCAAAAGTGTGCTAGTGCAACTCTCCTGAATTTACAGAGAGCTTACTGGGATAGACCTGGTGTTCCCATCCTAATCCAGGCATGGGACAGGCTTTACACATCACAAATGAAGATGAAGGACAATCTAAGTCCCTGTGTGTCTTTGTGCTTGTGTGTGTTCAGATCCCACACTACATGATGAATTGAACAACTGGGACATTAGTTGAAACCCAGATGAAAGCTACAGGGTACAAACTATTGGATGAATCTCAAATGAAATGTTTACGACCTGAAAACCATTTGCAGATCAGTCATCTGTAAAAAATGGTTCCCCCCTCAGAAGTTACCTAATAATTCTTTGTGTGCTTCACTATTTATAAATATTTTATAAACTATATCATTAGATTACAACATAACAGACACCCCATTCGATTTTTCATGTTCTATTTGGAGTATTTTCCCAACTAATGGAATTCACTATTTGTAATGGTATCAGTACAGTTACTACAAGGCTTAACAATAGGGATTACCCTGTGACCTCTGGGCCGGTAAGAGAGAATTTTGGGCCACTTGCACTTTCAGGCCAGTGCTGTATTGGCCACTGAAATTGTTACATGCCTTTCAAACTTCAGTTTTGGCTCTCTGTGATATATTCAGCATTCGGTAACACTTTACAGTTAGGTTCATTAGTTAACATTAGTTAACCACTTTAGTTAACATGAACTAAGAATGAGCAATACCGCGTTTATTAATGTTAGTTATTGTTCATTTCATTTCATTATTAAAATCACAAGTTGTGTTTGTTAACATTAGGTAATGCACTGTGAACTATCATGAACAAACATTAAATAACTATATTTTTATTAATGGTGCACTAAGCAATTTTTGCCAAACAATGCTGATATTTGAAAGCAGCAAAACACATCCATACCCCAACAGGACTTCGCCCCTATTTTGATATCTCTGCCCCACACGTACGTACAGAACCCTGGCATAATGACGATCGCGGAAACAACCAAAAGATGACACAAAAGCATATTCAAACAAAAGCCAACACAGATAAGTTGTGTGAAACAATGCAAAATCAACTTTACTCACCTATCAAAAAGAAACAATGCAACCTTGGGTCCGATTCGAGCCCTTCCCGCTCCTTGAGTTCTCTCCACCACTGTCGATGTTTACGCGGGTCCTACCGCTTGCCTGATCGTAAGCCTTGTTTTTAATGTTTTGTTTCTGTGAAAGTTTCCTCTTTACCTTCCAATTCTCTCTGTCTATAGTCAATCTGCTAATATCTGTTCTGCGCACTTAAATTGAGCGCTCTTTTCTCTCTATCATTACAAGACATGCCCCTTGGGTTCTATTTACACTTAGTGCAAATAGCTATAGATTTTATTTACACTGATAAATAGCAGGATTTTCTGCTATTTATAATACTTATTGCAAATAGACGCAATTATCTGCACCTCACTATAGTAGTACATTGAAACAGTATGCAGTAATTATGTATTGAGTGTAAATTATAGCTTTAATTCAGTTTATTAAATGGATGTTATTTTAAACTTTTCGATTATTTCCTTCATTTTTATTGAAAATAAATGCCTACTCTTCGCGTCGAAAAGAGTAGAACACGTCATCCTCTGCGCCATTGGAGTTGATGATTGACAGCTGTCTTTTGTAATGTTGACTATCCCAATTACACATTGGTGTGTGGAGTCAGCCTCTGCCAAAAAGGTGAGCTATTTGCACTTTGTGTAAATAGACACTCAGTTAGAAATGCAGAAATGATTTTTTTTTTTTTGCACTGTTTGTACGTTTATGTTTATACATTTATGTAGTTAATAATTTCAGGCTTGTTGCAAATTTTCTTAATAAAAAAATATTTTAATGATCAAACAGTGTTGTGAAAATTGAGCAGAATTATAGACCACCATTTACCATCTTCAGAACACAAATTAAGATATTTTAGATAAGATCCAAGAACTTTCTGGTCCTGCATAGACTGTGACGCAACTGACATGTCCAAGGCCCAGAAAGGTAGTAATGACATCGTTTAAAATAGTCCACATGACATCAGTGGTTCAACCCTAAATTTATGAAGCTACGAGAATACTTTTTGGCCACTTTCACACAGCAGCAGAATATGGTTGTCAATACCATATTTGAGTTCTTAATATGGTTACGTTCACACACAGTATAGTTATTTACAGGTGTGACAACCGTATTCTGACCTCACACCAGTAAATTTTCAGGACTCAGAACCGCATTTTTGGAACACATGCGCTGTGTGAACGGAACAGGACTGGACAACTAGTTGTCCATCATGTCATTCAGTGCAAACAAGCCGCTCTGCCTCACAAACGCGCGTGTACCATGTGCTGTGTGCTTTAATTTGTGTTTTTGATAACTTACAGTGACGGAGAAATGAGCTATGTGTCGTCTGAAAGTTTTATATGCAGTCTCCACCGGAGTCACTCCTTCCCGTCAGTTTTGTGTTCTCCATGTGGCTCAGATGCTCCGTTCTCCACTCAAATTTAAAAGCTGATGTTGGTTAATGATGATTTGATGGATGAACTTGCGGCTTGGTTGGACTCTTGCTGTGTCAAAAAGTGGTAATATTTGATTTTAACGGACATCGCCATTGTTGATATTACTTGGTCACTGTTTCTGTGGTTACTCGTAAGGAATATGGGCTCGACTCCTGTTGCACGTTCATACAGACAGTATTCAAAAAGCGACTGTAAGCTGCTGTGTGAACAGGACATTTCGAGACTCACACCTGTAACTAAATGCGGTTGTCAATTCCAAAAACTGAGTGTGAATGTAGCCTTTGTGTGCAAAGAAAACAAAAATAACAACTTTATTCAACAGTTTCTTCTCTTCTGTGTCAGTCAACGACACTCGTTCACAAGAGAACGACAGCTCCTTCTTCATCAGCGCCACACGCATGCACCGTGGTACACTTGTGAACGTGCATCAAAGACTGACATGGAAGAGAAGAAATTATTGACTAAAGTTATTTTTGTTTTCTTTGCACACAGAATGTATTCTTGTGGCTTCATAATATAACGGTTAAACCACTGACATGACATGGACTATTTCAACCATGGCCTTACCTTGAATGTGGTAGTTGCGTCTATGCAGGGTCAGAAAGCTCTCATATTTCATCAAAAATATCTTAATTTGTGTTCCAAAGATGAATTAAAGTCTTACGGGTTTGGAATGACATGAAGTGAGTTTTCATTTTTGGGTGAACTATCCCCGTAAGTTTTCCTGTAGGATTATATAATCATATTTTTGTAACAGATGTTTGTGGTCCACTAATTTGATTGGATGAGTGGTACTCAGATTTTTGTTATTCAGTAACAGCAGTTGGGTATTTCACCATTTATATCACATGGCTTGTCCAGAGAATGTTAGCGATGCAAAGCGGTGAGTGGACATTGTGTGTTTGTATCCATAGACTGTGATCATTTAATTAGTTTGGTTTGGAATGATTCAGTTTCTTTGTTAGAGTAACTTATTACATGTTGTGGTTTCCGGGGTTGTTTAGTCAGTGCTCAGTCATCGTGTTGGTTATGTGTCACAGGAGGCAGTCATACGCTTTCATACTGTCAACAGAGCTTGAGATTTCTTACTTGGTAGTACCATAACGGATTGTCATAAAAGTTGTTTGTTAATCACAGCTGCATCAGAGTTGTGGGAATGAACATGAACCCTGTCTGACATCCAGCGAAATTCATGAGGATTTGATTTCAAATCATTCAGATGCTTCTACTTACTGGCATAGGCGAAAGAGAGAGTGAGAGATTGTAGTGTAGAGAGTGCTAACCTTCATGTGAACTCTGAGAAAGATGAGTAGAATCACAGATATGTCCTTGGCTCTGCTTCTCACATCTCCATGTGTGTTGCATTTGTAGGGTTATGTTTGTTGAAAGAACCTCTCCTTTGTTCGTGCTGTTGAACAGCTATGCATCTTGAAATGTTGATGGTTTCTCTCACAACTCTGCTAAGCTGTGTGTGACAGGGGAGGGATATCTTCATATATTAGCGACTTCATTAAAAATATCTCCTCTCTTATACTTTTATAATACTCTAACGCTATACCTGACCGGTCTCTGCTTTTGAGTAGTATGCGTGTCGTCATAACCTGTGACGAGTTACCAGAAAAGTGGATCATAGCCGCATTAACGATCTCCATTTCTGTCATTCTGTCACTAAAAATGAGATCATTGAGATGGTTGGTCTAACATCTGAAAAACACATCCTGACCAGCATCAGATTGACATTTGGTCAATCTGACCTCCACGGAAGGGGAAACCCCACAGGATCTTTCTGTCACTGTTGGGAAGGGGATTTCTAATGAGTACCAGTTTAGTGATACGCTAAAAACATGAGTAAAAACACTGCGTCAGAGAAAGGACAGTTGGGTAGTTTCCCGCTCTTACACAGTTCATCTGCAGTGCACATTGGCAGTGTACTGGGAAGAATGTTATTTTGGGGCTTATCTAGAGCCATGTGCTACTGATAAGCACAGAAGTCTTTCTAAAGAAATATATCTTTATTGCTGAACATAGATGCGTATAATGTGGTATTATTTCCCTTTAAATCAGAAACTGATTTGTGTTGGATAACTGTCAGTCAGATATATGTTGTATATTATGAAGAGGAATCGGTTGTTTCAGGGTAAGTGGCAGTTTCCTTCTAAGAGTAAAAAAAATCTGTAAAATATCACACAAAGGCAACTTAATATTTTAAAATTATGATCTTCAAACAACAATTTGTTTGTATAATATTATATATTTCCCAAATAAGATGTTCACAAAATGCAACCTTTACAATATAATTTTCTTATATTTGTGATTTTATATCTTTTTTGAATAATTTTGATCATAGTAAATAATATTTCTCACTATTGTGATTATATCTCACAACTTCCTCATAATTGAAACTTTATTTCTTGTAAAATTTATATCTCACAACTGTGACCTGAAATCACACAGGTATATTTATACATCTGTGTAAGGTTATGAATTTTGTTTTATTTTTTTCCCCAAATTCATTTTTTCCCATTTTAATTTTTTTAGATTCTGTTTAGTGATTAAATTAAATTGTATGAATCAAAGCATGTCTAATTAATTGAAAACAGCAAACCTACACAATTTTACACCAGTTTATTAAAAGTTAAACCAAAATTACCTTTTTAAAGCCCTATACAATACGTTTATTTTTCTTTCTCAAATTCAGTTTTTTTACCAAATTCTGTTTTTCATTAGTTTTTTAGATTCCATTTTAATGGTTTCATTAACTTTTAATAATCAAAGACATCTCTAAACAATTTATTTTATAAAATGTGTGTGTGTGTGTGTGTGTGTGTGTGTGTGTGTATATATATATATATATATATATATATATATACTATCATTACATTCAGTAATACATTTCTGTCACAGTTTCTTTAAGTTAAAACAAACTTTTATTTTGAAGGCTTGCTTTGAAGACCTTTAAGTTGTATATGATATAACAATAGTTTTTCTCACACGAAATGGTAAAAGGCTCATGAAGTGACTCTCAGAGCAGTCTAGAGATTATGTTTGTGTTCATGTACTCATATATTGAGGCGGCAGAAACTGAAAATACAGCAAGCGTCACACGTGCTTCAGTATGTGTGCATTAAATGAAACGAAATTTTACCCACCTACTTTTGATTTAGTAATCCAAAATTTGGCAAATTCCGTGACATTCCGTATTACACAGTAAATTCAATTTTAATGGCCAGCTTCATAGGGCCTATTTGTGTAATGTCACATTTAAAATGTCCTCATAATTTCAAATATTTCTTGTAGTTGCCGCATTATGTCTCACAATCATGGACTTTTCATTTCGACAGTTGCAACTTTTTCCCCTTTTCTAGGCCTATTACTCAGAATTGTTTCTTTGTGCCCCACACTGTACTTTTATTTCTTATTTTTGAACTTCACTTAACAATTACATGTTTTATTTTTCACTCCAAATCTTTCACAACTTTTCAGTACAGATGAACAGATAAAAATGATTTCAATCTCACCCATCCGCTCAATCATGAACGAACTGGTGCGATTCTGCCCATACTTGCTGGAAAATGAACCAATTATGAGTTAGCTAGGGGTAATTGTACATCCGCTGAACCTCGGCAGCTTCGGAAGGCAACACGCAGAGATAACTGAGACTTTGTCAGATTCCATTATCGATAAACCCACATCACCCAATCCCAATTCCGCAAGAGACCTGGTCTCATTCTCAGGCCAGTTAAATAATTTTTTTATAGTTTGTTATTTCAAACATGACCATGACTACAAGGTCAAAACAGTGACCGCAATTCTGCGAGATCATTGTGGGCTGTTCTTGTTTTGCTTTTGGAGAGTGAAGTGGAGAAAAGTATCACTTAATGAACTTGAACTACAGCAACCCTTGACCTACGCAGAGGAGGCTGGACAAACAGAAGGGGTCAGGGATGTGCCGGTCGCAACCCTGCTGTTTTCTCTATCAGCAGGGAAGAGTGGAACAGGGGTCATCATGTCAGAGGTCACAGTTCATCGGAGAGGGAAGAGTAACACATGTAAGCAGACATTAACACTCGGGGATATTAACTCACACATGCAGAAACTGACGCTCGTATAGGAGAGGGAGCTGGTAAGTGAAAGAAGGAACCAGAAGGAACGAGTCTGTAGGCCTGCATCTGGATACCAGATGGCAGTTGAGTCATGCCTGGGTTACCAGGGGTTGGGAGCTGTCTGTAAAGGAGGAGAGGGGGGCGAAAACACACACACATGATTTTTCTCTTTCATATATTAGCTCTCGTTCTCCTGCTTTCCCTTTTCCCTCTCCCTCGCTCGCTCTCACACATGATCTCTGAATACATAAGGATGGTGTTCTCTCAGGAGAGCAAGCCCCCGTGGAGAGGCAGATTGCTCCCATGCGCAGCTGACCTGGGGCTAAACCCGACACCTGACTTACTGTGCTGCTGACGAAGAGTTCAGCCCGAGGGTGACGCATACCACGCTCCTCCATACAGAAAAATAAAGAGCGAGGGACGCTTTAACATTCAGAAACTTCACTCGAAAAATAATGTGCTAGATGCAGTGAAAAATATCATGTCAAGTGACTCCACTGTTCACGAAATGAACAGTGAATTCAAGATTACATTTTTGTGGTTGTTTTTAGGTAATGTAAGAAAAAGTATGTACTTTTCCAATGTCATATTTTTGGCCATTTGCTTTTGTTATGACAGGACACTTCAAGCTAGGACAGGAAGCAATCAGAGAAAAAAAAAAGAAATGAGATTAGGAAAGGGTTATCCGAAGAGCAGGAGCTCTATTTGTTGAGTGCTATATACAGTATAGATTACAGCTCTGACATGCATACTAATTTTGTAGTATGTTATTTAGCTTTTTAATTCATAGTGCAAATTCTTCACTAAAAAAATATGCTAGATTTACTTACAAATGTCATGTCAAGTGGCTCCACTTGACTGCTTCAATCATGCTTTGTTCCCACGCATCCTGGAAAACCTGGAAATTGATGATTATTTTTCCAGCCCTGGAAATGAGAGAAAATATAAAATCTCCTGGGAAATCTTCTTGTTGTCCTGGAAAATAATTTTTAAAAATGTAATTGTGTTTTTACTTTAGCCAAGAACCGTTTACCACTGGCCGTAACTATTAATGTTAGTAGTGGAAAACATGTTCAGGGTTGCTGACTTTTAGAAATGGACTGGTCGACCAGCCATAAATGCAGTGTTTATTCTTTGTGTGCAAAAAGTATTCTCATAGCTTCATAAAATTACGGTTGAACCACTGATGTCACATGGACTATGTTAACTATGTCCTTCCTTTCTGGGCCTTGAACGTGGTAGTTGCGTTGCTGTCTATGCAGGGTCAGAAAGCTCTCAAGATGTAATCAAAAATATCTTATTTGTGTTCTGAAAATGAACAAAGGTCTTATGGATTTGGAACAACATGACGGTGAGTAATTCATGACAGAGTTTTCATTTTTGAGTGAACTGTTCCTTTAACTACTTGAACGTTTGTGGCAGACTGGTAAGCAACTTTGTTAACAGTAATTCATAATGACTTTGATTGTCAAACGTAGCTATTACTTCTGTACCAAGCTAATACTGAAATTTTAAAAACGTAACGAGACTAGACTTGCTCCAGCACTGGAACAGTAGTACCAAGTACAGTCTCAATGCAGTACTCGCTGGAAGGCGTCTCCTTTCAAACACTGACGTGCATGTTTGTGTAAGCGCTCTTTGAACAGCGTCAAAGGTTTCTGCTGAATTCTAATGCATATACTCAGTGGCTAAACAAAGGCGTTTAAGCCAGAATCCACTCACTTTCAAATGAAAATACTTACTTGAAATACAATACTTAAGCCGGGCTCACATTACAGGAGTTTTAAAGGGGTCATCGGATGCCCATTTTGATATGATTCTTCAGGGTCTTAATGAAAAGTCTCTAATATACTTTGGTTAAAAATTCTTAATGGTTGTGTAAAACAACACCCTTTTTACCTTGCCAAAATGAGCTCTGCAAAAATCATCTCATTCTGGTCGAGGCTGCTTTAAATGCAAATGAGCTCTGCTCGTTCCGCCCCTCTCTTCTCCTGTGGAGAGACGATCCTGTTTACTTTAGCCGCTAAACTTGCTAACAATCACTTTATTAGGAAAGACGATCGCAAAGATTCATTAAAAACCCCTTATACTCACTTCTGCTGTAAGTGAAGCTGGATCACGAATGATTTGCGCAAACATAGATGGATATATGTAGATTGGGAGGCGCATTCCCTTCACAAACAAACTTAATCTACTGCATCTTCAGCGGCTCAGATGTCGGGAGTAAATGACGACCACTATGTTTATTGTTAGATCCAGCAACACAACACCTCAATTGCTCAATCGGAGTATTCTTCTCTAACTTACATCCCTGCTCCAGCATGGAAAAAAAGAGGGCGGACTGTTACAACTCATCTGAGGTAAAACGCACATGTCAATCAACTATCATGGGAGCAGCCCACCGACAGGCATCTGAGAACAGCTATTATTTTTACAGATTAATTAAAAACCACTGTATAGATTTTTATCATTATTTGATTATGTGATTTGTACATACACAGCCAACACACATTAATCTTCAAAATGTAAAAGTGAACTTAGCATCCGATGACCCCTTTAAAAACCTAATTGATTATGAAATCTGGTTGCAGCACACACATAAAAAAGAATCTTAGCAGATTATCTTCCCTCAAATCTTAAACCTGCACACACTACAAGATTTGAAAATCATGGCTCATCACACACTACAAGATATTATTAGGATTATTATGCCAGAGCGTCATTTCAGCAACAAATGTTTACATATGTTAGCTAGCGTGCTAGCAGCTTTCTACACTCCCCCGATATGTTCAAAACTGAGGCGATTTCACCCCAGAGCTTCTCTTTCTCCTTACAGCTGTGGTACATTTTTGACACATTATACAGACAGCGTTACTACAAAAACACAAGAAGCAGTTTCCTCTACTATCCAACGTACCTGTACAGCAGCTGCTTTGCGGCCGCGCATTGGCTGTTGTGAAAGTACTGATGTAATCATATAGCTGTCATCATCCCGATTTAAAATCCTAAATATCAAACATGCTTGATACTAATCGGGGTGGCCCGATTTGTCTGCGTTCAGATTGGGACGTGCAAGATTCGATCTGTGAACGTCTTACATTACCAGATAATCCATGCAGAATCTTGTTCCACAAGATTTTTGATTCTCGGGAGGGGATATTTGAAGGATACGTGCTAATGTCTTAAAGCATTATTTTCTTTAATGTTATTAGCATTAAAGGTTTACTCCACCCCAAAATGAAAATTTTGTTATTATTCACTTACCCCCATGTCGTTCCAAACCCGTAAAAGATTTGTTTGTCTTCAGAACACAAATTAAGATATTTTGCTGTATTTGACAGCAATGTAATTAACACGATCAACGTCCAGAAATGTAGCAAGGAGATCGGAAAAATAATCCAAGTGACATAAGGGGTTCACGCGTAATTTTACGAAGCTACGAGAATACTTTTTTGTACGCAAAGAAAACAAAAATAACGACTTTATTCAACAATTTGTCTCCTCCGCATCAGCGTAGCGCCATTTTGGATCATATCCCCCTGAACGCAAACGGCGTATGCTATTTTGTGTCAGCTGTGCCATGCGGACTAAGACCGTACAGAATCATATCAACTTGTGAAAAAATGGGCATCCGATGACCCCTTTAAGAGCTCATGGCCATAAAGTGTATATTGTCTTCTGAGAGAGAAACACATTACTTTAGGATGTGATCATTCCCACTGTAATTAAGTTAAAAATGTCCTGGAAAAAGTCCTGGAAGTTCTGGAAAATGATTACTAAAAAAGAGAGGGAACCCAGATATTTAAATGTTCACTTTGAAATTTATGGTTGTATTTAGACAATCAAGGACAAAGTGCATACTTTTTTTTTTTTTCAATGTCATAATTTTGGCCATTTGTTTTTATTGTGACAGTGCAGTTCAAGCTAAGGCAGGAAAGCAGTAGGAGAGACTTTTATCCATAGTAAGCGAGATTTACTTACAAATGTCATATTTTGGTCATTTTATTATAACAGCAGTAGGAGAGGACAGAGGAATGGGATCAGGAAATTGTCGTCCACAGATCTGGAGTGCTATTTTTAGAGTGCTATATGTAGTCTTTATAAAGACTAGCTCTGACGTACATACTAATTTTGTAGTATGTTATTTAGCACTTTTATCCATAGTGTCCTGAAATGTACTCATTACAGGTTCAGTCCTCCTGAAATAACCTGGGGTTAAGTGCCTTGGTCAAATCACAATAATAATGCACTGTAAAAAAAAAAATGTCAGTTTTTATCAGAACAAAGATTATTGCAGTATGTTTACAAGAAAATACTGTTTCATGTTTTATTCAACGTGTTACTTCACGTGTCATTTCTTTGTGATTGTATGTGAAATTTGCTAGGAATTTCTGAGTGAAAATTGTTTCAAAGTAAAATTAACCTTTTTTTTTTTTTTTATAAGTGTTGTTCAGTTTTTTAAAATGAATATAACCTAAATATAACCAGTAATTTCTTCACAATTCTGTACAGTTCTGCATTTGCTCTGGCTTGTACTGTAGTGTTCTCCACACTCCGCTTAGCATAACTTATTTACCTGTATTTTGTCATAACACTGATGTTATCTTTTATTGTCAATAGGTACATACTGAGCCCATTGAAATAGGTCAGACCCGACAGGAAAGAAGATCAAATCAGAAGTCGGTGGACAAAAAGGTTGTGACCTCTTTTGATGTTCAGCAACATGCAGGAATATTTTGTCTGGTTTCTTTTGGCATGCCCTGCATTATTCAATACAAAGGTCAGATAACCAACATCATCTCTGTGTGTGATCTGACATGAAACTGTTTTATGAGGGAATATTCCTAGGAGATAAAGAAATAAAGCATGAGAGCTTGCACACAATTCATACCTCGACTTTCGCAAGGAACAAAATGTCTTTCAGTTCCAGGGAGTCCAGAGTAGCTCTCTGTTGGACAGGATTTCAAAAAATTGGAAAGGATAAGAAGTTTTAAACAGTAATGTATCTCTACCTTACTTTAAATTAACCACCAACCACTACCCTGCCTTTATGCGAAAAAGTTCATAAATTAAACATTGGCTTTGATAATATAAAAGAGACAGAAAAAGCTTTAAGCCCATTTGGTTCAAAGCGTGGAAAGAAAGAGAGACCACAGATAAAATGATTTAACATAACCAATAACTTATTGATGGTAAAACAGCTTCAAAGTAACAACATTACTTTGGTGTTTTAGTCATATAATTGGAATATTAACCATGTACATCTCATGTCAAGTAATCAGCCTCTAAAAGTTGTTTGGTAACATCTGGTGATGCTTGCAATGATCACCCACTTATTTTTAGATCTTAAATTCAGTCCCACATAACAGTGTTATTATTCTGAATTCTGGACTATTAGATTTCACAGGTCTTCTTTTTCCCTGAGAGCTGACATGAATTTGTACTGAATGTTCTGCCCTTCCTAGTAAAGTTCAGAAATGGTCAAATGAACAGTGCTTTTTAGATTTAGCAGCTCAAAGAATGAGAGGACAACAAAATTTGTGTGTCTCTCAAAAAAGTAGTAATTAAATGGTGAACAAGTTTGTAGCGTTACTATGCACTGAACCAACTCCTGCTGTACTGGCATGTTTGCATTTGTCAGTTCCTCAGGCCCAGGTATCAGTCATGAGCGGTACTATGCCAAAATCAATACCTGGTCCTTCTCCCCAACCAATGATTCATATTCCATATGGCTCAACTGTCTGAGACATGGTAAGGAATGAACATTCATTAGAAAAAAAATGTGCACAAATATATATATATATATATATATATATATATATACATACACTACCGTTAGTAGTTAAGTTAAGGATCGGTAAGATTTGTTAATGTTTTTGAAAGAATCTTTTATGCTCACCAAGACTGTATTTATTACAATTTGAAATACTGTTTATCTGTAATATATTAAAAAAAATATATATTAATTTTCAGCAGCCGTTACTGCATTTTACTATTCCATTCCATTCTATTTCACTCCATTACTATTTTTTTGACAGTAGTGCATGCACTCAAATGCTGTGTTAAAAAACAACCCAACTTGGGTTATTTGGCAACCCAGCGCTGGGTAAATATTGGAGAAAACACATGCTGGGTTATTTTGACTTTTATAAAAACACACAGAATTACTAGAGGCAACAGCAATAATCAAAACATGAACATTAATTATTAAGCAAGAACACATGGACAAAATACAAGACAAATTGACTTTATCTGGGTGAAAACAGCATAGTTTACAGTATTACATACATTTAAACTCATTTAACAAGCATTTTATACATAAAAAATGTAACATTTAAAAGTAGAATTTTAATTGTGGTGTATTCAAACATTCTCTGTAATCGCGTTTTACCAAAATAGTGCTAATTCTCATGCGTAGCTGAAAGATGCCATGAGTGACTCCAAAAACTGCCTCTAAACAAATAGTACTGACTTTAGAAAACATATTTTAAGATTAAACTCAGTACAATAATGAATAAAATCCATTTATTTTATGCAAGGCAAAAGGCGTTTCCATTCCAAACAGCCGCTGCTGATGCAGCTGACATCTTGTCCTTATGTTGCATTATGCAGCATTACAGCCAGAGAATAAAAGAAAATATATAAAATTCCACTTCACTCAGAGTTTGTTGCAGGAGAGACGGTCAGTAAAACAGAACGAAAGCTTCTAGTAATTGGGCAGTAAGATTCACATGGGGCGTATATCTGAATAAAAATGTGCTATCCTTTCCCAAAGTCGTCTTTTATAGCATCAGTGTATAAACGTTGCGTGTCTGGAGCGAGTGTTTCTCAGTAACTAATGGTGTTTAATATACCCTCTAAACGTGTGCAATATGTTCCTTGGTTTTTTACTACGCTGTTCAGTTTTATTTACTTGTTTTTAATTTTTTCATCTCACCCAGGTGCTTGTAAATTTGCTTGTTGACAGAGCACTTGCAGCATAAACTGGTGAGTGGCTTTTTGAACTTCAGAGGCCCCTGAAGGCTCCAGATTGGCTGATTAAGAAGGGATTTATTTCAGATTGCTCTGAATCACACTATTTTTTTACACACAGATTCACGATAACAATTTCTGGAAAATTTCCGTTTAGTAAGCAATAAAACTTGCATGAAGTGTAACTTTTAAAAAGAAAACCTGAACACTTGCAACATTTTGCATCATTGGATAAGTAGAAAGGAAAGACTCAAATCTGTGCCTAGCAAAAGTTCTCGCAGAAATATCCGTCTCTTATTATCACTGCTCACTCTGTTCCTCATCTGTTTTTCTTGACATTACTTTTGCTGAAGCAGCTAAGTGGAGAGGAACGCAGTGTGGTCAAATATGACCAGCGTGTGTTTTCTTTACAGAGAAGGTGTTTGTGTGATATGATGCACTGAGACTCCTGTAAATCAAATGTTGCATGTTTGATTTAGAGTGTGGCTTTGGTTCTCAGTGGGTTCCCCTTAATGGGCCATGATAGATTAACTTATGAGGACAATTTATAGTGTATTACAAACAGGAAAGAGAAGGACTGCACTGACTGAAAGGGATTCATACAAAGCACAGTTTAGTCTCAACAATCTGACACTGAATGGGTGGTTTCAATACATTTGCTGATGGTTTCTCCAACAGGGCTTCCAGTTGTGCAGTAAATTACGTAATTTAAATTTCTTGATATAAGTTTCTGTGTACAGTTTCTGTACATAAGTTTCTGTACTACAGTGGGATTTAATTTTGTAAGAGGTCTCTGAAAGAAAAACAGTGCTATTGTGAAAAAGAGAAGTTCACTTCCAGAACAAAAATTTACAGGTAATTTACTCACCCCCTTGTCATCCATCTTTCTTTCTTCAGTCATAAAGAAATTATGTTTCTTGAGGAAAACGTTCCAGAATTTTCTCCATATAGTGGACTTCTATGGTGCCCGTGAGTTTGAACTACCAAAATGCAGTTTAAATGCAGCTTCAAAGGGCTCTAAACAATCCCAGCCAAGGAAGACAGGTATGACGGGTATTGACCCAGGGTATGTCAAAAAACTGTCATCTCATTTTCTTCTCTAGTTTCAAAATGGTCCTACATCGCTACAGAAGTACTGACCCAGAGTTTACAAAGTGAACATGCTAAGAAGATCAAATGCCCTTTACAAAAAAAAGTAAAAGTGTTGTAGGATGATTTTGAAGTTGGAGGAGAAAGTGAGATAGGAGTTTCCGCAGCTGGAAACATTTAGAGCCCTTTGAAGCTGCGTTTAAACTGCATTTTTAAACTCACGGGCTGCAAGTTTAAACTCGCGGGCACCATAGAAGTTCACTATATGGGGAAAAATTCTGGAATGTTTTCCTCAATAAACATAATTTCTTTACGACTGAAGAAAGTAAGATACGAACATTTTGGATGACGAGTGGGTGAGTAAATTATCTGTAAATTTTTGTTCTGGAAGTGAACTTCTCTTTTAATACAATTTCAAAAAACTCTATTTTTTGAAATGTGTTTGATTCCTGTGATGGCAAAGCTGAATGTTCAGCAGCCATTACTCCAGTCTTCAGTGTCACGAGCTTTCAAAAGTATTTGCTTTAAAAAAAAAAATCTGTTTTCTGTTATTTATAGCATAGTTAATGAACATCTGATGCTTTTCCGCCTCACAGCACTACATTGTGTCTCCATAATTAAACCAGACGTGTTTCCAGTATCAGTGATTAACCTGTTGAATAGCAGACATGGTGTTTGGAGGCAGCCACTTCCTTAACAAGTCATCATGTGTGGGTTGAATGGAAAGTTCTAGTCTAGCCTGTGTTATTCTTGCTCAAGGGGGATGGATAGCTTATATGGTAAGTGATATTTGGGTCTGTATGAGGGTCTTTGTGTCTTATTCGGCACAGGTGTACCATCTATATGCATATACTGTATTAACTGGTTGGTTCCAACTTATTCTTTGGAAGAAACATTTGTTTATGGTAGAACCATTGTAAAATCTGGATAGATGCGGCTAGTGAGTGAAAACGCAGAGGCTTTTATTATTCATTGAATTGGATGGATGAATGGATGTCTGTACTTGTACAAGTTCTTCCGTACAACATCCCACAGAAAATTCTGACAAGTTACCTGATCCTTTCTGCACAAGCCCGTTACTTCCGCAGTAACCATTAAAAACTTAAAAAACTGTAACCTTGAGAATAGCTTGGTTTGTTTTGGTTTATTTTGATCGTTTCTTTTCCGTTATGCTTCTCATAGATACTTGGTGTACATCCAGTGTCCGTCGGCTCATCATTTTCGAGGTCCGTCTAATCAGCAGTACAATAGCGACAGCACGAATGTAGCAAAGGTTCAGTCCATAATCTGAGCTGGCTTCACAATGAAATGTGGAGAGGTCTTTTTAGGGTGAAATGTATATGATTTTCCGCAACATGCCAAATGGCCACATTGTCTCCATGCAGTGAACTTGAATTCTTTCGGGGGTTCACCAAAGTTCACCTGCTCTAGACAACACCATTTATATGAATTGAAAAGGACAAACTGCAGGTTCACAACTTTAGAAGGTAATATCACATATCATGTAGAGCAGCTGGAAGGAGAACCGTGAGAGAAGGTGTCATTTTTCTAAGCTAACTCTACATCTATTTGTCAAAGTGATTTATGGAGAAGTGTAAGGTGTCCAGTCCAAGCATTTGCCGGAATACCAGATTAAATGAATCCAGGAATGCAGTTTAAGCTTAAAATGGAGCAGCGAATAAGAGAAATGGGGAGACAGGCCGAGAAAGAGAGACAGGCTGCGATTCTATTTGTGGATAATTGACCGTAGGGCCAGAGATGGTGCATTTCTGAAGCTCGTAAAATGTAATATATTGTGCTCTGCTCCGTGGTGCGAGGTTATTCAAACAAACCACATGAATGCAAAGTTACATACCGGTAATCCTTCAGTGTTTTACTGGCAGCCTTTACAGAGTTCTCCAAGGTCATCAGCTCTTTCAGAGCAAACGAAAATAAGTGGTTGAGTTACAGGCAGTGAGAAGGGCAGGCCGGTGGGGTCCTGAGACGGGTAGGGGGTGAAAGGGGGAAAGACGGAGGTGAAGACAAGGAGCAGAATGGGGTCACTTTTGAGCAAATAGGAAGACGGGAATGAATAGCTGTGGATAGATCTGCTGGATGTATGGATTTTCCAGGTATCACTCGAGATGGCTGTGTTTGCTGTGTGCTCAGCATTTTACCAGTCAAAATATGCAAATGAACTGCCTGATAAATCTGTTGCGTATTGTTTTAGCCCCACGGAAAAATGTGCCTCCAGAGGTAGGAGCAAAATAATGCTTGTGGATTTTCACTCTGACAGATTTACCTCAGCGGACTAGGGGACAGTTTTGAATGCAGGGAGCGAGCCAGACCCCCCATCCTCCAGGGTCTCCGAACCGAACCCGATATTCCAGGAGACGTTATTATTGTGTGTTTGCCAGCACTTGTCAAACCACCTAATTATATAATTATAATCATGCAAACTTGAAGTTAAACAAACAGTCTACTGGAGCAGGGCTTGAGAAGGCCAGGGAAAACGATTAGAATACATCTAACCGGCTCCCCTGCTGTGCTTCCTCTTTCTTGCTCTTCGTTATTCTCTCTCGATCACTCTCTCCTCAAGTATTCCAACAATGTGACAGTCTGATGGTATTTATATCTCATTCTGCCTCAGATTTTTTTTTCCTGTCTTTCACTGCTCTCCCAGAATATTGTTATGATTGGCGGTGTGGTATGAGTCCCGATGCTGTGCAATAACCACCGCTGTGTGTGGTACCGGGAAGTAGACGTGACACGCAGCAGCAGGCTTTTCTTCACGTGGTTCTCCATTTGTCCAGCTTGAGAAGATGCGCAGAGAGGTGACAGTTGCAAATCTTTGGAAAAACAGAAAGGCTTTAGTATTTTTCTGGCAATGTCTGCTCTTTGAAGATGTTTCTGCCAAGTGGAGAGTTGCAGAAGAGCCACTGTAAATTTAATGCTGCATTTGAAGATCGTAGTGATTTCAAAATTGTTAGTTCAACATAAAGAATTCAAAGGGTCCATAAGTGACTACAGCAGTAACTGATAAATACCAATTCTGTTCTATTTTGCCTAAATAACTGAAACGGTAAAAAAATTAAATCAATTGCTTTAAATGCTACAAGTGAATTTAGGCATCACAGCACTGTAATGTATAAATATTCATTTTAAGAACTGCAAAGGGATAGTTCAGCCAAAAATTAAAATTACCCCGTGATTTACTCACCCTCAAGCCATCCAAAGTGTATATGACTTTCTTCTTCCAGACAAATACAATCAGAGTTATATTAAAAAATGCCCTCTCTCTTCCAAGCTTTGTAACGGCAGTGAATGGCTGTTGGAATTTTAATGTCCAATAAAGTGCATCCATTCATCATAAAAAGTGATTCACATGGCTCTTTGGGTTAATAAAGGCCTTGTGGCTTGTGTAAGAAAAATATCCATATTTAAAACTTTATAAACCATAATCTCTAGCTTCTGCTAACTGTTGTATGCGTGTACTTGAGAGAGTGGTGTTCCAGCGGATGATGTAGGACGTAGGCGAAATGTGGAAGCACTATGGAGAGAGGGAAAAAAAACACTCTGGAGCTTACGCTTTGCCTATATCCTTAATCATCTGCTGGAATGGCACTTTCTTGAGATTGTGGTTTATAAAGTTTTAAATATATGGATATTTTTCTTGCACAAATGCATCAATTTGTTTCAGAAGGCCTTTATTAACCCCTCAGAGCTGTGTGGAGTACTTGTTATGATGGATGGAGGCACTTTATTAGACTTCAAAATCTTAACAGCCATTCACTGCCATTATATAGCTTGGAATAGCCAGGACATTTTTTATAACTCCAATTGTATTCATTTGAAAGAAGAAAGTCATATACAGCTAGGATGGCTTAGGGTGATTAATTTTCATTTTTGGGTGAACTATCCCTTTAAGTGAGCATAAGATGATAGCAAAGGTAATCAAAATGTAAAAAACTGTGAAATATTGGATATTGTGCATCCCTGCATTTAGGTGATATATTTGGGTGGTGTTATGTATTTTTCTGTAAACTAGAAGTTTTGGTATTGTAAGATGTACAGTGATTATGACCAATGATTGTTTATGGACATTTTTTTTGGTTTCTATCGTAAATATATTAGAGGTTAATAAAAAAAAAATTGTTTACATAATAAATACTGCATTTGTTTATCTGAACAAATGATGTACCTCTCTTTTCCCCTCTATACACAAGCTCTTCCAGCTATCCTGCTTTTGTGGAGAGTACTGCTTTTTCATAACCTATTTATTGCCATAGAAAAGTGACTTGTGGAGACAAGCAGCTTTGGGGAAATTACAAGTTCTGGGAATCAGTGGTAGATGGACGCATAGCTGGCTGTGCCATACAGTCAAGTCTATGGCCGTCTCTGCGACGACTCCAACACAAATGTGTCTGTCCGGTCGCCGGAGCCTCTACGGCTAATAAAACTAACCTTTCCAGTACATACCAGTCCACCTCACTTTAGAGCAGGCAGCTGCAGAAATCATTCTGGTCTAATTAAACCGCTACTCTCTGAGGACTTCACAAAGGAACAAGGCAAGTGGATCCAACTCGAGACTGGCCGTATCCAAAGGAAAGAAAACGAGAGGGGAAAGGGTGAAGAGGGTTTAACCACATGAGCCCCCAGACAAGTACAGGTGGAAGCACCACCACTGAAACCTGGAAAAAGTCAAGATTATTTAGAGGGGCGATGACAGGAGACTGGCGTAATGGCGAGAAATGAGCTCTACAGCAAATAAGGTTAAGATGTGGTGCAAAGGCTCCCAGCTCATGAACACCGACGGCACAGATAAATGTGTTTGTGTGTCCATTTGTTTGTTATTGGCCAGACATGAAGCAGGAAAGCTTCCAATGTCTTGCTGTTTCTATCCAATTATGAAATAGAGGGAAATGAAGGTTAATTAAACTAAAAGGCTTAAACTGTGTGGGACTGAAACTATGTACCACAGGCTGAGTTTCTTCGCCTCTATTCAAGTCATTAAGCTCATTTCCTTGGGCCCACTGGAATCATATGATGACTGGAGCGCAATGCAAAACTGGCCACTTAGCAGTCCAGCTGTGCAGAGTATACAAGTGAGTGTGTTTAGAGATCAAAAGATACACTACTGTTTAAAATTTTGGGGTCAGTAAAGATTTTAAAATGCAGGTGTTTAGCATGAATGCATTAAATTGATCAACAGTAACAGTAAAGACATCCATAATGTTTTAAAAGGTTTCCATTGCAAACTGACCTTTCTATTCATTAAACAATATTGGGAAAACATCAGGTATCATGGTTTCCACAAACAATTAGGCAGCACAGCCAACACTATTTCACAATCACTTCATACGGATTTTAAAAGGTGGCTAATTTGTATGATTTGTCTAGACCAGGGGTGTTCAACCCTGTTCCTGGAGATCTACCTTCCTGCAGACTTCAGCTCCAACTATGATCAAACACACCTGAACCAACTAATTAGGATCTGAAGGAGCACTTGACAATTGCAAACAGGTGTGTTTGATCAAGGTTAGAACTAAGGTAGTCCCCAGGAACAGGGTTGGGCACCCCTGGTCTAGACCCTAGTGACGGGTAGGTTTAGGGGCGGTGTTAGGGGTAGGTAATTTGAATGAGGGAACTCGTAAAATCACACAAATTCGTACGAGTGAGGTCATATGAATTCATACGAATTAGCCACCTCGTAAAATATGTCCAAATTGCCATGAGATTGAGTTGGCACAGCTGTTTACAACATTAATAATAATAATTGTTTTTTTAAGCACCAAATCAACATATCAGGATGATTTCTGTAGATATTGTGACACTGAACACTGGCTGCTGAAAATTCCCAGGAATTGCTTAACGTTGTTATCAGACATTGTGTTGTCAACATCATTGATTGGGCGAGTACAGTACATAACCTGATTAAATAATGGCTTGCATATCAGTTGGGATCATATACTCCTGATCCTGCCAATCAGTTTAAAGGGGTCCTATTATGCGCTTTTACAATGTCTTGATTTTGTTTTGGGAGTGTACTAGAACATGCTCTCGTGCTTCATGGTTCGAAAAACACATTACTTTTCCACATAATTTACATTATTACATACTTTCTACCATGCCTGGCACAAATGGCTCTATTAGTTCCAGGTTTGATAAAGGCCCTCCTTCCGAAAAACGAAATGTGTTGTGATTGGTTAGCTGTCCCAGTGCGTTCTTATTGGCAAACAGCTTAGACGGCGTTTCAGTGCTGCCACGCACCTTGTCAAAGCAGTTAGCGCAAGCTAGATTAATAGTGAATCTTACGTTTTAAATATGGATATTTTTCTTACAAAAACGCATGGATTCGCTACAGGAGACCCCCGGGAGCCGTGTGAGGCACTTTTTTATTATGGATGTATGCACTTTATTAGACTTTATTAGACTCGTGGAGGGTGAGTAAATATTACGCTACAGTTGTGTTGAGTCCCATCCTCAGCCTGTGAGATCGCCGATACATGATATTATTGTGCTAATTTATTTAATTATTTTAAATACTTAGTTTCATTGCCTGAAACCAGCTCCAGCATAAGGCTAAAAGCAGCCTAACATTATCAAAAAACATCATCACTGATTAGCCTAGCCTATTCTAGTGCAAGTTTATACATTTTAAAAAACAGTCGCGTTATAAGTGAAGCTATCTACACTGTATGATGAATAAATCTCTTACCACGTTACAGCTCCGACGCAGCAACCGGAGTAGATCGCAGATTCGGCATGTGTTTTAACCACCTGTACCGCACACGCCTGTGGCGCGTTGCTGATCTGAAGTGGCCACTGTAGTCAATCCTTGTGTTTATACCCAAAGATACACACCACACACTGACTAAAATTCAAAAAGTGAAAAAGCGCCCCTTTAACATTATTAAAGAACATCATCACTGATTAGCCTAGCCTAGTCTAGTGCAAGTTTATGCATTTTGAAAAACACTTGTGTAGTGAAGCTATCTACACTGTATGATGAATAAATCTTTCCACACTGCACACATCTGTGGCGCGTGACGCTGCCACCGGAACTGATCGCCACTCTAGTCAATGCTTGTGTTTATACCAGCCGTGCCTCTGCATGTGTTTTGACCCCCTATACTGCACACATCCACAGCTCTGACGTGGCCACCGGAGCTGATCGCGGCCACTCATGATAAGCATTCATTGTCACAGTTGTAAACATGACGGCTCTCTTCTTCTATGAGAGGGTTTGGCGTCACTGCATCTTTGTTTCCAGGTTGAATGTTAAAGAACGCAACACACACGTCTCCCGGAAATACTGTATATTTCAATTAATCCAATGACAGCTTCAAAACTCCTTAAGTGTTTCCAATTTTGTGTGCCATATGCATCAGACGTTCAGCCAGCGGTCCATGGGTGTGACGTCTGAGGTTGAGACTATTACCCATCTGACTTTAATTGTATGAACAAAAACGGTCCTTCAGAACATTCAGAAACATTCTCTAAAATATCTTCTTTTGTATACCAGTGGAAAAAAAGTAAGTCATACAAGTTTAAAACAACATTAGAGTGAGTACATGTTGACAGACTTTTCATTGTTGGGTAAAATATGTTAAAGAATTCCATAACCCAGTGTTAAATGTCCCCTTTCAAAATTCCAAGTGTGAGAAATGGGTTAAAAATGGGATTTGTAAAAGACGATAACCCATGGTTAGATTCAGTGTGAAAAGGCTAATAAAGAACTGTAAACTTCATCCCTCATCCTGCACTGTTTTGTCAGACTGTCTTCTGCTGAGGTAGACAGAGCGTCTATTCTGCACGAGAAGAGACAACATAATAACAGAGCGCAGAGAAAGAAAGAGCGAGACGGAGTGAGGGAGGAAAACGTACAAGACAATTATTCAAGAGCAAAGTTGTCCCTGTGGAACCTTCTCTGCTTGTATGAAGTTTCACTTCCCATCTGTCCCGCCTTCTCGGTCTGAGATCCAGCTCCAGTTCTTTCCTCTGCAGAGAGAACCTCACACACATATACAAACACAGAGACACACATATGAGCCCTCAAGAAAAAAGGATGCTCTGTTTAGATTTATGCACCCTGGCTACTGGTTTTCTCATCATCAGCTGTAGGATGATCAGGGAGGCGAGGTCTGAAGTAATCTCACAGCACACTTGCTCTTCATTGAGTCGAAAGGATGGCAGGAGCACTTGCCAGAGGAGCCTCAGGAACGACAGATGCGTCCATCCATCAATCGCTACCGACGAATGTCCAAGAAAAGCAAGACTGAGCGTCTGGACGGGCCCTGGAAGATGAAGATTGAGAAAGAAGGGAAGATGAAAAAAGTGATGGCAGACATGCAAATTAAAGCATTAGAAGAAGATGAACTGGTTATATTAGAACTCAATATATTATAGAATTAAAAGTGTTACAAAATAAGCTTGTTTTAATGTTATACCATTTTTTTTCCCCAATGCTCCGCCTTGAATAAAAAATCTGTCATCATTTGCTCACGATCATGTTGTTCCAAACTGGAATTACTTTTTTTTTTCAAAATCACTAAAGCTTTTTTTTTGTTTTTTTTTTGTCTGTACAATGAAATTCTGTAACTTGCTGACTTTCATTGTATTGAACCAAGTATTCGTCGAAGTATCAACTTCAGTGTTCTGCAGATAAAAGAAAGTCATACAGATTTGAAACAATTAAAAAAGTATTTTTGGGGGTGAACTGTCCACTTAATACTCTCTTACAACACACAGCATTGAACACAGTAATTGCAGTTTAGATTTCCGTAGAAGAACCTTCGAAGTCCAGCTCCAAACTAGCCCAGCTGCCATTCCAAACATTCTTTTTAACAAAACTAATAACAAACGTCCTCTTTCCCGTAAGCTGTGTAGACAGTTCAAACACAAAAGCACACACATGCTTCGGCCAATAACTTTCACTCTGTTCTCTTCTGCTGCTATAAATTGTTGTATTTTTTTTGTTGTATTTTTTTCTTTCTGTCTTTTTTAAATTACTGGTCAAGCCAGTCTTTGGCAGTATGTTGTTCTGACAGTAGGGAGCTAAATACAGTATGGCTCTGTTGTTGTTAAGAGCAGTTAGCCTGTGGTTTAACTTTTGACAGTCACTTTTCATTCTAGACAGCTTAGCAGAATAACCAAACACTTCAAAAAATTATTTCTCCATTTCAGCTAATATAGTTTTTGGATGGCCTTTTTAAAAAAAAAAAAAAAAAAAAAAAAAAAAACTGTAAAAGCATTTCTGATTGATGGCGTAAAGGATTAGTTCACTTCCAAAATAAAAAATTCTGATAATTTACTCACCTCTGTGTCATCCAAGATGTTCATGTCTTTTGTCTCATTTTCTCCTTCAACTTCAAAATCGTCCGGCATCGTTGTTTTACCTATTTTTGTAGAAAGCGTTTAACTTTATTTGCACATTCACTTTGTAAACACTGGATCTTTAACAATTTGGATCTTTAACCCATTGATCCCCATTGAAGACCACTATATGGAAAAAAATCCTGAAATGTTTTGCTCTAAAACTTCAATTTGTTTTTGAATGAGGAAAGAAAGACATGAACATCTTGGATGACGTGGGGGTGAATAAATGATCTACACTGTAAAAAACTATTTGTTGAGTCAACTTAAAATAATTTGTTACCCAGCTGCCTTAAAATTTTAAGTTCAGTCAACTCAAATAAGTTTAATCAACTTGAAATGTTAAGTTGTACTAAGTGACAGCTGGATTACTTACCCAGCTTTTAAGTTTAACAAACACAAATATCTAAGTTGTCACTTAGTACAACTTAACATTTCAAGTTGATTAAACTTATTTGAGTTGACTGAACTTAAAATTTTAAGGCAGCAGGGTAACAAATTATTTTAAGTTGACTCAAAAAATTGTGTTTTTTGTTTTTGTACAGTGTACTGATTTTTATTGTAGAAGTGAACTAATCCTTTAAATATGGACCACTGATCCTCTGACCTTATTTTTATCTGCTAGGATTATCTACGGCAGGTATGACATCTCTTATTTCAGTCATATCGGTCAGGAAGTTAGGTCGTTTTACACTTGATATTACCTCACTTTCCTGTCAGAAAACTCTCGGTCAGATGTTAAAATGAACATCAGGGAAACAGTGAGAATGGGATTTTATAACATGTTTAATAGAGGAACTTCAAAGACCAAAGTAAGTATCCTGGAGTTATAATTGGCATAGTTAAAAGTGAAAGCTGCAAGAGAACTAATATTCAGAACATCCTAAAACTGAAAGGCCAATTCTACTCAGCCTATTTAGTCTGTGTAAATTCTGTGCACGACTCTTTAAAGCCAGTGTGCTGTTTTATAAGTTCATTCTTGACCTCGGTGAATGCAATCAAAGTAGATATTAAAAACTCTTGTTAAATTACAACATTTTTCTCACCAAATATACAAATACAGTCAGTTGAACTTGACAAAGAATGAGGCACTGAAATGCAAACTAGAAAATAACCAAAACAGCGTGTGGTGAAGACATAAGGCAGCTAACCTTGTACTATATTGTGATTTAATGACTTCCAAAGGGATTCGGTTGTTTGTAAGCTGGGCTGATTGATAACCTTGAACAACTAAAGTTTTGGCCAAATGGATACTCTATACAGAAAGAAAATGAGCCTCACACTTCTTCTGACCATTTATTTTCAGATAGTCTCAAGTATATCCATCCATCCTTTTGAAAAGACATGTTTAACACTAAAACTAAATGGCCAGTATCGCCATATAAGTCAATGTTTGTAGCATTTACAAAATCAAATGCAATTTTTTGAACCTGATGTGGTCAAGGACAATGAGTATTACAAGAGCACAATATGTGTGTGTGTATATATATATATATATATATATATATACATATACATATGTATGTATGTATGGGTGTGTGTGGGGGTGTGTGGGTGTGTGGGTGTGGGTGTTTATATTAAACTAATATACTCGTACAATAAAACAACACCACTTGTTTTATTTAACAAACCTCTGCTCCATGATTGTTCGTCGTTATGAATATAAATATATAAAGATATTCTAAACATTAACAAAATGGTTCATGAAAGCAGTTTACAAATCAGTTTTACTTGGCCTTTGCTAAGATTAGATGTATATTCCTGCGTTTTACTGAAATATAACTCTTTTTTTTTGTGGATAGAAATGTGCATGAAACCAAAATGTCAAACACAATGTACTTTTTTCTTTTGGAAACTTTTTGCCTTCACAGACTGTACTTCTCACATTCATTTGATTCTTTGTTTGCATGACTGGCAGGACATGATGTGCATATTTTAGCAATTTGGGAAACACAACAGTTCTTTTAAACTTCATTTAGCCCAGGTTAAATATTCTGTAACAATTCTTTTATACTGTCTTTACCCATTAAACATGAAGTGTAAAAAGGGGGGAATGTACTAAAAACAGCTAAAACTGATACTTTTTTTTTTTTTTACTTTTGTTGCACCCCGAACAAATTAATGCAAACAAATTTAAACTGTCAAACCAGTTTTCGTTTTTAAGAATAGAATATTATAAAGCAGTTGTAAGGAGAATAACTTTGTTTTTGGTCCATCTATAAAAAGAAGTTTTTTATTTAAGATGTCACATCCCCCGGATTTACAGACAAGGCTTAAGCCTAGTCCTAGACTAAAATGTCACTAAAAAGTCTAAGCTGTTTCAACTGAAAGAAACTTGCACTGACTGTGCCTTTGTTATCAGTGTCTTTGTTTTGTCTCAAGATGCACACCAGTGATGTTTTTTGTAAGGCACGTGTATAAAATTGATTTAAATGTCCTAATTGAACTATGGCCTAATCCTGGCTTAGGCTAAGCCCTGTCTGTGAAACCGGGCCATAGTGTGATGTCTCTCAAAGAATGTACATAAATGTGTTTTATGTGGACAGCAAGCGTGATGGTTCATTTAGATAGCTTGTTTGATTGTTTAATATTACATAATTGTCCGCTGTGAAGCACTGGTGAAAAAGTAATATTTCATATGCATTGTTATCTTCATCTAGAGGAAGTCTGGCAGCCTCTGACAGCTTCAAGTCCAGAATTAGTATTATCTGCCTGGAAGCAGGGTGAAAGTTTGGCTAAAAGCAAGCGTCCATGTTGCCTGTAAGACATGCATTATCCCTGTAATGCTTCAGAATCACACAGGCCCAACAGTAGCCCTTCTTTCGCTAACTCATTTTGTGTTCTATGCAGCAGAGCGGAGCAATTTCCTGCCTGCTAAACTTTTCCTCCATCCTCGCTTTGGCTCGGTCTCGCCCGGAGATGTGGAGTAAGGGTCACTCGCTGCGAGACTCCTGTTTGCCTTGGAGTCCCTGGGAGCGGTGAGCTGAATATTCAACCTTGTCTTCTAGGGGGAATGAATGAAAATACTGAAACAAAGACTAAATCAACAGTTGCTCTACTTATTCTCTCAGTGGTACAATGAAACACATTATGTTTTTCGTTTTCCCTCTCCCTCCTCTCCACTTTAGCGCATAGCATCTAGCGCTCCGTTGTCTCCTGCCGTCGTCAGACCCATTGTTATGATTAAGATTCTTTTCTCGCGGTGAACCCAGAGCGCCGTGTGATTCTTGGATGCCACGCTGCCAAGAGGAACAAGAAATAAATCTCAGGTCGGGTTTATTTTGTCTGCCGCCTGCGGCAAAAGAAAACATGATGCCTAATAAAAGACTTCCTTCTAGGGGGAGCCTTTGCAAATTTGCAGGTTATGACATATATTTTTACGAGGGAAGGAGGCCAGGAGATTGTGGAGAAGCACGAGGTGATTTGGGGGGCAGGGCAGGGATAGTGTAGAACGGGTCGTCTGTCGATGCATTTTAGGTTTTAATGTGCTTTAAATCAAATGTAAAGTGAAATATAAGCCTGTTGTTATTTCATTTTTTGCTTTCCAGCACTTTTGATATCAAAAATAAAGGGTGAGCATGATGCACCCTGGGCGGTCTTGATTCAAAAAAAGCAGGACTTCACAACCTGACAAGGAGATTTGGAACGATCCTAGCCATTTATCAGCAGAGCTGAGGTGAGTCCGCCATCTCAGGTCCAAAAACAGTATTCCTGTGATATCCCTCCTTGAGAGTTCACACTTTTGAAAAAGGGCAATGAACCAAACGCTGCAGAAATGTTTAAACATGATATTTTAAACATTTATTATACACTCAGGTCTTTAAATTTGATACCCCTTCTCCAAATTCCAACAAATGACAAGGCTCAGTTCAAAAATGGTGCAAATTTTATAAGCCATTTCAATGTCGGGCCACCCATGTATTCACCGAGAGTCTATTCAAGGCTTCAATCACATATAACGCATCATCACAAAACGAGGGCACGAAGTCAAAAACATTTTTGTTTTACATCTCCCTGGGTTGCTATGAACAGGAACACATCTTTCCAACAACCTGGTGGTTTTGTGTCCATGACTACTGCTGCCGAAATACAGTTTTTTTTTTTTCTTGAACATTTAATCACTGCCGTATGAAAAATTATTGTCGGCCAATATTTGATTTTTGACTGCATGCTCATTTCTTCTGTTACATGGCGCAAAATGTAATCCAAATATAAAAACACTCACTTTAGAATTGTATTTTATACATTTATACAAGTTTTCACTTTAGAAAATATTATAGGGTACAACGGAGCTAAAGGCACCTCGGGGTAAAAGGCACCTTTGATATTATTGTCCTCTAAATCAATAGATGGCACAAAAACGTGGCATAGCACTTTCTAAAGCATTCGCTTTTCAAGATGCACGTGCAAATTTGTCTGATCCTTGACGCGATCGCGGGCTGCAGTGCAAAGTTGGTTCTGTGCTTACTTGATCTAATATTTGATGTTTTTTTAAATGTTTAAGTAGCTAACGAGAATCACTAAAATGAATGCATGTATTTTAAGACAAATGTCGATTTGTTTAAGGTAATTAAATGAACAGTTTTTAAATAACAAAAGAATATGTAAAAGTATAGTATTTGGGTAAAAAGCGCCCCTGCTGTTGGGGCAAAAAGGCACGATTTTGATAATCGATGGCTGACTTTTCCATTTGTTGACATGACATGGTTAGATTCAGATTTTTTTTTAGTTCATTTTTCAAGGTGACTAATGAGTTTATGGTCACCGAATATGAATGTGACATTATGTGACATTGTTTACAAGCTGTTATATTGACGTCTTTATGCGGTTGAAACACTGATTGAGCGATTACATGAGACAAGATATGGATTTCGGTAAGTTGTGACTTTCTTTTAACATCCCTTCGGATGTTCATTCATGTTTTTGTGCTGAAACTGCTATTTAACACGGAGAAGATGATCACTTCACATGCGCTTCAGCTTGGCTTCTCTTAAAGGGGTCTCCGGATGCTAAATTCACTTTTACATGTTGTTTGAACATTAATGTGTGTGGGCAGGGTATGTACAAATCTGCCCTATAATGATAAAAAATCTATGCAGTGGTTTTTAATTAATTTGTAAAAATAATATTCCCTTTTTCAAATCGAGCCATTCTCAAATGCCTGTCACTGTGGCGTCACACCGACAGAGGCCGCTACCACGATAGTTGATTGACATGAGCGTCTTACCTACGATCAGCTGTAACAGTTCCACCTCCATTGTTTTGATGCCGGAGCAGGGATGTAAGTTAGACAAGAATTGAGTAATTGAGGTGGACACAATCCATAGTGGTCGTCATTTACTTTTGACATCTGAACTGCTGAAGAGGCAGTGGATTATGTTTGTTTGTGATCCAGCTTCACTTACAGCAGAAGTGAGTATAAGAGTTTTTTTTATGAATCTTTGGGATCACCTTTGCTAATAATGTGCTAGTTAGCAAGTTTAGCGGCTAAACGCGGCTAAAGTAAACAGGCTCGTCACTCCACAGAGAGAAGAGAGGGGCGGGGCAAGCAGAGCTCATTTGCATTTAAAGCAGCCTCAACCAGAATGGGATGATTTTTGCAGAGCTGATTTTGGCAAGGTAAAAAGCGTATTGTTTTACACTACCATTAAGAATTTTTAACCAAAGTATATTACAGACTTTTCATTAAGACCCTTAAGAATCATATCAACTTGTGGAAAATGAGCATCCAATGACCCCTTTAAACTGAGGCACTACAGTGATCTGTCACTAAACATTAAACAGTGCTAAAATGGCATTTATTGTTTGAATACTGTACTAAAATTGACAGAATTTTAAATCTGAGACTTTTCATATGGAAGATAAAGCACAAAGCTTATTCCTATTTACTGGATGGGAGGTGTGCTACAGTGTTCCATTCATCAACTGAAAACAGGCTAGACTAATCAGTTCTTGGGATTTAAGAATCAATACCATTCTGTAAAAATGAGAATCGATTAAAAAAATACTGCAGTTATCAGCATCTCAGCAGGAAAAATTACTATCATTGCAACCCTACAGAGAGATGGACTTTTCTTTTACTATTCTTAGTCACAATGGTCATAACATCTCTGTTAGAATGATAAAGCAGCTAGGATTAAATCATGATAGTCTTTATTTGGAGCTTCACCAGTAGATCTCCATCCAAGAGCTTTTTCTACGCTGCAGACATGCAGTAAGCCTCTTGTCTTTTTTAACTGTCTTACCCCTACTGCCTGCGTAGTCCATTAGCCGATAGTTACCCTCTGCTCCCCCAGCCCCCAGAAAAAAAAAACAAAAAAACATTTGCTGTCCACATAGTGGAAACTCTTTGGTTCTGCAAACTCCAGTATGTTCCCTGTGCTATGGTTTTGCTCAGTGGAGAAAAAGACGCCTGGATAGGCTTGAAAGCAAAGGGCACTGTTTAAAATAAACATCTAAAATAATCATTTTAATCGCCAAGGGTTTAGGAAGGAATTTATAATGACATTAAGAAAGAAGGGCTTCCAGAGCTTGTGTTTATGTAGAGTCCCTCAAGTTGGTGGCATTTGTATGTGTGTGTGCACGATGACTGTATAGCTTGCATACCCCTCATTTATTTGCTGTTAAGGCCTTTCAGCTACTTTCACTAGAGCCAGATGCTGTACATTTTTATTGATAGACAAAAATATTTCCGTTCTATAAATATTTTTAATGATGCTTGGTAGGCATACGTTGTGTCATTACTGTGCAAGAAACCAACTGTGTCACTTCCTGAAGAGAATTAATATTTATTACGATCAAAATGTGTGCTTATTATGTGCGTTATTATGACCAAAATGTGTAATAAATAATATGTTTATAAAATATTTTTTTAGGCATAGACATCATAGATCTGAAGCAACATTAGACTAGTGGGCTTTTGTTTCTTTGCACCAGTTTGAAAGTTTAAGGCTTCAGCACTGTCTTTCCTCAAAATGCTATGTGAATGTGCTAATCATGACAGGTCAGTTCCATTAGTATTCACATGGAGGTGACAGACGTATTCATAACAGCACTCTTATTGTTTCATTTTTGCTTTGTGTATAAAATTCAGGAGTCAACAAAGGAAATTGAATGGGGAGAATTCCAGGCCAAAAGTCTGCAGACGAGTCATGCTCCTGGCCATGTGTTTAGCATTAAGGAGACGTCTCAGGACAGCATTTTCTTCTTGTATCTCTCTACTGTCACTCACCTACACTCCAAATAGGCCATAGGAGACAAGAATGCTGATGAAGAGCCCAACTGATAACATCATCATCATTGTCTTCATTTTATGTCCTCCCTTGTCCATGCCTTGTTGAGGGGGAAAAAAAAACACATTGTTAAAAGCATAGTGAGGAGAAAAAAAAAAGGTGAGGAAAAACGTTTAAAGTCTGAACGAGGAACAGTGGCGACAAGACTCATAAAAAAGTCATTTTGAATGGGAATGGGGAGGCTTTTGGTGTTTTGATGGATGCTGTAATAGAATATTTTTAAGGCCTGTCATATTTGATAAAATCAAAGTGTTTAATTGCTGTAGTGATGTCATAGTCAGGACATTTAACATTTCTGATTGGGTGTCAGTGCATATTAATTTGATCCACTAGTGAACCCTAATACTGTACTCAACAGTGATTCTAAGAGGGGTTCCCAACGATCCCAGCTGAGGAAGAAGGGTCTTATCTAGCAAAACAATCGGTTATTTTCTTAAAAATAATACAGTTTATATACTTTTTAATCTCAAACGCTCGTCTTGTCTTGCTCTGCCTGAACTCTCTGTATTCTGGCTCAAGAGTTTTCTCCCTCAACTTCAAAAATCTTTTCAAAATCATCCTACATTGCTGCAGAAGTACCGACCCAGTCTATGCAAAGTGAACATGCAAAGAAGATCAAACACCCTTAACAAAAAAGGTAAAACAGCGATATAGGACGATTTTGAAGTCGAGGGAGAACATGAGATGGGAGTTTTTGGGATGTGTAGCAAATTGCTATGTTACTCAGTTTTGTATTGTGTTAGGTTTTGAATTTAAGTTTAACTGTTTTGAGTATGTAAAAGTTGGCAATGTTTGTGTCTGAATGAGAAAATAATTAATGTAATTTAAAATATGTAGTCGTTGAATCCTTTTTTGCCAAAGCAAAGATAAATGATCCACAGTTTAGCCCACATAGACTGCTGTTGTGCACACTGTGTGAAGAATTTCGAAAAAGTGATCCAAGTGTTGAGAAATGTGTACTAGCAGTTGTAAAGAACTGTAATTTATTGCTTCATTAGGACAGCAAGTCCTCATCCAATCGTGTAACATTTGTCCCACAATAAGTGTCGATTTCACAAACTCGTGGAAAACTCCAGATCTTTGGGTATTTAACTTTAATTTTTCTGTGTGTTTGTAATGGCTTTCGCAGACGTCCAGGACTACCATTATGGGCAGATGGAAAACCACATTTACTTAGTTGTAGCTGGCGTTCCTTAGGCCTTTGAACACTGGTCAGGATGCAGAGGGAGTACTCTACCCCTCATCATGACAAACAGATTCAGGGGATTCTCAGTCACGGACCATGTGATCCCAAGTCCGCATAAGGAAAAAGCAGAAGAAAGATGAAATGAGTGAATTTGAAATGAGGAATGCCTTGGCAAAAATAAAGAAGTCAGGGCATTTTAAATCGCTGTCAGCACCTGACAGTTGGTTGGATCTACCGCAAATGCAGGCTCTGGGGAACAGCTTAGTCAGGCTTGTGAAATAGTTCCGAGAGAAGGAATGGAAGAAAGAATGGCACAGTCACGGTTATTTCAAGAATTCAAATCTGAGGCAGAGAAAGCGGCTCCAAGCCCACACCGCAGGGTGACGAATTTGAGAAGCTCTAATCACAGTCAAAGAGACACGGAGGGTCTGCATTCCCAGCGGTCTGTCTCCAAAGCGGTGACCCCAAGAACTTCGCTCTTTGGTCGTGAGAGGCAACGTTTGGCTGAGTCAGGTAAATCGAATCCATCTTTAGACAAGTGTGAGCCGTGCCGGAGAACTCTGGCTCGCTTTCCTCATAGCATCCCCGTGTTCGTAATTACCGCTGGAGGTGGTTTCGAGTCGGATGCCAGAACTGAAGGTTTGGTGCTGATGGGGAAAAAAAAAGCTTTGATAATTGCATATTTATTTACAAAGCACTCAATAAAGAACTGAAATATAACAAAGTGACACCATGGCAGTGGTTTCATCATATTTTACTGGCAGCACATGAAGCCGATTGTATCATTTTCACATGGCAGAGATGCAGGTCCACATTATACTAATCGAGACTGACCACCTACTGACAGAAGAGGCAGCCACATTGGCTGGAACAGAAGAACTGAGAGAGAAATTGTCCAATTCCAGTCAACCCCTCAGCATTTTGGATCAGGCATTGCCTCTGTTTATTTAAATTTCAAGTCAAATACATCTGTTTCAGAAATCATATTATCTTAGAGTAAGGTTTCCAAATCACTATCGCTTACACGAGGTTATCCAACAATTTTGGCGTCCCTAAATAGTAACAGTACACCCCAAAACAAAAGGAATATCTCATGAATGTCTGCGACTGTGTGCACTCTACCGAAATCTTTCTTGGCAGGACTGAAAAGCAAATGTTTTCTTCCTGAGACCCCAAAAATGTCTAGACTGGCAGAAAGTTGATGTTACGAGAACAGAACTGGGACTGAGAGAGGCTTTGCTGATTTAGTGCATGAAGGTCTTTTGCTTCTCTGATAGTTTTGCTTATGAGGAAACACCTTGAACTGCAAAGGCTGTGCATATCCTACGGTACGTCACCTGTGATCCATATACATGCACAGATTAAAGGGATCATTTACTGAATAACTAATCTACGACTTTCTACTGTGAATACAATCAAAGTAAATGAAGCTTCATGTTGTTATGAACCTCTCTAACTTAATATCTTCTTTTGTGTTTCACACAGATGACAGAAATGTCATTTTGGAGTGCTTGCATTTGCTCAATCTTATATTGTTGCATGACCAGTAACATTGACAGCTCTCAGCACAGTCAAACGTTTTTTTCTCAGGGTAAGACTACAGCCTTTGACATTTGTTTGAGATCTTTCAGAGGCTCTTTAGAGCGAAGCTTGACTTGCGGTAGTTGTTTAATTGTTGTTGTCTCCTGGCTCCTCTGACTTGGCTCTGTAGGAGAAAGATCTGTTATGGTGTTCACTTCCCGGCAGAGGGGTGAGCCCGCAGAAAGAGTCGGCAGCTTGTCATCCAGACTCTGGTTACACTGTAAAGTGATTCATTAGTCTGTCTAACTCTGTCTAACCCCAGGGCTGTTGGGTACTCAGAGAAGACCAAGGACGGGCTACATCAAGTCTCGCACGTATGCTCTCTATTTCAGTCTCATTTGTGATCAGAGGCTGACTAATCATTTTCCTCTTAACCATAATCCTCCTTTTCTTGCAGGTGTGGTTTTACAGTCAGAGTCTGGCATCAGCATGATAGCGCTTGTGGTCAAATATTTTATTCTATAATCAAATAATGTTAATGAATTTCATCTGAATATATACACTGCAGTTTCTGTTCAAGGGTGAGTAAGATATTTTTTTTTAAGGATTGTTCTTTAATTCAGCAAAGATGCATTTAACTGATGAAAAGTGACAGTAAAGGCTTTAAGGTTGATTTCCATTTCAAACAAATGAATGTTCTTTTGAATCCTGTAAGAATTCTGTAAACAATGTAAACGTACAAGAAAAAGAAAAAAAAAAGTTTCTTGCGCCCAAATCAACATATTAGAATGATTTCTGAAGGAACATATGACACTGAAGACTGGAGGAATGGCTGCTAAAAAAAATTAAGCTTTGCCATTAAAGAAATATGTTGCATTTAAAAAAAATATTTAAATAAAAAAAAGTTATTTTAAATGGTAAGCATAAATGACAAACTGGAGAAATGTAGCATTTCATCACTGATAAGCTGATAAAAATAACAAGTAATAACAAGTAATCCACATGACTCCAGCCCATCAGTTATTGTCTTGTGATGTTAAAAACTGTGTGTTTGTAAGAAACGAATCCATCATTAGGAGGTTTTATCTTTAAAGGGGTCATCGGATGCCCATTTGATATGATTCTTTAGGGTCTTAATGAGAAGTCTATAACATACTTTGGTTAAAATTTCTTAGTGGTAGTGTAAAAAAACACCCATTTTACCATGTCAAAATCAGCCCTTTTTAGAGCGAGCCATTCTGTTGCATGTTCCTTTAAATGCTAATGAGCTCTGCTCACCCCGCCCCTCTCTTCTGTGGGGTGAAGATCCGTAATGTTTACTTTAGCCACAGAACTTGCCAACTAGCACATCATTAAGAAAGGCGATTTGCAAAGATCCATAAAAAAACACCCATATACTCACTTGTGGTGTAGGTGAAGCTGGATCACGAATGTTTAGTGTGAACGCATTTATGTAGAAGGCCGGGCTCGTTTCCTTCAAAAACGAAAGTAAGGTTAATCCTCTGCATCTTCAGCAGCCAGCAACAGAACAAACAACCTCAATCGCTGAATAGGAGACATTCTTGTCTCGACACAATAATGGTGGTTGGACTGTTCTCAGCTCTCACCTGGCTCATTTAGGGCGGGTCTAAGGTAAGACGGTCATGTCAATCAACTATCATGGGACATGGGAGCGGCCTCGGTCGGTGTGACGTCACATATTACTTATTACCCACTGGGTGGATTTTATGATTATAGGGTGGTTGTGTATATTCAAACAACACATAAAAGTGAGTTTTGCATCCGATGACCTCTTTAAACCATAACTTCTGACCAAAATACCCATAATCCATAAAAATGCTTTCTGTAGTGAAAAAGCCCAACCCCTACCCCCCCGTTGTCCTCTCACATCAAAATTTACCAACATATATTTCTAAAAGTGGTTTGGACTGTTTTTGCTTGTAAATAGTTCTTGATCTGTGCATATTTCTCTCCTGATTCAGACAAGATGACTTTTTCATTTGAAAAGCAATAGAGGACTCATATTTTAGCTGGAGGAAACGGTTTGAAGTTAAAAACATCTTGATGGATCTGTTTATTACAAACACCCAGCTTTTCATGTTTATTGATGGACTAGAGGCATGTTATGGATTATTATGATGCTTTTATGAGCTGCTCTCATTCTGATGGCACCCATTCAGATCCTTGGTGAGCAAGTGATGTAATGCTAAATTTCTTCAAATCTGTTCCGATGAAGAAACAAGTTCATATACACCTCGGATGGCCTGAGGATGAGTAAACGTCCAGCAAATTTTCATTTTTAGGTGAACTATTTCTTTATTTCGTTCATTTATTTAATTGACTGCCAGTTCTGGTTTCCAGAGGCTTCTGTTTGGTCTGAAAGCTTTCGTTTTATGTGGCCACTAGTCAGAGTTTATGACATGATGTCATTTAGTTGGAGCTTGTAGTGGTTGAGTTCCCATGTGTTTTAGACCTTTAATTGATTTGCTCATTCATTTCTTCATTAGTTTCATTCAAATGCCTAAAACTGAACTTTAAAATGGGAAACGGTTTATATTTAGCACTTTTAAAGTCAATGCTGTTGTAAGATGTACAGTGAAAGATCAGGACCATTCATTCACTTCTTAAAAGTAATAGACAAGCCAATCTGGATTGGAGTGGTGATGCATGCAGTCTTGTGGAGACTCATTTAATCAGAGCCCTGTGTTTAATTTAAGAAGCTTTAAACTGAAGTTGACCCAGAGGAACAATGCTTTACCGGAACAAGATCAAGGGAGCTAGGCAATTAAAAAGTTTTCTGAGCAGTGAGTCGATATGAATGCATTTTAGCAAATGTTTTAGAGGATGTAAATGCATATGCTGGCGTGTGTTTGCAAGATTATTTAAGCATTATTTTTAGTTATCCCAATCAGAGATCGATATTGTTGACCGATATTTACACTTTGAATCTTTTTAGGTGTCCACAACAAAAAACACCATCTGGTGGATCTCTACAGATTTGCACCGCCATTACACAACTGTGCATTCAACAACAGTAAACAGCTGTGTTGGTGTGTGATAGTCATTTTACTGCTGGATTGGCATATTGCACATGGTAAAAGCATAAAAACAGGTAAAAAAAAAATTGTTTAATAAATAGTATTATTAGTAAGGCATTACTAATATTTATTATTAATGTTGATACTGCTATTAATATGTTAACTAGACTAAGGAAAACATTCTATATAATAACTACAAAACACTTTTGACATTCACACAAAAAAATAAATGCTTTTGATTGTTAAAAAATAATATTGGTCAATCTCTATACCCAGTCCAAACTAGTAGCACACCCTTTGCCAGACTTAAATAGCTATATGTTTTTAGAAACTACATTTCTGTGGTTAGAAAATTAGAGTAGTCAATTAGCGTAGTAAGTTTGCCCCTTAGTAGCACAAGTTGATTAAACATGAAATGCATATTTTGGCTGCAGGAATTACTCAGAAAGACTATGCTTTTGTGATACCAAGTTTAATCTGCTTGCTAAATGGTAAGGCCTGTTCATATCAGATGAATGAGAATGGAGAACAAAAGCTTTTATTGTTAACAAAAAAGAGGAAAAACCATTTTGTGCTTATGGGCAGATGACTAGGACAGACTTGTTTCGCTATACAGCAGTTCTCCATACTCTCGCTCTCTCTCTCTAAGCTGTTATTTTGCCATGCAATCAGAGTCGTATTTGTGTCTGGGGACCAAAAGTCCACTGCCATGAAATTCAATTAGTGTCTCCAGATCCACAGGCCTCACCTTCTTTTGATTATCATTCTTGTTCTTCTTTTTGAAACTCTTTTGTTCTCCATTTCTTCCCTCATAGCTTCTCATTTCTCTGTGTGTGCAGTCCAAAGCGCATTCGCACAATGTGCAGGGACGTCAAAGTTCCCAGGATTTTTTTCTTTTGTAACTTTCTTTTCTAAAGCTGAGAATGTCTGAAAGTGCTGTTAAACCACATTGTCATTAGTTGGTTACATCAGAACAGAGGGAGACTGGAGGAGATTTTCTTCAATCACAGGCCATCTATACCCGGCAGACATGCTGACTGCAGCTGTGCTTGTCTTCATCTGGGAAGCGTTTTCACGAGCTCCGCTCAAGCCCTTGTGCCCTAATAGGCTGATAATCCATACACGGTTATACAACATGCGATTTGGCCTCTCGCTGTGTGTTTATTATTTATGATTTTTCTGGGAAAGGAGTCACACCGCAGAATGTGTTGTTAAACTTGTGCAGATGGAGGGGTTCCTGTGTTTCACCATTGATTACTCTTGCATTGATTGTTTAGCACTGACTGAAGTGGAACCCCATGCATGGTGACCTTACTTTCAACTCCAATAAACAAACTCTGCATGTGTTTCACAAAGCTCACAGCCATCATACTTTCTAAAGATGGAGGGCTGTTTCTATCCCAGCACAGTAATGTAGAATACTACCGATGACTGTACAGCTGAAAACTGTGCAGTCCCTCATGAAAGATGTTGTTCTCTAGATAAGAGAGATAGACAGACAGACAGGATAGATAGATAGACAGACAGACAGACAGATAAATAGATATAAAGACAGACAGATAGACAAGATAGATAGACAGACAGATAAATAGATATAAGGACAGATAGATAGATAGATAGACAGACAGAGAGACATAGACAGAAAGATAGATAGATAGACAGACAATAGATAAATTGATATAAAGACAGACAGATAGATAGACAGACAAAACACACAGATAGATAGATAGATAGACAGACAGACAGACAGATAAATAGACATAAAGACAGATAGAAGACAAACAAATAGATAGAGAGATAGACGGATCACATACAAAACAGATAGATAAATAGATATAAAGACAGATAGACAGACAGACAAGACAGACAGATAAATAGATATAAAGACAGACAGATAAATAGATAGATAGACAGATATACAGATATATGATAGATAGATAGATAGATAGATAGACAGATGGACACAGATGAACAGAAAGTCAGATGGATGGAATGGATGGATGGACAAGATAGATAGATAGATAGATAGACAGATAGACAGAAAAAGATAGACATAGACGAACCAGATGAACAAGACAGACGAAGACAGATAGATAGATAGATAGATAGATAGATAGATAGACAAGATAGACGAACAAGATAGACAGACAGATAGATAGATAAAACAGACAGACAGATAGAGACAAAGACAGACAGATAAATGAATATAAAGACAGATAGATAAGACAAAACAGATACATAGATAGACGGACACATACAAAACAGATATTAGATAAATATAGATATATAAAGACAGATAGACAAGATAAGATAGACAGACAGATAAATAGATCATGACCTTCCAAGAGAAGGGGGTGGTGGCGGGAATAGATAGATAGAGAGATAGATAGATAGATAGATAGATAGATAGATAGATAGATAGATAGATAGATAGATAAGGTTTGAAGATAGATAGATAGATAGAACAAAGATAGATAAGACGAACAGATAAATAGATATAAGGACAGATAGATAGAGATAGACAGACAAGAGAACATAAGACAGATAGATAGATAGACAGACAGATAAATGGATAAAGACAGACAAAGATAGAGTATTTAGATAGATGATAGATAGATAGACAGACAAGACAGACAGACAGATAAATGGATAAAGACAAACCTAGACAGACAGACAGATAGATAGATGAATGAACAGGCAGACAAGACAGATAGATAGATAGATAGATAGATAGATAGATAGATAGATAGATAGATAGATAGATAGACAGACAGACAGACAGACAGACAGATAAACAGACAGAGATAGATAGACAAAACAGACAGACAGATAGAAGACAGACAGACAGACAAGATAAAATAGATATAAAAGACAGATAGATGGAAGACAGAAACAGATAGAGATAGATAGATAAGCAGGACACATACAAAACAGATAGATAAATAGATATAAAGACATAGATAGACAGACAGACAGACAGATAGACAAGACAGACAGATAGATAGACAGACAGAGAGACATAGACAGATAGATAGACAGACAGACAGACAGACAGATAGATAGATAGATAGATAGATAGATAGATAGATAGACAGACAGATAAATGGATATAAAGACAGACAGATAGATAGATGATAGATAGATAGATAGACAGA
>VONZ01000591.1:0-205000 GCA_012976165.1 Labeo catla
TATATCTGAGCTGGTGTTGGCTACAGATAAGGTCTTAATAGTAGGTGACTTTAACATCCATGTTGATATTGAAAATGATGCGCTGGCAGCTGCATTTACAGACATTCTAAATTCTATTGGAGTTAGACAACACGTGTCAGGTCCCACTCATTGTCGAAATCATACTCTAGACTTAATACTGTCACATGGATTTGATGTCAATGCCGTTGAGATTCTGCAGCAAAGTGATGATATCTCTGACCATTATCTAGTCTCGTGTATTCTCCAGATGACTAAAACTGTAAATTCAACTCCTTATTACAAGTATGGTAGAACCATCACTTCTACTACAAAAGATTGCTTTCTAAGTAATCTTCCTGACTTATCTGAATTCTTCAGCATGTCCAATAGCTCAGAAAAACTTGATGAAGTAACAGAAACTATTGACTCTCTCTTTTCCAGGACTCTAGATACGGTCGCTCCTCTGCGCCTAAGGAAGATTAAGGAAAATAGTCCGACCCCGTGGTATAACGAGCACACTCACGCCCTAAAGAGAGCAGCCCGGAAAATGGAGCGCAGCTGGAGGAAAACAAAATTAGAGGTTTTTCGTACTGCTTGGCGGGAATGTACCCTGTCGTACAGAAAAGCGTTAAAATCGGCCAGATCTGACTACTTTTCAACTCTTTTAGAAGAAAACAAACATAACCCTAGGTATTTATTCAATACAGTGGCTAAGTTAACAAAAAATAAAGAACCAACAGGCACTGACTATGCCCATCAGCATAGCAGTAATGACTTTATGAACTACTTTACTTCTAAGATCGATACAATTAGAGACAAAATTGTCACTATGCAGCCGTCAATTACAGTATCGCATCAGATAGTGCGCTATAGGTCTCCTGGGGAACAATTCAACTCATTCTCTACTATAGGTCAGGAAGAATTGTATAAACTTGTTAAATCATCTAAACCAACAACTTGTATGCTAGACCCTATTCCATCTAGGCTACTAAAAGAGATGCTTCCAGATCTCATAGATCCTCTGCTAAATATTATTAATTCATCACTGTCATTAGGATATGTCCCCAAAACCTTCAAACTGGCTGCTATTAAGCCTCTAATTAAAAAACCACAACTTGACCCCAACGAATTTACTAATTACAGACCTATCTCGAATCTCCCATTTCTGTCAAAGATATTAGAAAAGGTTGTATCCTCACAGTTATCTTCCTTCCTACAGAAATATGATATCTGTGAGGATTTTCAGTCAGGTTTTAAACCGTACCATAGTACTGAGACTGCTCTTATTAGAGTTACAAATGATCTACTCTTATCATCCGATCGTGGTTGTATCTCTCTGTTAGTGCTACTGGATCTTAGTGCTGCGTTTGATACTGTTGACCACAACATTCTCTTGAATAGACTTGAAAATTATGTTGGCATTAGTGGTAGTGCATTGGCATGGTTCAAATCGTATCTATCTGACCGCCATCAGTTCGTGGCAGTAAATGATGAGGTATCATATCGATCTCAAGTGCAGTATGGAGTACCACAAGGCTCAGTACTAGGGCCGTTACTCTTTACGCTTTACATGTTACCCTTGGGTGATATCATCAGGAAATATGGTGTTAGCTTTCACTGCTATGCTGATGATACCCAGCTCTATATTTCTTCGCGGCCTGGCGAAACGTACCAATTTGAAAAACTAATGGATTGTGTAGTTGAGTTAAAAAATTGGATGACAAGTAATTTCTTACTGCTAAATTCTGAAAAAAACAGAGGTGTTAGTAATTGGGCCTAAAACCCCAGCGTGTAATAACCTACAACACTGTCTAATACTTGATGGCTGCTCTGTCAATTCTTCGTCATCAGTTAGGAACCTAGGTGTGCTATTTGATGGTAATCTTTCCTTTGAAAACCACATCTCTAGTATTTGCAAAACTGCATTTTTCCATCTCAAAAATATATCTAAACTACGACCTATGCTATCAATGTCAAATGCTGAAACATTAATTCATGCATTTATGACCTCACGGTTAGATTACTCTAATGCTTTATTGGGTGGTTGTTCTGCTCGCTTAATAAACAAACTCCAGCTGGTCCAAAATGCAGCAGCTAGAGTTCTTACTAGAACCAAAAAGTATGATCATATTAGCCCGGTTCTGTCTACACTGCACTGGCTCCCTATTAAACATTGTATAGATTTTAAAATCTTGCTAATTACTTATAAAGCCCTGAATGGTTTAGCTCCCCAGTACCTGAGTGAGCTCTTATCGCATTATAGTCCCTCACGTCCGCTGCGTTCTCAAAACTCTGGCAATTTGATAATACCGAGAATATCAAAATCAACCACGGGCGGCAGATCATTTTCTTATCTAGCGCCCAAACTCTGGAACAATCTACCCTACAATGTTCGGGACGCAGACACACTCTGTCAGTTTAAATCTAGATTAAAGACCCATCTCTTTAACCTTGCTTACACATAACAAATCCACATTCTTATAATTCAAATCCGTAAAAGGATTGTTAGGCTGCACTAATTAGGTCAACCGGAACCGGGAACACTTCCCATAACACCCGATGTACTCAGTGCATTGTCAGAAGAATGGCATCTACGCTAATATTAGTCTGTTTCTCTCTTATTCCGAGGTCACATTAACCACCAGATCCAGTCCGTATCCAGATCAGATGGTCACTGCAGTCCCTCGGATCCAGTCCGAACCCAGCCCAGACGGTGGATCAGCACCTAGAGACGACCTCTACAGCCCTGAATGTCAGCGGAGTCCACATCAACTAGATGAGCCCCAGAGACGGATCCACATTAAAGACCACATCACCTAGACGGCTGTCGGCACAAGACCACGGGAACTTTTGGCCAGAGGAGAACTGGCCCCCCGACTGAGCCTGGTTTCTCCCAAGGTTTTTTTCTCCATTTGTCACCGATGGAGTTTTGGTTCCTTGCCGCTGTCGCCTCTGGCTTGCTTAGTTGGGGACACTTTCTCTTAACACAATATTGCATTTTACTTTATTGTTTTTGATTAACTACCTTTACCTATAATGTGAGTGTTTAATGTTGCCTTTGGCATTGTTGATGTACTGTTTCCTATTTAATACTGTACAGCCGCCTTGTCACAATTCTGTATTGTTAAAGGCGGTATATAAATAAAGGAGACTTGACTTGACTTGACAATAAAACAAATAATTAAAAAAAAACTTTTAAAATGATTTAAAAGTTGATTTAAAATAAATTTAACACAGTTTGAGCCAAAATGGTTGAATGGCGATGCTTCCCGTTTGATGGCCTTTCGTTTTTAACCAGAAATGCACACGCTGCTTTTCTGATTTTCCGTGTCTTTTTCTTGTGTCACTTGAAATGTATCTGTTTTAATTAATTGCTACTTAAGGTGAAACATGTGAGAAAAAAAAAATGAACGATCAGTATAGTGGGACTAAATCGCATACCATTCAATCCTGAATTTTACCATCCGTTACTGGCAATGAAATTGGGATACTGGTTGATATGTCCCGGTAGATCCATGCATTTCAGTCCAAGCCCGATGGGCCTCGACTTTTTTTACGCTCCTAGGGCCAGGCTTCGGGACATTTTTTCACATCATAGTTAAGACGCTGGCTGGGCTTCGGGCTTATTTAGGCTTCTCCAACATTGTTTTATACTTCAACTGTTTTATATCTATAGATTTAATTTCAGGCAATTTTATGATTTGAGAAGGCAAAATTGATCAAATAGACTATGATCAGTCTTCCGCTGGCCGCTTTGTCATTACTTTAACCCTTTTATACTTTGAGCACCTGCCACTCCAAAGGTGAGATATTTTATTAGCTCACTTGTAATAAATGCAAAGCTTCTGTCAAGAACAATTGTTCTTTGCAAAACAAACAAACAAACAAACATATACAGAGATAATATACAGTCAGTCAACATATAACATGGCTTTTCACAAAAAAACAAAAAAAAAACAAACAAACAAAAAGGACATATTGATTTGAGATCAAAGAGTTTTAAATTTAAGAAGGAACATATTATAACCCTGATTAAATGGGGATTATATTTTAAAACATTAAAGTTCTAAATAATAAATATAGCCGTAAGTGACAATTATCAGGGGTCAAGCTCCTAATGCCTTTAAAATTTTAAGGTTTTAGGGTGTAGTCCAAACCAAAATGTATGGCTAACACTAAAACACATCCACGATGGAGAACACGCTCACAAACACACAGAAATGAAATGGTTAAACTTATATTAATGCTCATTAACGATGATTAGAGACAAACACATGCACACACATTTCATTGCACATTTAGATTTCTGAAACAAATGACAGGCGACAAAACACTTATAGCAAGTTATTTTTTAAGAGTTTAAATGCAATTTTCAGTTTTGTAACCTCAAAACATAATTGGCATAATTGTAAAAACTGATAAGTCTGTATGAATACAGTGGTACACTTTTTAAATGTGATCATGCATGCAATGATAATGAATTTATCATGTCTAAATGCCAATCTTAATGAAAAAACTGAAAAATACTATATTAGTGATTTTAATGAGCCCATTTGTTGTCTTCTGGAGCCATCTAGTGGTTATAATTATTAACTGCAGAGACCTTACCATGGACATAATAGTTTTTAATGTTGATAACTATTATAGTGCCATTTTTCCCCAATCTCCATACAATGTTGTATGATTGTTTAGAATTACATCATGTATCAGTTTACACAGTTTTGGGTTTTCTTTTAAGATTTATAGGCTTTTGGGTACACTATATAAATACCACATTTTAAAATGACCCTGCCATAGCTGTCCAAATGCAAATATTTAGCATTTTATTTGATAATTATTGACCCAGAGAGTCTAGAGGATTGTACTGCACTGATTTTTTATTTTATTTTTTTTTATTTTAAGTTTAAAACCTAGGGCTAGTTGGAGAATAGAGAATATTCCACTGTTTCATTGCTCTGTGCTGCCTTACTTATTGACCACACCTGATTCTGATCATCAGCTCGTTAGAAGAGAGCTCCATGAACCGAATGGATTGTGTCAGATAAGAGCCAATGAGTGGTCCTCTGCTGCCATGTACTGATTATAATGGCAATTTCACTTTACCATTGAAACGTAGTGGTTTTAACCTTTATAACTGTTATAGCACCAATTTTTGCCCGATCTGCACAACATTTTGCAAGCTTGTTTGGAATCATATGATGTATGACTTTGCATAATTTCATGAAGTTTTGAGTTGTCACTTAGGATTTGCAGGCTTTTGGTTACACTTGGTAAACAACAACATTTCAATGACCCTGTTAAAGCTGTCCAAATTCAAAAGTTCAACGTTTTTTTTTGTTTTTTTTTTTTGATAATTATTGACCTAGAGTGTCCAAAGAATTGTACTGCAATGGTTTCATTGAGGTTGAGTGAAGACCTAGAAGTATTTATAGCTGTTTTTATGTTTTTTTTTTTAAATTTTCCCCATTATTATAGCGCCACCAAGTTGCTGAACTTTTTTTTTTTTTCATTTGACCAAAAATTGAGCTTCTACTGATGTGTACCGAGTTTGGTGAAAATATCTCATTCTAGGTTTTTCAATCATCTTGAATAATTAATGAACAATTTGATTGACAGTGGTTCTTGAGGCAAAGTTGTTCAGAATGAGAAGATCTATCATATGATATGAAGATTGTGCATATGCATGAAAAGCCCCATGATTACGATATGCATAAAACTCGTTAGCACCACCTGGTGAGTGATTTCTTTCAAATTTCTCACAGACCTCTAGGGCCATGACAAATAGGCCTGCCAAGTTTCATTCCGATCAGCCTTTGTTAACCTTGTCTAATGGGTGCTCAAAGTTGATTTTTAAGATACGCGAATGTCTTCATAGATCTTCTTGGCACTTTGGACAAAGACGCTGCATACCAATTTTCAATTCAATTGGATTAACGGTAGTGTAGTTATAGTATACGTTTTAAGTTTTTACATTATTATAGTGCTACCAAGTGGCCGAACGCTGCAATTTTTTTACCTAAAAACAAGCTCTTACAGATGTGTACAGAGTTTGGCAAAAATATCTCATTCCGTTCGAGTGTTATAGCTAAAATGAACAATTGGCTAAAGTTAGCATAACAGGTTTTTGCGCACTGTTGCGTGCAAAAATTGAAATTTTAACTTTTTTTGGATAATTATTTATATTCACTGTCCAGAGAATATTTCTGCACTGGTTTGGTTCCAATCGTGAGAAAAAATCTAGGACTAGCTCGCAAAAGTAGATTTAGGACATAACGCAATTTTGCAGAAAAAACGGACTTCATACTCCGCGACAGTGCAAAAATTGTACGAGCTATGGGCAAAAATGTAAAAAAAGTTAGTAGCGCCATCTATAGGCTGACTGGGGCGAGGCTTTGTCAGATTTGTTTATTGGGGAGCTCTACCTTCTGGCCAAGTTTCAGCTCTCTAGGCCTTACGGTTTGGTCTGCACGTTCAGTTTTAGCAGAAAAAAAATAAAAATAAAAACAAATCTTTACAATTACAATAGGGTTTCAGCACTGCATGCTCGAACCCCTAAAAAATCTCTTGTGTATGTTTCTCATAATGTGTAGACATTTGTATGTGTAAATATGTACTCTGTGTACGCTGTCTTAATGATTTAGTTTTCTTCTGATTTTATTGCAGAGTAAGTGGAATGAAACCACAGTCCACTGTTTTGACAGAAGACATGCATTGATAATAGTCTGCTTGTACAGGATTTCAAAAGTCACCAAAGACCACAGTTTCAGCTAAAAATCTTCCTTACTCTTCTACTCAAAGAAAAAAAATATTAATAATATTAATAAAAAAAAAAAAAGGTCACCTACATCATGGATGACCAGAAGATGAGTAAATTATCAGCTTCATTTTTGGGTGTACTATATCTTTAAGCTACTCCCTACTCACAAGATCTCTGTTTGATTTCAGTTCACTTGACAAACTGCATTTGCATTTGGATTCGCAACAACCTGCAAGGTCATTCAACAAACAAAAATTGAAAAGTCACACATATTAGAATGTTTATGATGACATAATATACGTATGCAAATAAAAGTAAAATATCATAAACTGTACGCAAAACATTGTAAAATTAAAAACAAAATCTGCAAATTTAATTCAGATGTTATTTTAAGTATTATATCATTAACAGTGCATTACAGTAATTCTCTTTTGTTTCTTAAATTACTTAGAAATGTATACACATTTACAAAAATAATGTCAATAATAATTAGTGAAATCACCAGCAGATGGTGCAAATGGCCAAATGGCACCATTGCTCACAAAAAATAAATAAATAAATAAATAAATTAATTAATTAATAAATAAATGAATAGAACAATTTTTTTTTTTTTTGTATTGAACAGGAAAAAAAAAAAATAAGTGTATTTTATTACAGGAATAAAATAAAATAAAATAATAAAAGTAAAGTAAAATATACTAATTTAAATACTGTGCGACTTTTTTTGTTTTGTTTTACAGAAATTTGCATTAAACATTTTTTACAGATATTTTCTGAATTATTATGATCAAACACCTTTACTGTAACAATAAAGAAAGACAGTAAACACTAATAGATCTCTCAAGATCTCTGTGTCTTCACTTATTACTAATCAGTTTGACTTAATTTCATACCAGAGGTCTTATTGAGAATTAACAGAAGTTTAGATGCTAACATTTTAGTAAAAATCGTAAAGATTGTCACCATGATAGGGATCAGCACTGTAAATAAATAAATAAATAAATAAATTAATTAATTAATTAAAAAAAAAAAAAAAAAGATAACGGTCAAGTGACTGGCAGCTATGACTGCCCCAAAAACAAACAAACAAAAAAAAAAACACAAAAAAACAAAACAAAACATAAAATTACAGTAAAATATCTTAATTTCAATAAAGTGCAAAACCCCTTATTTTACAGATTTATTCTTGTTTCAATTACGATAATTTACTTAAATTTGACAGTTTTTCTTTGGCAGCAATAGCTGCTGGTCATTTGACAGTGTTTTTTTTTTAACAGTGATGATCCCAATCATGGTGCCAACTTTTTACATTTGTCTAAAATCTGTATCTGCATTGCACAAGTCCTCCTATCTGCTGTCAAACTAATGCTACATTTCTTTTTTAATAATGTCATACCTATAGTCAGTGTTGGACAGTTGTGTCAAGGAAAAGTTACAATGCTTGAAAAAGCATTTTCAAATCATGTATATCTGTCGTCAATGAAAAAGCATTTTATTTTTGAAAGACTGACTTACAAAAGAGAAAGGAAATGGGAGTACATTGTGTTGATGTTATGTAATGTGCATTTACTCTTCCATTTTAAAAGAGAAAGTAAACACAACCAAAAGTACTTTGCACACAGGAAAGGGTAGGGCTCCTGTTTACACTGAGCACACATCCTGTACGACAATCCTGTAAAAATGTTTTTTTCAGCTTGTGACTTTCCAGCAAGTTTGTCTCTCTAGTTACTACTTGGCCACTCACTCAAAAGAGAGAAAGTCATGGATAACATCTACAAAAATCACATTTCAAAAATAAATTAAAAATAAATTACAAAAAGTTTGGTTGTATGATTGTCTTGAAATTGGCAAAATCTCAGAGTCTGTTTCTATTTTGAGCAAAACACCATACAAAACACTGGCATAATGAAAATGAAAGTAGACACAACTGGTGTGTGCCCAGCCACAAAAAAAAACAAAACAAAAAAAAACATCCCTGTTTGCATCCTGATCATAAGATGATCACTCATTAAATGTTTGATTAAACCACATTCCTGTAGCTCTAACAACAAAGCATGGCACGAACAATCCCTGTTTACAAGGAACAAGGAATGAATAAACTGATGAAATGACTTTAAGTGCACTTTGGATAAAAAACATTCATAAACTGTGAAATATAATACAAAATGTGTAAATGTTGTAAGAGTTATTATAATGATGATCTGTGTAAAATTCTATGAATTATGGATTATAATGAACGTTGTTTAATGATTATAGCTTTGGAATATTTTTTGTCTCACTGTCACTAGTGATACAATTTCAAAACTCTTAGCAGAACTGCAAAACACTTGGTTCTTTAAAAACTGGCCATGCTACTATTCTTTAGTGTTGTATGTTTTATTTCACAAAAAAATAAAAAAATAAATAAACAAATAGAGTAAATTTAATAACAACACTTTATAAAACACACACAATAATAAACTAGCTGAAACACTACAAGGTTTGTTAATAAACAATTAAGAGTAACTGTAATGATTACAATCAGTACAGACACTGAGAACTGAATTTTTATGTTTATTGCATTAGACACTTCTTTATTTATAAGACATTTCACAGTAACACAACTACACAAAACAGATGTCGTGATACTTACTCAGTTATGCTATATCAAATTGACTATATTGAGTTATTTGCAAATATACACTGCAGGTGAATAGGGTTTAAAAAAAAAAAAAAACTTTACTTACCCCTTTGATTGATTACAATCATTGATTGATTTTATTTATTTTTATTTATTTATTTTTTTTTTGTATTACAAGTTTTCTAAAATCTAAACACTGGATTTCAGTTTCAAAATTATTGTTTTAGTTTATTCTATTTATTTATTTATTTGACATATTGGAGTCAAATGTTTTTACAGAGGGTGTATCTCATTTTGTCACTTTATAATTCAGAAAATACTTAGAACAGACAGAAAACGTCTAGGTTACGTACGTAACCCTCGTTCCCTGAAGGAGGGAACGGAGACGTTACATATGGGAACTCGCTTGAGAGTCCAATCATCTCCAAGCCTTATTCAAAAGGCCAATGAACATTCATGAACATTGGCGAGTGGTATTTGCATGCCGAGCCACTCCCCCGTACATACGGGTATATAAGAGGGCGGCGTGCAACCACTCATTCAGGCTTTTGCTGAGGAGCCGAGCTGCAGCCTGGCGTCAGCGCGACGTCAGGTCGTGGCAGGGGATGTAACGTCTCCGTTCCCTCCTTCAGGGATTGAGGGTTACGTACGTAACCTAGACGTTCCCCTTCAGTCGTTTCACTACGACGTTACATATGGGAACAGACCCATGGAACAGGCCACGAACCAGACGTCGCGTTACGCAACACACCGCGTGACAGGCGGACGTGTCAGCAGACGGATATGAGCGTAACCTTCCCAACGCCCTGGGGGCCAATAGGGGGCCCCACAGGGATGCCAGTTGTACTGAAGCAGGAGTTGGGGGGGCGGAGCACATGAAATCTCTACATGTGGAACACAAGAAATTCAATATATCCATAGATTTTAGGGATATATGAGGGAAACATCGGCCCTCTGGCTGACCGTGGAAAAATACTGAAACATGTTGCCACAACCTGCTGGGCGAAGGAGACCCAACCGGAGCACAGACAAGCACTACTCCGCACTAGGCCTGACTGCGGGGCATGGAGGACCCAGGTTCGCCGGAGGGAACAACTGAGGGAAATAGCGCACGGATCCATTAGGAATGGCGCAGCAAGCCGACACCAGCCGGACTCCCGCTCGCCTGTGATGTCTATGTTAAGACACGGGAGGATACGGCCTCTACGCGAAGGTTGTAGAACCTGGCGAAGGTATTAGGTGTCGCCCAACCCGCAGCTCTACAGATATCTGCTAGTGAGGCGCCATGAGCCAACGCATAGGATGAGGCAACACTCCGTGTGGAGTGGGCACGAACACCTAAGGGGCATGGCTCTCCCTGGTTTTGGTACGACAGGGAGATGGCATCTACCACCCAATGGGCCAACCTCTGTTTGGAGACAGCATTCCCTTTCTGCTGACCTCCAAAGCAGACGAAGAGCTGCTCGGTGCGTCTGAAGTGCCGAGTGCGGTCCACGTATATACGCAGAGCGCGAACTGGACACAGCAGCGCAGAGGCTGGGTCTGCCTCCTCCAGGGGCAGAGCTTGCAGGTTCACCACCTGATCGCGGAAAGGCGTGGTGGGAACCTTGGGCACATAACCGGGCGGGGTCTCAGGATGACGTGAGAATCGCCGGGCCCGAATTCCAGGCACGTTTCGTCGACAGAGAAAGCTTGTAGGTCCCCTACCCTCTTGATGGAGGCCAGTGCGGTCAGGAGCGCTGTCTTAAGTGACAGATATTTTAGCTCAACTGACGCAAGTGGCTCAAATGGGGCCTCCCGCAGGCCCTGGAGGGCGACGGAGAGGTCCCAAGAGGGTATGGGGTGCGGCCTGGGGGGATTAACCCTTCTCGCACCTCTCAGGAACCTCACGATGAGTTGGTGCTTACCTAGGGATGTTCCATCCACTGCATCGTGGTACGCTGCAATGGCAGCAACGTACACTTTGAGAGTTGAAGGGGACAGCCTGCGCTCCAACTTTTCTTGCAGGAAGGAAAGCACTACTGCAATCGTACATCTCTGTGGGTCCTCCCCGCGAGAGGAACACCAGTCGACGAACAGACCCCATCTCAGCGCATAGGCCTGCCTTGTAGAGGGGGCTCTGGACTGAGTGATAGTTTCTATCACGGCCTGTGGAAGGCCGGAGAGGTCTGACGCGTCCCGTCCAGGAACCAGACGTGCAGGTTCCACAGGTCGGGGCGCGGGTGCCAAAGTGTGCCCATCCCCTGAGAAAGAAGGTCTCTCCTCAAGGGGATTTTCCAGGGAGGGGCTGCCGCGAGGGAAATGAGTTCTGGAAACCAGGTCCGGGTGGGCCAGTATGGCGCAACCAGCAGAACCTGCTCCTCGTCCTCCCTGATCTTGCACAGTGTCTGTGCAAGGAGGCTCACTGGGGGAAAGGCGTACTTGGGCCCAGGAGGCCAGCTGTGTGCCAGTGCGTCCCTGCCGAGGGGAGCCTCGTCGAGGGAGTAAAACAGCTGGCAATGGGAGGATTCGGGGGAAGCAAACAGATCTATCTGGGCCTCCCCGAAATGGCTCCAAATCAGCTGGACTGTCTCGGGGTGGAGTCGCCATTCTCCAGGATGGGTGGACTGCCGTGAGAGCTGGGGCTGCACGGTTGAGTTCTCCTGGAATGTGAACGGCGCTCACATTCCAGGGTGAATTGTGTGGTGAATTCACATAGCGATTTCAGCCACGTTTGACTCCATAGGAGCAGATGGCGGGCGAGTTGTGACATGCGACGGGAGCGTAGACCACCCTGACGGTTGATGTAGGCTACAGTCGCTGTGCTGTCGGTACGAACAAGCACGTGCTTGTGACGCAACGTCGGTCGGAAGCGACGAAGGGCCAGAAGCACAGCCAACAACTCTAGGCAATTGATATGCCATTGCAGTCGAGGTCCTGTCCAAAAGCCCGATGCTGCTTGCCCGTTGCATACACCACCCCAACCCGTGGAAGAGGCATCCATGTATACCACAAGATGCCTGGAGACTTGCCCCAGGGGGACTCCGGCCTGAAGGAAGGCCAGGTCTGACCACGGGCTGAACAGACGGCGACGCTGCGGGGAAACGCCAATCCGGATTGTGCCACGGTGCCATGCCCATCTCGGGACTCGATCGTGTAACCAGCGCTGAAGCGGTCTCATATGAAGCAGGCCGAGCGGCGTCACTGCGGCTGCGGCTGCCATATGCCCCAGGAGCCTCTGAAATGTTTTGAGAGGGACCGCTGTTTTGTGTCTGAATGACTCCAAACACTTCAGCACTGACTGCGCGCGCTCGTTGGTGAGGCGGGCTGTCATACTGACCGAGTCCAGCTCCACGCCGAGAAAAGAGATCCTCTGCACTGGGGAGAGTTTGCTCTTCTCTCGGTTGACCTGAAGGCCCAGATGGCTGAGGTGCCGGAGCACCAAGTCCCTCTGTTCGCACAACAGATCTCGCGAGTGAGCTATGAGAAGCCAGTCGTCAAGATAGTTGAGGATGCGAATGCCCGTCTGCCAAAGAGGGGACAGGGCAGCCTCCGCGACTTTCGTAAAGACGCGGGGAGAGAGGGAGAGGCCAAATGGAAGCACTTTGTACTGATACGCTCGACCCTCGAAAGCAAACCGTAGGAAGGGTCTGTGTCGAGGCAGGATCGAGACGTGAAAGTACGCGTCCTTCAGGTCGATGGCTGCGAACCAATCCTGGGGACGAATGCATGTTAGCATGCGCTTCGTCGTGAGCATCTTGAACGGCAGCCTGAGAAGGGACCGATTCAGGGCTCGAAGATCCAGGATGGGTCTTAACCCACCGCTCTTTTTGGGCACGATGAAGTAAGGACTGTAAAACCCTGACTTCATCTCGGCTGGAGGGACAGGCTCGATTGCGTCCTTAGCCAGTAGGACTGCAACCTCCGCACGAAGCACAGCGGCATGTGTGTCCGAATGGACAGAAGTGGAAAGGACGCCTCTGTACCTGGGCGGACGCCTGGCGAACTGAATCGCATAGCCGAGACGTACCGTCCGAATCAACCACCGCGAGGGGCTGGGAAGCTGAAGCCAGGCTCCCAGCCTGGTCGCCAGGGGTATCAAAGGGACGTTGACCGACGTGACCGCAGTGGGGCAGCCTGGGGGGGGGAAGGGGAAGGGGAAGGGGACTGATCCCAGAGGGAAGAACGTCCTGGAGAAAAGTCAGACTGCACTGGGCAGCGCTTACCGTCTTCCCTAGTTCCCACGCTGGTGACATCAGGCTCCGAGTCCGAATCCGAGGAGACACTTCTTGGGCGCTGCTCAAAGAGGGAACTCGGGGCCTGAACCCCGGAGGTGAGAGAATTGACTCTTTTTGTGACAGCTCCCGGCCCTCCACCGGGAGTGGGGACGTTGATGTTGTCATCCCCCAAAGAGCGATTCTCTCCACCTCCGGGATGCCCGCGTCAGGGACGCTTCGCAGATCTTTTGCGGGTGACCGGTCCCTGAGACGTGGACGGCGCCACTCTCCCACGGCCAGCTCGACGTCGGGCCGCCAATCTGGTGTCATGTACCTTAGCAGGGGACGGAGCTGGTTGTTTGGAAGCCGCGGGGGGGCGCCCTCGGCGACAAGCAGGCGGAGGTTGGGGCCCTGCGGACGTGGTTGGAATGTCGCGGCGGGGCAGGATGTGTTTAATCGCCTCCGTCTGCTTTTGAACCGCTGAGAACTGCTGGGCAAAGTCCTCGACGGTGTCGCCGAATAGGCCGCCCTGGGAGATAGGAGTGTCGAGAAACCGTGATTTGTCGACATCTGCCATCTGGGCCAGGGTCAGCCATAGATGTCGCTCCTGGACCACTATGGTGGACATCATCTGACCAAGGGAACGCGCCGTCACCTTCGTAGCCCGGAGTTCCTCCATTGCACCCTGGTCAGAACCCCTCTCGTGCAGGTGTTTCAACACCTTGGCCTGGTACACCTGTAAGGTGGCCATGGCGTGCAAGGCGGTGGCAGCCTGTCCAGCGGTGTGGTAAGTCCGGCCCGCGAGAGCGGACAAGAACTCACACGCCCTGGAGGGGAGATGGGGCCGATCCCGCCAGGTGGCAGCGCCGGGCGGGCATAGATGCACCGCGACAGCGCGCTCGACCTGAGGGACCGCCTCATAACCCCGGGCTGCACCGTCGTCGAGAGAGGCGAGGGGAGAGGAGCTGGGACATGGACGAGAAGAGTGCGGGGCTCGCCAAGTCCTCACCAGCTCCTCATGCACCTCCGGGAAGAAAGGCACTGGGGGAGAGCGCGGCGGTGCCGCGGGAGCCCTCCCCAGAAACCAATCATCCAGCCTAGAGGGATCGGCCGGAGGTGTTTTGGGCAGACCGATCTCCTTGGCGGCTCGGAGGAGCATAGCCGACAGTTCAGCATCCGTCTCAGACGGGGCGGCAACCGCAGAGGGGTACCGACCCGCCGAGTCGTCCGCCTCATCGTCAGACTCTCCCTCTGATGCTGCAGCAGACATCTCGATCTCCTGGGGAGCGCCAAAGGAGATACCCAGCCCGCTGTACGGGGAGGTATACTGCTCTGGCAGCTCAACGGGACTGCGCGGTGACGCAGAAGTCCGCGGGGCTTTGGGGGCCGACGGAACATTCTGCACAGTCTCCTGAATGTCCCCCAAGTGCCTCACCGCGGCAGCCGAAAAACCTTGACGGCTCAACGACTTACCGCGGGAAGACAACAAGGGGTGCCTACTCATGAATGAGCGGCGGGACTTTAACGCAGCCATGGACATACGTTCGCAATGAACGCACGTACCATCCGTGAACGCTGCCTCAGCGTGCTCTCGGCCCAGGCACGTGAGACAGCGATCATGTCCGTCCAAAGAGGCACCCGGAAGTGCACGGCCGGAGAGAAATTGTCTGTCCTCGACAGCCGCGAGAAATTCACTCTTTTGAAATCCCGGTTCGCCCAGGGAGAAACCGCGGCACAACTGTGCTCTCAAACGGGCGGGACTCGCTGGAGTGCGGGAGGCTTGAATGCCGTGAAAATGGCAGCCCGCAGGATTAGGCTGGCGGCTGCCGAATGCTCTTTTAGATGAAGCTCTTTTAGTAGCTCGGCAGCACGCCAGCAGAGAGAGTGTGAACTCTTTTCTTTTTTTTTTTAAATGGCTCAGAAGACGAGGCTCCAAAAGCAAAGGTCTGAATGAGTGGTTGCACGCCGCCATCTTATATACCCGTACGTACGGGGGAGTGGCTCGGCATGCAAATACCACTCGCCAATGTTCATGAATGTTCATTGGCCTTTTGAATAAGGCTTGGAGATGATTGGACTCTCAAGCGAGTTCCCATATGTAACGTCGTAGTGAAACGACTGAAGGGGAACAAGATATTACAGCAGTCAAATGATGATGTTATGGTCTGTTTTCTAACGTTGATAAAATCGAGAATTCTTATTGACTTCCGTCTACTTTTGAACAGATATGGTGTGGGTGCGATGCTTTGTGTAAAATATATGAAGGAGAATTATTTTTTTCTGTGTGATGTTACGAGTGTCTTTTTTTGATGTGTTTGTAAATTGTGTTTTTTTGTTTGTTTTTTTTTTTTGTGAGAACAATATGTGTTAATTGTGGGATTAATTTATTGTTAAATAAAGCACTTTTAAAATTCAATTCTCTCTCTCTCTCTCTCTCTCTCTCTCTCTCTCTCTCTCTCTCATTCTGTCCAATGTTATTGTGTTATTTTCAGTAAAGTTATTTTATTTGCTTGTGTTTTGAAAATTTTGTATAATTAAAACTGTTTAGTTAAATTTAAAAATCTGACAAAATTACTGTATGATTTATAATATTACTAATATTACTATATTATTTAGAAAAATAGTAAACAATTCCTACAAAACATTTTCTGTTTTGGTTTTAGTTTTTGGCCCATAATTTTTATTTCAGTGCATCCATAGAATATAATATTATTTATTGAATATAATACGGAATAAAATATGATTTATTAAATAATAATAGTTAATAAACAACAACAGCCTTCATAAAAGTTGCTAGGCAATTCTGTCAAAGGTAAAAAGACAGCACTGTCATATACAGCATTAAATTTACATAAAATATAACATCATGAGATTCTGCCCTCAGCCAAAACTATTTGCTCTTAAAAAAAAAAAAAAATAAAAATAAATAAATAAATAATAATAATAATAATAATAATAATATTATATATATATATATATATATATATATATATATACCAAATAGACCAAATACTACCCATTAGATTTACCCAGATTATATCAGATGTTTAACCACTGGAGACATCAGAGCCAATGGCAAATTGATTCATAAGCACTGAACGCCCCTGACATCCTGGAGCTCACATCTCTGAAAACATTGAAGCAAATTTTACAATAGACATTACTAACAAACCACATATTTGAAGTTCAAACAAGTACATTCTCACCTAATAAATAAATAAATAAACATTTATATTTATATTTATATTTATATTAACAAAAACATTTAGTAACAACTGTTTTATTTTTTTTTTATTTTTTTCTAATTAGTCACTGAATCCAAGCCCAAGAGAATTATTTTCCTTGCTGGGAAAACAGGAGATGGAAAAAGCAGTGCTGAGAATACAATTCTTGGAAAACAAATATTAAAAAGTGAATCTTCACCAATTTCAAAAACAAAAGATTTTGACACTGGAGATGAGATGGTTAATGGAATAAATACCAAAGTTATTGACACACCTGGAAGCTTTGATACAAGTGATAATGAGTATGATATCAAAGAAAAGCTCATTAGTACTCTGGTTGAATGTGCTCCAGGTCCTTATATTTTAACCATTGTTCTGAAAATTGGAAAACACACATCACAAGAAGATTGAGGAAAAATTTTGGGAATATTTGACAGAATGTAATTTGAAACATTCAGTAGTTTTATTCACTCATGGTGAACAGCTAGAAGGTCAAACAATAGAGGAATTTGTGGAAAAAGAGTCCAAAACTACAGGAACTGGTCGATAAATGTGGAGGTCACTGTCACGTCATTGACAACAAATACTGGAAAAGTCGCTGGTGGGGATACAGAAGCAACAGAGTTCAGGTCAAAAATCAGTTGAGGACCATTGACCAGATGGTGACAGAAAAGGGCTGCTATACCAATGAGCTGCTTGAGATGGTGGAGGAAGAAGTTCAAAAGGAGTTTGAGAATATAAAGGAGGACAATTTGTCTCCCGAAGAGAAACAAGAAAAAGCTAAGCAGACTGTTTGTCCTATCCTCGGCATCGCCGTTCCAGTAGCATTCCTTGTGGCATTGGTGAAAGGAGTGAAAAAAACAGGTTTTGATGCTAAAGAAGACAAAGTAGCAGTGGCAGCTGCAGCAGGAGGAGCAGCAGCAGTAGGAACAGCAGCAATTTCTGCAGTGGCAGGAGTGGCAGAAGCAGTAATTGCAGTGGAGGCAGGAGCAGCAGTGGCTACAGCAGCAGCTGCAGGAACAGTCGCAGCAGTGGAAGCAGGAATTGCAGCCGGAGCAGCAGCAGTGGAGGCGGGCATCGCTGCAGGAGCAGCAGCAGCAGCAGTAGAATCAGGAGTTGCTGCAGGCACTGGCATTGGAGCAGCAGCTGGTTCAGGTATTGCTGTAGGTGTCGTATTTGGAGCTGCAGCTGTTGCAGGAGCGATTGGAGGAGGAGTTACTGGACACAGAGCAGCAGCGGAAGCTGATTCTGTGCTTGATGCCATTAAGTTAGCAGCCACAGCTAATTACAAGAATGCAAGAGGTGTTGTTGAAAAGGCAGAACAACTCCCTTCTAATGTTCATGAGAAATTTTTTAAAAAGTGATTTGATTATAAAAATATATGAATATACATTTCCAAGACACTTTCTTACCAAACTTAGTATGCACGAATCACATTAATGTAAAATTATTCACTGAAAATTACATTTTAGCTGATTTAGGTGCTGATGAAAAAGGGAAGGGATGTTTATTGATGTATTGCATTTCATATATATGTGTGTGACCCTGGACCACAAAACCAGTCTTAAATAGCATGGGTTTATTTGTAGCAATAGCCAAAAGTACATTGTTTGGGTCAAAATTATCGATTTTTCTTTTATGTCAAAAAACATTTGGATAGAAAGTAAAAACCATGTTCCGTGAAGATATTTTCTACTGTAAATATATCAAAACTTAATTTTTGATTAATAATATGCATTGCTAAGAACTTCATTTGGACAACTTTAATGGTGATTTTCTCAATATTTTAATTTAATTTTTTTTTTTTTTTTTCACCACCAGATTCCAGATTTTAAAATAGCTGTAGTTCGGCCAAATATTCTTCTATTCTAACAAACCACACATCAATGGACGGTTTATTTATTCAGCTTTCAGATTATGTATTATCTCCATTTTTTAGAAATTGACCCTTGTGACTGGTTTTGTGGTCCAGGGTCACACGCACGCACACACACACACACACACAAACACACATACACTGGGATTGTTTAGTGATGAATTGATTTTGCATGTGCCTTTAAATACAAATGATTGTTTAAGTTTGCATCTAAAATCTATTTGTTGTCTACAGTATATCTTTGTTTTGGCATTGTGGGAAAATAATTTGTCTTCAATAAACTTTAATTTGACTGTGACTCATGTCTGTTTCTTGGCCTTAAAACAAACAAACAAACAAACAACACCCAATTTATTTGAACATAATATTACTGCTGATGTTTGTGCTGCTGATTCTGTACTGGAATGTTCATGTAACTTCCTAGAGAGTGACGTTGTTAAGGACAGGCATTTCTTAAGTGGTTATCAAACAGCAGGTAAGTTAACTTGAAGGCTGGTGAAGTTTCTATGAGTATTTTTCATTGTAAATTCATGTTATGTAAGTCATGTTCAGGGTTGAGAGCAGTCATGGCCTAATAGTGAGAGAATTGGACTTGTAACCCAAAGGTCACGGGTTTGAGTCACATTACCGGCAGGGATTGTAGATGGGGGGGGAGTGCTCACAGTGTGTGTTTGTTCATTACTCACTGCTGTGTGTAGAGCACAAATTTGGCATGTCAGATCTGTTAACTAGTGTAGTTACTGAATGATATATAAAGAGGACGTGACATGTGGCAACCCATACTCCCATCCAAGTGCACACAGAGCTGGGACTCAAACCTGCAACCTTTCAGTTACAAGCCCAACTCCCTAACCATTAGGCCACAGTATACCACTTGAATAAACAAAACCAACTAAAACACATCTCAGCATTCTTAAAAAGTCAATTTCATTTCAAGGAAATGTGCTTTCACCTGTAGGATTGAGTGTGTAGTCAGCTGTTCAGAAATTCTCTGCGGTGTCCTCACCAACTCAGTCAGGTCCAGACTATTTAGGGCTCAACAGAAGTCCTTTTTTTAGGCTCAGATAATAGGTTATAAAGAATAAATCACTCCGAGACTTGTTTTAGGAGAGGTTTAAACGCATCACCATTTGAAATGGTTTTGGTTTAATAAAACAATAACTCATAAGCAATAAATCAAAATAACAGCAAGAAAGTCTTCACCTCAAGATGCGGCGATAGAGCATGATTCAGATCTTACATTATATAGTCACGCATAAACCTTTAAAAGTCTCTTCCTTTTACTTCTATATAAGTCAAGCACATGTACACACATACACAACACTTTAAACTAAGTTGCTATTGCGATCTTGGTTACAGGATATTGGTGACCTTTGTTCTAGTTTATTGACACAAAGGGTCAAAACTTCAAATGCAAAGCTGTAGCAGTTTAACACCTCTAGACCGCTATATAGCATACAGTTTTTATATCACACCTTTTATATCATAAAGCAACGTTTCAATACAGTATAGATAAAAAATAAAATGTAACTCTTTAACCTAAGTTCTGTTCTGCAGTTTCGTTGCAGAATGCATCTCCAATGAGAGGTTAAATCATTCTAAAACATTAAGTTAAGTAACACATATGCATTGCAGTTTCAAAAGCTATTGCAAGCAACACTTGTGCCCCACCTCTGATAAAATCAAAATGTCAACATTTGTTAAACCAAAAGTGAGTGACCGTGGTCTCCACCCTATACATTTTTTTAGAGGCTAAAGAGGAAGTTTGAAGTCTCAGTGTTTCTAACTCTTCTGCTAAAGAGTTCAATTCAAAATAATAGTAATAAAAAAAATAAATTAATTAAAAACATTCAAAGCAATCAATTCTTTCAGCAATTTCATTATTCTCTTATTTATATATTCTTGCTTTCTGATTAATCAAATCATTCCCCTTAACTTAAACAGGATACTCTGATGTTCCGACTTTCCATCCGGTTGTCCATCTTCGGCCCCGTCCGGTGTCCAACTGCAGCTGTCTTTTTTTTCCTTTTGTTTTTTTTTTTGGTTTGTTTATTCCAATCCCGCTGTAATCATTGAAATAATAAATCATTCAAATAAATTTCTAGTTTACCTGGTTCATTGTTACTGTTCCCTAGTGACATTTGCTCAGCAGATTGCATCATCTAACACTACAGATAACAAATTAAACCTTACTGTGAAGAGTTGCCAAACATATAAGGCAAAATATATATCTATCAGTATGTTAATGTTTTGAAGTAAAATCATTAAATGGTATTGGTGACAGTGGCACTAATTAAGAGACTACCTCATCTGAAGAGAGAAAAAATACAAAAAACATATGAACTGTTCTCATTTATTTATTAACAACACGTTCATCACACATTTATCTGCATCATCAGAAAACAGTCTTCATTAAATAAATAATAAGCAGTTAACTTTGCTGAAACTCATAATAAATGGAACAGCTTTTCCAGTATATTAATTGTTTGTGCTACTAGGTGTGTAGCAAAACCCTGCATAACTAATAAATTGCGGCATTCTGTGGTCAAATGAGTTATTGTGCACCCTCTTTCAGGAGCAGCAGCAGTGGAGATGGGCGTTGCTGCAGGAGCAGCAGCAGCAGCAGTAGAATCAGGAGTTGCTGCAGACACTGGCATTGGAGCAGCAGCTGGTTCAGGTATTGCTGTAGGTGTCGTATTTGGAGCTGCAGCTGTTGCAGGAGCGATTGGAGGAGGAGTTACTGGATACAGAGCAGCAGCAGAAGCGGATTCTGTGCTTTATGCCATTAAGTTAGCAGCCACAGCTAATTACAAGAATGCAAGAGGTGTTGTTGAAAAGGCAGAACAACTCCCTTCTAATGTTCATAAGAAATGTTTTAAAAAGTGCTTTGATTATAAAAATATATGAATATACATTTCCAAGACACTTTCTTACCAAACTTGGTATGCACGAATCACATTAATGTAAAATTATTCATTGAAAATTACTGTCACATTCATGTCTGTTAATGTCTTTGGTTTCTCCCATTGTCTCCCCCCGTCGATCTGTCTGTTTTGGTTTAACCCTCATTATCGTCATCCCCTACACCTGTGATTGTCATTAGTCTCACCCTTTATAAGTCTGTTTGTATTCTGAGTTCTCTGTTGGTCCTTAATGTTGTTTTGGAGTGTGTGGATGTATCACTGTGTTCCTGCCTGTTCCTGCCTGTTCCTGCCTGTTCCTGCCTGTTCCTGCCTGTTCCTGCCTGTTCCTGCCTGTTCCTGCCTGTTCCTGCCTGTTCCTGCCTGTTCCTGCCTGTTCCTGCCTGATTCGTATGAAGAATTATATTAAAGTGTTTGTTTGTATCGTATCTCGTTTCCCGTCTCGTCCATCCAGCACGACACGTCACAATTACATTTTAGCTGATTTAGGTGCTGATGAAAAAGGGAAGGGATGTTTATTGATGTATTGCATTTCATATATATGTGTGTGACCCTGGACCACAAAACCAGTCTTAAATAGCATGGGTTTATTTGTAGCAATAGCCAAAAGTACATTGTTTGGGTCAAAATTATCGATTTTTCTTTTGTCAAAAAACGTTTGGATAGAAAGTAAAAACCATGTTCCATGAAGATATTTTCTACTGTACATATATCAAAACTTAATTTTTGATTAATAATATGCATTGCTAAGAACTTCATTTGGACAACTTTAATGGTGATTTTCTCAATATTTTAATTTAATTTTTTTGTTTTTTTTTTTTTTCACCACCAGATTCCAGATTTTAAAATAGCTGTAGTTCTGCCAAATATTGTCCTATCCTAACAAACCACACATCAATGGACGGTTTATTTATTCAGCTTTCAGATTATGTATAATCTCCATTTTTTAGAAATTGACCCTTATGACTGGTTTTGTGGTCCAAGGTCACACGCACACACACACACACATGCACACAAACACACATACACTGGGATTGTTTAGTGATAAATTGATTTTGCATGTGCCTTTAAATACAAATGATTGTTTAAGTTCGCATCTCAAATCTATTTGTTGTCTACAGTATATTTTTGTTTTGGCATTGTGGGAAAATAATTTGTCTTCAATAAACTTTAATTTGACTGTGACTCATGTCTGTTTCTTGGCCTTAAAACAAACAAACAAACAAACAAACAACACCCAATTTATTTGAACATTCTAATAACATTCTAAATACAATATTCAGAATTCACAACAAAACTATAATATTCAGCAGTATGATGATTCACCAATGTTGCTATCATCAAGCTTATTTGTCTCATTTGATGTTAAAAAAGGATGCATGTTGTTTCAAGAAATAGTGACCAACTAAACAACAGAAAAACATCAATGAATTTGTCAAATCTCTTAATAATATTACTGCTGATGTTTGTGCTGCTGATTCTGTACTGGAATGTTCATGTAACTTCCTAGAGAGTGACGTTGTTAAGGACAGGCATTTCTTAAGTGGTTATCAAACAGCAGGTAAGTTAACTTGAAGGCTGGTGAAGTTTCTATGAGTATTTTTCATTGTAAATTCATGTTATGTAAGTCATGTTCAGGGTTGAGAGCAGTCATGGCCTAATAGTGAGAGAATTGGACTTGTAACCCAAAGGTCACGGGTTTGAGTCACATTACCGGCAGGGATTGTAGATGGGGGGGGAGTGCTCACAGTGTGTGTTTGTTCATTACTCACTGCTGTGTGTAGAGCACAAATTTGGCATGTCAGATCTGTTAACTAGTGTAGTTACTGAATGATATATAAAGAGGACGTGACATGTGGCAACCCATACTCCCATCCAAGTGCACACAGAGCTGGGACTCAAACCTGCAACCTTTCAGTTACAAGCCCAACTCCCTAACCATTAGGCCACAGTATACCACTTGAATAAACAAAACCAACTAAAACACATCTCAGCATTCTTAAAAAGTCAATTTCATTTCAAGGAAATGTGCTTTCACCTGTAGGATTGAGTGTGTAGTCAGCTGTTCAGAAATTCTCTGCGGTGTCCTCACCAACTCAGTCAGGTCCAGACTATTTAGGGCTCAACAGAAGTCCTTTTTTTAGGCTCAGATAATAGGTTATAAAGAATAAATCACTCCGAGACTTGTTTTAGGAGAGGTTTAAACGCATCACCATTTGAAATGGTTTTGGTTTAATAAAACAGTAACTCATAAGCAATAAATCAAAATAACAGCAAGAAAGTCTTCACCTCAAGATGCGGCGATAGAGCATGATTCAGATCTTACATTATATAGTCACGCATAAACCTTTAAAAGTCTCTTCCTTTTACTTCTATATAAGTCAAGCACATGTACACACATACACAACACTTTAAACTAAGTTGCTATTGCGATCTTGGTTACAGGATATTGGTGACCTTTGTTCTAGTTTATTGACACAAAGGGTCAAAACTTCAAATGCAAAGCTGTAGCAGTTTAACACCTCTAGACCGCTATATAGCATACAGTTTTTATATCACACCTTTTATATCATAAAGCAACGTTTCAATACAGTATAGATAAAAAATAAAATGTAACTCTTTAACCTAAGTTCTGTTCTGCAGTTTCGTTGCAGAATGCATCTCCAATGAGAGGTTAAATCATTCTAAAACATTAAGTTAAGTAACACATATGCATTGCAGTTTCAAAAGCTATTGCAAGCAACACTTGTGCCCCACCTCTGATAAAATCAAAATGTCAACATTTGTTAAACCAAAAGTGAGTGACCGTGGTCTCCACCCTATACATTTTTTTAGAGGCTAAAGAGGAAGTTTGAAGTCTCAGTGTTTCTAACTCTTCTGCTAAAGAGTTCAATTCAAAATAATAGTAATAAAAAAAATAAATTAATTAAAAACATTCAAAGCAATCAATTCTTTCAGCAATTTCATTATTCTCTTATTTATATCTTCTTGCGTTCTGATTAATCAAATCATTCCCCTTAACTTAAACAGGATACTCTGATGTTCCGACTTTCCATCCGGCTGTCCATCTTCGGCCCCGTCCGGTGTCCAACTGCGGCTGTCTTTTTTTTCTTTTTTTTCCTTTTGTTTTTTTTTTTTGGTTTGTTTATTCCAATCCCGCTGTAATCATTGAAATAATAAATCATTCAAATAAATTTCTAGTTTACCTGGTTCATTGTTACTGTTCCCTAGTGACATTTGCTCAGCAGATTGCATCATCTAACACTACAGATAACAAATTAAACCTTACTGTGAAGAGTTACCAAACATATAAGGCAAAATATATATCTATCAGTATGTTAATGTTTTGAAGTAAAATCATTAAATGGTATTGGTGACAGTGGCACTAATTAAGAGACTACCTCATCTGAAGAGAGAAAAAATACAAAAAACATATGAACTGTTCTCATTTATTTATTAACAACACGTTCATCACACATTTATCTGCATCATCAGAAAACAGTCTTCATTAAATAAATAATAAGCAGTTAACTTTGCTGAAACTCATAATAAATGGAACAGCTTTTCCAGTATATTAATTGTTTGTGCTACTAGGTGTGTAGCAAAACCCTGCATAACTAATAAATTGCGGCATTCTGTGGTCAAATGAGTTATTGTGCACCCTCTTTCAGGAGCAGCAGCAGTGGAGATGGGCGTTGCTGCAGGAGCAGCAGCAGCAGCAGTAGAATCAGGAGTTGCTGCAGACACTGGCATTGGAGCAGCAGCTGGTTCAGGTATTGCTGTAGGTGTCGTATTTGGAGCTGCAGCTGTTGCAGGAGCGATTGGAGGAGGAGTTACTGGATACAGAGCAGCAGCGGAAGCTGATTCTGTGCTTGATGCCATTAAGTTAGCAGCCACAGCTAATTACAAGAATGCAAGAGGTGTTGTTGAAAAGGCAGAACAACTCCCTTCTAATGTTCATAAGAAATGTTTTAAAAAGTGCTTTGATTATAAAAATATATAAATATACATTTCCAAGACACTTTCTTACCAAACTTGGTATGCACGAATCACATTAATGTAAAATTATTCATTGAAAATTACTGTCACATTCATGTCTGTTAATGTCTTTGGTTTCTCCCATTGTCTCCCCCCGTCTCCCATTGTTTCCCCCCATTTTCCCCCCGTGTTAGGGCTCAACAGAAGTCCTTTTTTTAGGCTCAGATAATAGGTTATAAAGAATAAATCACTCCGAGACTTGTTTTAGGAGAGGTTTAAACGCATCACCATTTGAAATGGTTTTGGTTTAATAAAACAGTAACTCATAAGCAATAAATCAAAATAACAGCAAGAAAGTCTTCACCTCAAGATGCGGCGATAGAGCATGATTCAGATCTTACATTATATAGTCACGCATAAACCTTTAAAAGTCTCTTCCTTTTACTTCTATATAAGTCAAGCACATGTACACACATACACAACACTTTAAACTAAGTTGCTATTGCGATCTTGGTTACAGGATATTGGTGACCTTTGTTCTAGTTTATTGACACAAAGGGTCAAAACTTCAAATGCAAAGCTGTAGCAGTTTAACACCTCTAGACCGCTATATAGCATACAGTTTTTATATCACACCTTTTATATCATAAAGCAACATTTCAATACAGTATAGATAAAAAATAAAATGTAACTCTTTAACCTAAGTTCTCTTCTGCAGTTTCGTTGCAGAATGCATCTCCAATGAGAGGTTAAATCTTTCTAAAACATTAAGTTAAGTAACACATATGCATTGCAGTTTCAAAAGCTATTGCAAGCAACACTTGTGCCCCACCTCTGATAAAATCAAAATGTCAACATTTGTTAAACCAAAAGTGAGTGACCGTGGTCTCCACCCTATACATTTTTTTAGAGGCTAAAGAGGAAGTTTGAAGTCTCAGTGTTTCTAACTCTTCTGCTAAAGAGTTCAATTCAAAATCATAGTAATAAAAAATTTTAAAAAAATTAAAAACATTCAAAGCAATCAATTCTTTCAGCAATTTCATTATTCTCTTATTTATATCTTCTTGATTTCTGATTAATCAAATCATTCCCCTTAACTTAAACAGAATACTCTGATGTTCCGACTTTCCATCTGGCTGTCCATCTTCGGCCCCGTCCGGTGTCCAACTGCGGCTGTCTTTTTTTTCTTTTTTTTTTTTTTGGTTTGTTTATTCCAATCCCGCTGTAATCCTTGAAATAATAAATCATTCAAATAAATTTCTAGTTTACCTGGTTCATTGTTACTGTTCCCTAGTGACATTTGCTCAGCAGATTGCATCATCTAACACTACAGATAACAAATTAAACCTTACTGTGAAGAGTTACCAAACATATAAGGCAAAATATATATCTATCAGTATGTTAATGTTTTGATGTAAAATCATTAAATGGTATCGGTGACAGTGGCACTAATAAAGAGACTACCTCATCTGAAGAGAGAAAAAATACAAAAAAACATATGAACCGTTCTCATTTATTTATTAACAACACGATTCATCACACATTTATCTGCATCATGAGAAAACAGTCTTCATTAAATAAATAATAAGCAGTTAACTTTGCTGAAACTCATAATAAATGGAACAGCTTTTTCAGTATATTAATTGTTTGTGCTACTAGGTGTGTAGCAAAACCCTGCATAACTGATAAATTGCGGCATTCTGCGGTCAAATGAGTTATTGTGCACCCTCTTTCCATCCTCTTCCCTTCCTTGCTCAACGTGATCGATTTCGAAAGTGAAAGTGAAACTTAAAAAACAGCTCGAATAAGAAATCAATTGACTATCCATTATGACATTTGATTTTTAATATTTGTCATGTTTGTGTGCTGCTGTGCATCCCTGTGTGTGTAATAAGCAGAGTGTATGTGCATTGTGCCTATAGGCGCATATTACTAACTCTTTAAATAACAAAAACAAGATTGCGGCATTGACTTTAGACCAGGTTTCAGTTGGTCAAAGGCACAGTCTATTTCAGTTGTCTCAAAATAGCAACGTGCCAACAATGCGCCTGAACACACCTCGTTTTCAGACCAGCACACCCATGGGCGCACAAATTTGCTATTTAAACAACGTGGCACAGGACATGAAAGAAATAACTGCGTCGGGCTAAAACTAGCAATAAACACTTGTGTCACGCCTGGCACGTATATATACACACACAATATATATATATATATATATATATATATATATTTTTTTTTTCACCTGTCACTGATGGAGTTTAGGTTCCTTGCCACTGTTGCCATTGTTAAAGGAGAAGTCCATTTCCAGAACAACAATTCACAAATAATTTACTCACCCTCTTGTCATCCAAGATGTTCATGTCTTTCTGTCTTCAGTCGTGAAGAAATTATGGTTTTTGAGGAAAGCATTTCAGGATTTTTCTCCATATAATGGACTTCATTGGTGCCCCAATTTTGAACTTCCAAAATGTAGTTTAAATGCAGCTTCAAAGGGCTCTAAATGAACCCAGCTGAGGAAGAAGTGTCTTATCTAGCGAAATGATCATCATTTTTTTTTAGAAAATAAATTTTTTTATACTTTTTAAGCACAAAAGCTCGTGTAGCACAGGCTCTGCGATGCGTGCTCACGTACTATTGAATAACATCGCAAGGCCACGCGGAACGTAGGCGGAACCACAGACCCAGTGTTTACAAAGCGAACGTGCAAAGACTAAGAAAGTGCAAGTAAGTCAAACACTGTTTACAAACAAAAAGGTACAATGTGTTGGACGATTCTGAAGTTGTAGGAGAAAATAACATGGAGTTTTTCAACATATTCGACCTTTTTTCACCGGAGTACACAGACGATGAATTTGTGGTGATTCGAAGACGTGATTCGTAGTAGTAATGGGAACTTCGGATCATTTTAGTGACTCAGACTTTTGAGTCTCATTCAGCAAAATGAACAAATCTTTTTTCGAGTCATTTCATTCATTTTTAGCAAAATCAGCATCACGTGACAGACCCATAAGATGAACGAACGACTCGAAAAACCTGAAGACTCGAAACAGGTGAACTAATTCCAGTACAGAACCTAATAGGATGTTGCGCATGCGCGGCTGAACGGATCACTCCCAGAAATGACTCGTTCTTCCCGAGTCACATTAAAGATTCGTTCAAAATGAACGAATTGTTCAAGAACGACCCATGGACGCACATCCCAGACCCTATGCTTCACAAGCTTTTGTGCTTAAGAAGTATACACATTTTTGAAAAAAAAAAAATGACAGATCGTTTCACTAGATAAGACCCTTCTTCTGCAGCTGGGATCGTTTAGAGCCCTCTGAATCTGCATTTAAACTGCATTTTGGAAGTTAAAATCGGGGCCACAATTGAAGTCCATTATATGAAAAAAAAATCCTGAAATGCTTTCCTCAAAAACCACGACTGAAGACAGAAAGACATGAACATCTTAGATGACAAGGGGGTGAGTACATTATTTGTAAATTGTTGTTCTGGAAGTGGACTTCTCCTTTAAGCATATTCACTGAAATTACAATATTTACTATTAGAATATAGATTACAACTGTATTGTTTTGTATGATACACTGTTTTTACAGGTAGAAGTGGTGTATGATGTAGTCTACCAGTGTTACAAAAAAAAAAAAAAAAGATAAAAGCATTGCTTTTGTGTGTAAAGTGAAGGCTGTGAAAATAAAAAAAAGTTTTGTTTACACGTCCAGTTCACAGTTGTTTAGCTCTGGGGGGAAAAAAAAGAGAGAGAGAGAGCTTCAGATGAGCAGCTCGAGTTATCAGTGCATGGTGAATGTTCCTTGTGAAGTGGAGGAGCGAGGCCATTAAAATCCATTAAACCACAAAATATAGAGAAAGATACACATACAGTGAGTTATAAACTCATTCTCTGTGGTGTGGTGATTTGGATGGCTGTGTAATTTTGCATATTGACAGCGATTGCTGACTAAAGCAGGGGAGAAAAGTGCTTCATAGACCCTTGTTCATAAAAGGCTGCTACTGTTGTCTATGTTAGCTGGTTGAATGTGGAAAAAGAGACATTTGTTGTGAAGATCAAACTTTATTGTTCTCAACGGCCGTATTTAAGTTTTCATTTTTCCCAATTCCCCCAAATTTGATTAAAAGGCCCTTTTAATTTCTTCACCCTGTGTCCGGTGTCACAAATTCATATCCCGGGCTATATATACAGTGGGTACAGAAAGTATTCAGACCCCCTTAAATTTTTCACTCTTTGTTATATTGCAGCCATTTGCTAAAATCATTTAAGTTCTTTTTTTTTTCCTCATTAATGTACACACAGCACCCCATATTGACAGAAAAACACAGAATTGTTGACATTTTGCAGATTTATTAAAAAAGAAAAACTGAAATATCACATGGTCCTAAGTATTCAGACCCTTGCTGTGACACTCATATATTTAACTCAGGTGCTGTCCATTTCTTCTGATCATCCTTGAGATGGTTCTACACCTATATTTGAGTCCAGCTGTGTTTGATTATACTGACTGGACTTGATTAGGAAAGCCACACACCTGTCTATATAAGACCTTACACCTCACAGTGCATGTCAGAGCAAATGAGAATCATGAGGTCAAAGGAACTGCCTGAAGAGCTCAGAGACAGAACTGTGGCAAGGCCAAGGTTACAGAAAAATTTCTGCTGCACTTAAGGTTCCTAAGAGCACAGTGGCCTCCATAATCCTTAAATGGAAGACGTTTAGGACGACCAGAACCCTTCCTAGAGCTGGCCGTCCGGCCAAACTGAGCTATCGGGGGAGAAGAGCCTTGGTGAGAGAGGTAAAGAAGAACCCAAAGATCACTGTGGCTGAGCTCCAGAGATGCAGTCGGGAGATGGGAGAAAGTTGTAGAAAGTCAACCATCACTGCAGCCCTCCACCAGTCAGGGCTTTATGGCAGAGTGGCCTGACGGAAGCCTCTCCTCAGTGCAAGACACATGAAAGCCTGCATGGAGTTTGCTAAAAAACACCTGAAGGACTCCAAGATGGTGAGAAATAAGATTCTCTGGTCTGATGAGACCAAGATAGAACTTTTTGGCCTAGGCACTGCTCATCACCTGTCCAATACAGTCCCAACAGTCCCAACCAATTGAGCATCTCTGGAGAGACCTAAAAATGGCTGTCCACCAACGTTTACCATCCAACCTGACAGAACTGGAGAGGATCTGCAAGGAGGAATGGCAGAGGATCCCCAAATCCAGTTGTGAAAAACTTGTTGCATTTTTCCCAAAAAGACTCATGGCTGTATTAGATCAAAAGGGTGCTTCTACTAAATACTGAGCAAAGGGTCTGAATACTTAGGACCATGTGATATTTCAGTTTTTCTTTGTTAATAAATCTGCAAAAATGTCAACAATTCTGTGTTTTTCTGTCAATATGGGGTGCTGTGTGTACATTAATGAGGGAAAAAAATGAACTTAAATGATTTTAGCAAATGGCTGCAATATAACAAAGAGTGAAAAAGTTAAGGGGGTCTGAATACTTTCCGTACCCACTGTATATATATGAAAATGCAACCCTTCTCTCAGAAAATTGTTGCAGTTGCAAATGTTTCGATACTCACATTTTTTTCTGTTTGCATTGGAACAACACAAAAAAACAGAGAAGAAAAGTCAAATGTGATACAATTCTGCACAGAACCCAAAAAATGCACTGAACAAAATTATTGGCACCCTTAACTTAATATTTGGTAGCACCCTTTTTGGAAAAAAATAACTGAAATCAGTCGCTTCCTTTAACCATGAATGCATTTCTTACACCTCTGTACTGGAATTTTGGACCACTCTTCTTTTGCAAACTGCTCCAGGTCATTTAGATTTAAAGGATGCCTTCTCCCAGCTGCTGTTTTGAGATCTCGCCACAGATTCACCCAAATGGAATTCAGATCTGGACTCATTACTGGCCATTTCAGAACTCTGCAGCACTTTGTTTGTAACCATTGTTGAGTGCTTTTTAAAGTGAGTTTTGGGTCATTGTCCTGCCGGAAGCCCCATGACCTCTGGTGGAGATGCAGCTTTCTGACACTGGCCACTACGTTGTGCCCCAAAATTCTTTGGTAATCATCAGATTTCATGATCCCATTCACACAGTCAAATCATCCAGTGCCAGAAGCAGCAAAGCAACCCCAAAACATCTTTGAACCTCCACCATGTTTGACTGTAGGGACTGTGTTCTTTTCTTTGAAGGCCTGATTTCTTTTTCTGTAAACAGTGCCATGATGTCCTTTACCAAAAAGCTCTACTTTTGTCTCATCTGTCCACAGTACATTTTCCCAGAAGGATTGTGGTTTTGTCACATAAGTTTTGGCAAACTCCAGTCTTGCTTTTTTATGCAGTGGTGTCCTCCTGGGTCTCCTACCATAGCATCCCTTTTCATTCACATAGTGACAGATAGTGTGAGCTGACACTGTTGTACTCTGTGTCTGCAGATCATCTTGAAACAAGAAAGTTAATCAGGGTTCTTTAATCACCATTCGAACAATCCTTTGTTGTAATTTTTCATTAATTTTGCTCCTCCGTCCACATACTGGGAGGTTAGCTACAGTGCTATGGGCTGTAAACCTCTTGATGATATTGTGCACAGTGGACACAGGAACATTAAGATCTCTGGAGATGGACTTGTAGCCTTGAGATTGTCCATGTTTTTCCACATTTTTTTCTCTTAATTCCAGACAACTATTCATGCTTCTTTCTTTTCAACTTTTTAACTGGTTTCAAGTGTGATTACTATATTGCCCACACCTGTTACTTGCCACAGGTGTGTCTAAATACAAATTACAGGAGCATCACATGCTTGAAAAGCAATCATAATCATAAAGCACAATAAAAGTGTTCATGTATTATTTTTCACATCTCCCAAAGTAATTTGATAGCTTAATGTGAGGGACAGAAGAATATGTGTCTATTGTTATTAAACGGAATTGATGGTTATAACTCCTTAATTGATGTTTACAAAAAAACAGAGAAACAAGTGTATGATAAGGTCTACCACACTACCACAATTGCATAACTACATTCAGTCTTGCAAGATAAAATAAAAATAAATAATAAAAATAAATAAATAAATAAAATCATTGTTTTTTGTGCAATATGTGTGTAAAGCGAACATTGTGAAACAAAAACAAAACAAAACAAAAAAAAAAGGATTTTGGTTCACACACTGATTTTAAAGAAGTTCGGACAACAGTGCTAATCAGCATGTACAATAATATGGCCAAAGGTTTCTGGAATAAGTGCATTTTAATTAAACAAGACAATCAGCAATTGGTAAAATCAGTGTGTTACTGCAGCTGCCAGCTTCAGAAATAGTCAGTAAAGAAGAAAGGACACCCTATTGAATGTCATGGACATCAGGACTAAATAAATAAATAAATCTGTTCCTTGCTATTAAAATTTGAACAATAAAACCTCAAATGAACAACATTATTTATTTAACGAAAACTAGGCCAAAATGGAAAAGCCATGGGTGAGAAACTAAGGACACCCTATGATTCAGTTTGAAGTAATCATTTTCTGTATGACTATATCAGTCTCTTACATCATTCTGGAGGAATTTTGATGCACTATTCTTTACAATATTGCTCCAGTTTCTTGAGGTTTGTGGGCATTTGTGCACAGCTCTCCTCACAGCATTTCAGTCAAGATGAGGTCTGGGCCATTGAGCAACTGGGCCATTGCAACACCCTGATTCTTTTCTTTTTTAGCAGTTCTGTTGTAGATTAGTTGGTGTGCTAAATTAAATTTTAAATATTTAATAGACAAATATTAAACCAAACATCTTGAACCAAGTCATTAAAATTAAGTCTGAACAGTGCTGATTAATGTAATCATTTGAGTCAAAGGTCCCTTTTTGGGGAAAAGGACACACACACACATAAGGACACACAGATTTGATTGAGTTCAAACTGAAATCATGATATAGCTCAATGCAACTACTTAAAAACAAAGCAAAAAACAAACAAACAAACAAAATACCCTGTCATTTACAATCTGAATTCATCAAGATAAACAAGACTTCTGCTTCAACATAGCAGTCGGGTGGCTTTATGTTTACTAAGCACTACATTTCTTCTTTATTGACTGAGAAAGTAGACAAAACCAAAATGACCTATACTGTAACCACATAAATGAAAGGGTATAATTTACATTGAACACACCCTTTTATACTGACATCAGAAAACAACACAACATCTGAATATCTGTGTTCCAGTTAAAGTATTGTGATAAGGTATATTATAATTAAAATTATATCAAAACTTTTATTACATTGATCTTTTCTACTCAGAGCAGTGTATGACAACTTACCAACCCCAGTTAACTTGCACAGGTGGGGGAGGAGGGAGGACCCATTGTGCAGGTTATGTGGTGGGAAAGGAACAATGGCGCATATTCTGTCTGGGTGTATGATCACATTGACACAGGGGAGGTACAGGTGGCGCCATGATAAGGTGTTGGCAGTGCTCGCGGACATCCTGGAGAAGGAAAGGGGGAAGAGACGTGTTTCCTGTATCAGCAACATGTTTCCTGATGATATCTTGCAGGAATGTGTTGATGTACAGGGTGGAAAGCAGCGTTTCTAGTACTCAGCATTGTGATACTTCATACTGTACTTGTGATGGATATGATAACTCTTCATTTACTGCTACAAACTAATGAAGGTCAGATAAGTACAATTTCAACAATGTCAATGCAATTCCACTAATGGCAAGATAATTTGAGGTCATTCAAAAGAATTGTGTGCAATTAATAGCCTACATACACAACAGTCGCCACCCACTCACCTGATATTAACTGGAATAAGACACAATTAGCGACTTGCACTATCCACGGCCATTGAGCAAACCAAGTACATCAAATGCGTACCTGGGGGAAGGCAGATTCTCATCAGAGCAGAACAGCCAAAATGCATAAAGACGTCCGGACAATCAAAACACAGGAGCAACTACCCACAGTCACGCTCCTGAACAAACATGTGAATTGGAAATGCGAAATCAACTACAACCAAAATAAGTCGAACAGACAATACGCAACATTAACTCACCTGGACTAACCCAAGGTTGCACTTAGCCGAAACACAGGAAGTCAAACTGCGTGGCTCCAGAATATGACGCTCCCCTCTGTAACACGTTAATGACTTTTATAAGTTCTTAAAGGAGCACTAATTGATGACGTCAAGCAAATACTCGTCCCCCAAACAAACGGTTATCCTTATTCATCATGCCACAGACAAATACTATATGTCAGGAGTATTCACTCAGTATCATTATCTCATATTTGACCAAGATGGCTTTTAGCTGGTTTTGCATCTGAACTCTTCATATATACTGATTACTTTTTGTTAAAACTGGTTCGAAAACACTATCAAAATAATATTATTGCCTTTGCCTTGGTAATAGATGGGATCTGGAGATAATTTTGGCCTATAGTGAAAAGGCAATAATTAGTGTTTTAGAGCATTAAAAAAAAAAAAATTAAAAAACAGATTAAAAAAAAAAAAAAAACATAAAAATAAAGCACTAAAATTACAAATCATTTTAAATGCTGCTAATTAATTTTGTTATCACAAAATTATAATGCACATAATGAAAAATTGCTTTTCATTTTGAGATTTTCTAAATATTACATTTACAAATGTTGTGAAATTACCAGTGATTACTTTAAGTGAGCACTAAAGTCATCTAAAATATGGGAAATGAGCATGCACAATAAATATACCAAAAAATTAGAAAATCCCAAAATAAGGGTGGTAACTTATTTGGTACAGATATGTGTCCATAATTTCTGACATTGAGTCAGTATCTCTGAGATGCCAAAGTTTAATGTTGAGCAGTTACTTTAGTACTTTAGTGTTTTTTTCTGTGTTCTTTTCAAAGATCTTCTCACACCATATACTATATGGCCAAAAGTATGCAGACACCCCTTCTAATAAACAGGATTAGCTATTCAAGTTCTGTGAAAATAAATATTAATGCTGCACTGTAAGTGTCTTTAATAGCAGTTTTACAGCAGTTGTTCCTATTCCTAATCTTTATTATGAGACCAGACACCAAAGGGAAAGCTGTGAAATTTTGGCACCTATCTTGAATCTTTAACAGGTACATTCTGACTATGGTTTCTTATGTAACACACTTTTTTTTTATTCATTTATTCATTCATTCATTCATTCATTTGAAAAACAAAAGCTTTTTTTTATTATTTTGCTTTGTTATGAAAAACACTTTTTTTTAACATAAGTTGTCTGAATTGTCATAAATTGCCAGTGAAATACAAACAAACAATAGACAGCAAATTATTTGGAAATGATGTTCATCGTGTCATGATTATGCAATAACAATTAAAAATGCAGTGAATACAGTTTTACTAGTTATACATGATTTAAAACAGCTTTTGTAATAAAACATTTTACTCTAAATTTACACACACACACACACACACACACACATTTGTTTTTTGTGAATTGTGGGGACTTTCCATAGACTTCTATAGTTTTTATACTGACAAAACGATATTGTCTATCCCCTAACCCAACCCTAACCCTAAACCTACCACTTACAGAAAACATCTTTGCATCGTTACACTTTCAGATAAACATCATTTACTATTTTTAATCAGTTTTTTTTTACACTGTGGGGACCACAGGCCGGTCCCCACAATGTCAAAAATTTCAGGTTTTACTATCCTTGTGGGGACATTTGGTCCCCACAATGTAGCAAGAACAAGTACACACACACACAAACATCATTAGCCTTATAAAAATTAAGATCTATAAAGAGCATTGTATGTTTGCTGAGACTGATGAAAGACTGCAATGAAAGCCCTTATATGTAGATAAGCGTTGTAGTTTTGGTGTGTGTTATGCAAACTACTAAACTGAATGTGGTCACGCATTCATAAATACTCACAATATATTTATATTAGAATGAGGTGAGGAACAATTTAATGTATTTATGGAAATGTTGTATATTATGCTGCATTTTTTGTGATAAGTTTTCCTGTGAGTGTAAATATGAATAATCCATGCAGATGTTAGTTAATCAGACTCACTGTATTACGTACAGTACAGTAACTCAAATTTACAATATAGAATGATGTATTGCAAAAATCCGACCCTAATTGTTTGACTTGACAAATCAGTAGTATTTTTTAAAAACTTTCTCGAAAGTACTGTCTAGCATTTTCGATATGTTCGTTTAGTTCATTTTTTTGTTTTTTCAATTTCCTTCAAGACATTGCAAAGATCTTTGTGTGTTTTCCTCATGTTTGCAATTGACTTAAGTACATCGGATTTGACCTTTTCTGGATCATCTGTTTGCCAGTGTTGTCTCATCTGGTGAATTTCTCGAGAATCTTTCACTATAAAGGCGACGTCAGCAATGACTAGGATTCCACTCAACACACCTGAGGCTGCAGCTACTGCTCGTCCAACACTGGCAGACTGTACAGCAATTCTACCGAAATTTGCCAACATTCCTAGAGTCACAAATTCTGTAGTACCAGCTATTGTACTTCTGCCTAACCTCCATGACGTCTGTGCGTTATGAATAGTTGAGGCTCTGGCAAAATCCCTGAACTTTGTAAGTTTTCTCATTAACCTTCTCAGTTTACTGAGTGATTTGAGAATCGGTGTGCTCGCATTGTTGAACTCCTGCTGAATGTTTTGAAGTTTCTCACGAATTGATTTTTGTTTGACTGTATTGGTAATGTTGGAGGCCGCCCCAGTTACACCACCTCCAACTCCAACTCCAATCCCAACACCTGATACAATCAGAGATGCTCCAAAAGTGAACGGTGCCAAAATCGCACCAACTAATGCAGTGACTCCACCAGCTGCTCCAATCACTGCTCCTGACAGACTGCCTGCAGTAGTGTTATAATGCAGAGACTCCAGTGAATCTGTTGTTTCTCCCCACTCTTTAACTAAGGCCTTAAAGTTTTCATAATGTGTATTGTAGCTCTCATCAAAACTCTTTAAGGACCTCATGAATCTTCACTGAAGTATCTCTGGAATTCTCTTGTTTCTGTTTACTGCCTCACTCAGGAATGGTTTTGCTAGAATCTCATCAGCTGATGGTCTCTCATGAGGGTCAACGCTGAGCATTTTTTTAAAATTAATTTCTGTAGATCTTCAGAGTATTCTTCTGAGATATCTGGGGTGATTCCTGACAGGCTATTGGCATGTAGACGGCGACGCTCTATGATGTTTGACTGTCAGATATAGGAAAAATAAATGAAATAAATAAAAACAGTCTGATTAAGCAGTATGTCATATGTAAACGTTTCAGGCATTTTTCAGTACTGTAGCGTTGCAGGTACATTTACATTTATGCATTTGGCTGATACTTTTATCCAAAGTGCTGTACATTACATTCAAGGTATATTGCACACATCAAATCTATGTGCGGAGGCCTCTTTTGCATACAAAAAAAAAACAAAAAAAAAACAAAAAACATCTCACTGGATTATGACAATTGATGTAAAAAATTCTAAATTTACTTTTATGCTTTTAGCCAGAAACTTTTGGCATATATAAAAGCAATTTGTAACAGATCCAACAATATTCAGAGTATACAACTCCAGGTTTATTAGACAACTAGATTACAGAGCATGCTAGGGCAGAGAATAAAAGCAGAAAAAAAAATAAGAAAAATAATATTTTTGCATGTGAGTATCTGTCTGGATAAAAATGCAAAATTCTTAATGCCACAACTGGCAAAATGTTATTTCATTGCCATTAAAAAGCTCTTAAAATTAGTGGTGGCTCATGGGTTTTAAAATTGAGGAGGCACAACATGTCACACCCCTGTGGACTGTTTCGTTGGTTTTTCCCCTTGTATGTCCTTATTTGGTCTTTCCTGTTCCGTTTCTGATTATGACGTCATTGTTTAATCATTCACACCTCTCCTCGTCTCATTAGCCTGGGTATTTAAGTTTGGTTCAGTTCCTCATTTGTTTGTCGGTTCTTAAAGTCTTTTTTGTTGTGTTTCGTTGTGGATTCCCTGCTGTTCCTGTTCATTCCTGTTCTGTTGTATGGATTATATAAATAAACTGCGTGTTCCTGACTTCCTCGTCCCTACTCCTCATTCCCACACACAACGCGTGACACAACAATTGTAGTGGTCTGGTTGAAAGTCTCTTCACATCCCGAAGTTAAGTGTATATGTATTTATATATTCTGTGGAAGGTGTAGGACCAAGGAATGTTCGTCCAATCAAAATGTTTGGTCCGAACATTATAATAGGCTGTCCTACTTGCCTGTTATCAGCAAGTTCACGTACGCTGTACAGACAGAGCAAGAATGGCAGGCAAAGATCAACAGCCTGTTGCTCCTTCCTGGTATTGTAATACTTTTACTAACTGTACTATAAAGTGTTCTCACGGTTAATGACAACAATAAATGATGGCCACTAGAGCATTTAGGGTAGTTCTGTGGCAGACTGACAACTGCGCATGTGCATAACGTGTGTCTGAACATTCTGGAAAGGTGAAGAGATGACTCGCTCTACAAACATCTGTCTCTCTTTATTTTATTTCTTTCCTTTCTGTTTGTGACCTGAGTTGGATGCATGCTAGTGTACATTTTTCCTTGCTCAAACCCCATGTAATATATATATATATATATATATTTTTTTTTCTTTTTTTTTTTTATATACCAACTGAGGCACAAGCAAGGAAAGTCTGTTCACTCAGCTGGCAATGTTCAAAAGGAATTATAAATTGTACTTTTTTTGTGTGTTTTCAATATGGGGATGTACAAATTGTGACGTAATCCAAACACAATTGCAAATCTTGCATTACCATTTGCATATTTGCTTTTGGGAATTTACAGTGACAAATTTCACGTGGAAAAGCAAGGTCCATTTGCAACTTTTTTTTCCATGTCTTACCAGCATTTTTTTTTAACTGGTACTGGCTCTCCTAAGCTGATCCTGATTTTAACTGTCATGCCAGTGTTGTGCAGTAGGTGGTATGTTCAGTGTATCTGATGCGCACTTTTGTAACATTCTCTTTTATGTAACATTTATTGTTTACATGTTTCTGCATTCAGACTATCTGACACTGTTGTCATAATGCATTGGTATGGGTTGTGTTTTGCTTCGGGTTTGACATTCTGACAATGCAAGCTTCTGTAATAAAACCTAAATTCTTCCACTGCACTTTTTTATTCATATCCAAAACAACGTGAACATTACGGAGCGATAAACACTCGCAGCCACTGTATGTTTCATTCATACTCGAAGCTCTCACGCAGAAAGTCCAAAATGGACTCATAGTAGGCTAATAATATCTTTTGACGTGCCAGCAAATCCCTAATATGGACAAAGGCATCCCACTCAGGGGTTAAATTGGGCAGAGGCCGTCCAGGGATTACTCGGTCCAGTGACCAGTGTTGGGGAAGCTACTCTGAAACTGTAGCTTGACCAGCTACAAGCTACTCGTAAATTAAAGTAGTTAAGCTACATTCAAGTTACCCTTCTGTAAAACTAGCTAGCTACACGGCAAGTTACTATAGCTAGCTACATTGAAACTATTTTTTTTTTATTTATTTATTTTTACACACAATAATAAAATATAGTTATATAGTTACATTATCTTAAACTGACTGTCCATGTGCAAAAATGCTACAAATGTAACATCAGTGCAAGAACAAAATTATGCAACTTAAACTGGATACGGAGGAGCCGTAAAATGAACAGGTTAAACTCACAGCACATGGGGTAATTACTAACCGTGAATGGAGCCACTCTGAGACGTCAATCATCAGCTGTGCTTTGCGTAAAATCGCACAGCAATCATCCTTTGCCAAATGATAAGCACACTACTATATCGCGATCTTATTTTCTGTTTGATTATTGATCATTACAAAACTGTGGGGGGACAGATTATATTATGACGGTTCATTATTGTAAAATAGACATTTGATATAGAGTGCAAATAAAGCAGGAAAATTAATCAGTTTAAAAAGTATTATTCACCTCCTGTATGTGCGTTAAGTCTTCAACGCAGAGTGCATTTTAATCTTTGTTTTGCATAAATAACAATTGATTCATTTGAAATATCCTGTACATCCTTTGCAAAATCATTGACTTCTTGTTGGTGGACAGACCCCAAGTCGTGACATGCGTGATATCACAACAGATAGCGGTAATAAGCAAATTTAGTTTGTGATCTAGTCGGAATAAGACGCTGTGCTGCTTCAATGCATTACAGGCGTGCGACTCATCAGAACACAAAATGGAATGTAGCTTTTGGCACTACACCACTACTTGCTGGAAAAAGTAGTTAGCTACGGGAAACACTGTTTTAAAAGTAGTTGAGCTACTGTCACACTACTGAAAAAAATGTAGTTACATTGGTAGCATTGCTACTTGTAGCTAGCTACTCTCCACCAATTTCCAGAAGGCCAACAATTCACTATTTATTTATTTTTTTTATTGGTCTTATGAAGTATTCTAATTAGTTGAAATAGTGATTTGGAGGGTTTTTGTTAAATGTGAGCCAAAATCATCACAATTAAAAGAACCAAAGACTTAAACTACTTTAGTCTGTGTGCACTGAATTTATTTAATACACGAGTTTCACAATTTTAGTTGAATTAAAGAAATAAAGGAAAGGACATGACGTGAGGCCAAGTATGGTGACCCATACTCAGAATTTGTGCTCTGCATTTAACCCATCCAAGTGCACACACACTTCTCATCTCTTTTTGTTCCTTCCTTTATCATTGCACTGCATTTAGGCAAGGCAAATTTGTTTATATAGCACATTTCATACACAAAGGTAATTCAAAGTGCTTTACATAAAAGGAAGTAGAATATTCATAAAAGCAATAATCACAGAAATAAAACAAATAATTTAAAAACTTTTAAAATGATTTAAAAATATATTTAAAATACATTTAAGATTATATATAGTGCAATCAGTTCGGCCGTATAGCACAGTGCTCATTCAGTAAATGCACAGCTAAACAGATGAGTTTTGAGTCTAGATTTTAATGTAGCTAATGTTTTAGCACATTTGATCTCTTCTGGAAGCTGATTCCAACTGCGGGCAGCATAATAGCTAAAAGCGGATTCCATTGTGTGAACCCTTGGTATTTCTAACTGACTCGATCCTAATGATCTGAGTGGTCTGTTAGGTTTATATTCAGTGAGCATATCTGCAATGTATTTAGGTCCTAGGTCATTGAGTGATTTACAAATGAGTAAAAGTGCTTTAAAATCAATTCTAAATATAACTGGAAGCCAGTGTAATGACCTGAGGACTGGTGTGATTTGCTCAGATTTTCTGGTTCTAGTCAGAATCCTGGCAGCAGCGTTCTGGATGAGCTGCAGCTGTCTAATGGTCTTCTTGGGAAGGACAGTGAGGAGACCATTACAATAATCCACCCTGCTGGTGATAACATTTAAAGGATTAAAATCATTGACGATCCTGACTCGCCATCTCCTCTTTGGACATGCCTTTAAAGAAATGCATCTTTACAGATTAAATAATAAAAGAGGTTTTGTTTTCGATTTGCTTTATTTCGTTAAGGTATAATTTAAAAGTTTCTATAGATATATGTAGCATGTCTGTATCGTATGTAGTTGATGAGTTTCGGTTCATTTTTGTGGAGCGCTCTTGTTGAGACGACAGAAAGCGTGTCGTGTTTGTTTTCTTTCTTTTAAGCACCGTTTACAACGTTTAGCTGATATTGTGAGTGCACACAAATAAAAGTAGACCCTTTACAGTTCCTTTTATCAGCAAAAATGATGGAATATTTTAAATTGTTTCCACTGAAAAAAAAAAAATGAAAGTGATCGCGCTGGCGGCTTTAGCTTGCAAAGCGGCTTTAGCTTCCACTCTCCGCGCAAATGACGATGAATATGCGCCTAATAGCACACATTTACCTAGGGTTAACGTTTAAACTAACATTGTTTTATACTTTAACTGTTTTATATCTATAGATTTTATTTTAGGCAAGTCGTGATGATTTGAGAAGGCAAAATTGGTCAAACAGACCATGATCAGTCTTCCGCTGGCCGCTTTGTCGTTACTTTAACCCTTTTATACTTTGAGCACCTGCCACTCCAAAGGTGAGAAATATTTTATTAGCTCACTTGTAATAAATGCAAAGCTTCTGTCAAAAACAATTGTTCCTTGCAAAACAAACAAACAAACAAACAATAATATACAGAGATAATATACAGTCAGTCACACCACTTATTACATGGCTTTTCATAAAAAAAAAAAAATAAATAAATAAATAAATAAAAAAATGCATGGACATATTTATTTGAGATTAAAGTGTTTTAAATTCAAGAAGGAACATATTATAACCCCAATTAAACTGGGATTATATTTTAGAGCATTAAAGTTCTAAATAATAAATATAGCCGCAAGCGACAATTATCGGGGTAAGCACCTAAAGCCTTTAAGATTTTATGGTTTTAGGGTGTAGTCCCAACCAAAACGTATGGCTAACACTAAAACACATCCACGATGGAGAACACGCTCACAAACACACAGAAATGAAATGGTTAAACTTATATTAATGCTCATTAACGATGATTAGAGACAAACACATGCACACACATTTCATTGCACATTTAGATTTCTGAAACAAATGACAGGCGACAAAACACTTATAGCAAGTTATTTTTTAAGAGTTTAAATGCAATTTTCAGTTTTGTAACCTCAAAACATAATTGGCATAATTGTAAAAACTGATAAGTCTGTATGAATACAGTGGTACACTTTTTAAATGTGATCATGCATGCAATGATAATGAATTTATCATGTCTAAATGCCAATCTTAATGAAAAAACTGAAAAATACTATATTAGGGATTTTAATGAGCCCATTTGTTGTCTTCTGGAGCCATCTAGTGGTTATAATTATTAACTGCAGAGACCTTACCATGGACATAATAGTTTTTAATGTTGATAACTATTATAGTGCCATTTTGCATCTCCATACAATGTTGTATGATTGTTTAGAATTACATCATGTATCAGTTTACACAGTTTTGGGTTTTCTTTTAAGATTTATAGGCTTTTGGGTACACTATATAAAAAACATATTTTAAAATGACCCTGCCATAGCTGTCCAAATGCAAATATTTAGCATTTTATTTGATAATTGTTGACATAGAGAGTCATAGGTGTTATTAAAAGGACCAACTCTGTATAGACAAGCAGACGTGCCGAGAACGCAATGCGTTAAATAAACGTTTCCTTCCCGTAGAAAACCAATATAAACAAAAGACAATGATATAAAGCAGCTGTAGAGATTATTCTTTATGGGAAAACGCGTATGTACGCGGCGTTGCGTTTATTCTAGGCTCACCTGCTTGTCTGTAGTTGTTTTAATAATGAATAGGAGCATATTGAGTTTATTATACATATACATTATCAGGGGCGTCGCTGGGAACTCTGGGCCCTGTGCACTGACTCAGCTAAGGGCCCCCCCCAAAAACTAAAAATCACGTGGGGGGGTAGGGGGTTAGTATGTGTATGTATGTGTAATTTTGTGTTATGCCGTTGTGTTATTAGCACCGGACTGAGAACCGGATTTAGCTTTCGTAGACATCATCTTCCATAGCACAGTTATGCACTGCCGTCTGCCGCTTCAGCAGAATGAACGCTACTTCAAATGCGCCTAGTCAAAAAGCATATTTTGCATATATCATATTCATATTCGTTAATATTCTGCTGTTCTGTTGCCATGGATTTCAATTTAAAAAATAATAAATATATACAATAAAGTAAAAAATAAAATAGACTGCAAATGACGTCACTTGCGGAAGGAAAGGAGGAAAGGAAAGGAAAGGAAAGGAAAGGAAAGGACGTGACTTGTGGCCAAGTATGGTGACCCATACTCAGAATTTGTGCTCTGCATTTAACCCATCCAAGTGCACACACACAGTAGTGAGAAGTGATCAAACACGCACACACACACCGTGAACACACACCCGGAGCAGTGGGCAGCCATATTGCTATCGCTGCGGCGCCCGGGGAGCAGTTGGGGGATCGGTGCCTTGCTCAAGGGACTCACCTCAGTCGTGGTATTGAGGGTGGAGAGAGTGCTGGTTATTCACTCCCCCCACCTTCAATCCCTGCTGGACCTGGGACTCGAACGCGCAACCTTTCGGTTACAAGCCTGACTCCCCATTAGGCCATGGCTACCCCCTGGAAGTGCAGGTGCATGTCTGCAGCCAGACCCTATTGGAATCAACAGGGAAATCGTGTGGTGGCGGGACGTGCTTTTACATCAATGAGAGGTGGTGTACAGATGTAACAGTGTTAAAGAAGATGTGCTGTTCTGATCTAGAAGCACTTTTCATTAACTGTAAGCCGTTCTATTCCCCGCGAGAGTTTTGTTCGTTCATTCTCATGAGCGTCTACATTCCACCGCAAGCTCACGTGAGCCTGGCTTTACAGAAACTCGTCGATCAGATCGCAGACACGGAGCAAAAACACCCAGACTCTGTTTTAATCATTCTTAGGGATTTTAACAAAGCAAATCTCTCCTGTGAACTGCCCAAATACAGTCAGCATGTTACATGTCCCACCAGAGACAGTAATATATTGGATCATTGTTACACCACAATAAGGAATGCATATCACTTTGGGACACTGTTTGGTTCATCTTATACCGACCTACAGGCAGAAAACAGCTAAACCTGTATTAAAGACTGAATGGAGATGGACTGATGAGTGGGTTTTACAAGCCTGTTTCGAATGGACTGATTGGAGTGTTTTTGAAGCTGCTGCAAACGATCTGGATGAACTCACAGAGACTGTGACTTCATATATCAGTTTCTGTGAGGATATATGCATTCCTACCAGGACTTATTTAACATTCAACAATGATAAGCCATGGTTTACAGCAAAACTCTGACATCTTCATCAAGCCAAAGAGGATGCCTACAGAAAGAGACAGAGTCTTGTACAATCAGGCCAGGAACACACTGAATAAGGAGATTAGAGTGGCTAAAAGGACCTACGCAAAAAGGTTAGGAAATCAGTTCACTTCAAATGAACCAGCTTTAGTGTGGAAAGATCTGAAAGCCATTACAAATTACAAGACACCATCCCCCAGCGCTGAGGCAAACCAACGACTTGCTGAAGATCTAAATGAGTTTTATCGTAGATTCGAAACCCCCCACATCCGTTCTGATGATCTCTTTTCACAGCCACTAACACCTCCAGCACCCCCCCCTCCACTCCAAATAAGTGAAAATGACACGCGTCAGGTCCTTAGAAAAAAAAACAAAAGGAGAAAAGCACCAGGCCCAGACGGTGTGACTGCTTGTCTGAAAACCTGTGCTGACCAGCTGGCCCCCATCTTTTCATAGATCTTCAACAGGAGTTGTGTAAAGTTCCATCATGCTTCAAACGCTCCACCATCATCCCCGTCCCAAAGAAAACCAAGATAGCAGGACTTAACGACTACGGACCTGTGGCGTTAACGTCTGTGGTCATGAAGTCGTTTGAAAAACTGGTTCTGGCTTATCTGAAGAACATCACTGGGCCCTTACTGGACCCCCTGCAGTTTGCTTACCGAGCAAACAGGTCCGTGGATGATGCAGTAAACATGGGACTGCACTTCATCCTGCAACATCTGGACAGACCAGGGACTTATGTGAGGATCCTGTTTGTGGACTTCAGTTCGGCCTTCAACACCATCATTCCAACACTCCTTCAGACCAAACTAAACCAGCTCTCTGTTTCTAGCTCTATCTGTCAATGGATCACCAGCTTTCTGACAGATAGGCAACCGCTGGTGAGACTGGGGAAATTGATGTCAAGTAGCCACACCACCAACACTGGTGCTCCTCAGGGATGTGATCTCTCTCCACTGCTCTTCTCCCTCTACACCAATGATTGCACCTCTAAAGACCCCTCTGTCAAGCTTCTGAAGTTTGCAAATGACACCACACTCATTGGCCTCATTCAGGATGGTGAGGAGTCTGCCTAAAAACAGGAGGTTAAAGTGTTGACTGTATGGTGCAGTCATAACAACCTGGAGCTCAACACGCTCAAAACAGTGGAGATGATCATAGACTTCAGGAGAAACCCCCCTGTACTCCCCCCTCTCAGCATCATGGACAGCACTGTGGCCACAGTGGAGACATTCAAGTTCCTGGGATCTGTCATCTCCCAGGACTTGAAGTGGGTCACTCACATCAACTCCATTGTAAAAAAGGCCCAACAAAGGTTGTACTTCCTTCGCCAGCTAAGAAAGTTCAACCTACCACAGGAGCTGCTAAAACAACTACTCAGCCATCATCGAGTCTGTTGCACATCAATAACTGCCTGGTTTGGCTCAGCTACAAAATCAGACATCAGAAGATTACAGAGAATAGTTTGGACTGCCAAGAGGATTATTGGTGCTCCCCTGCCCACCCTTCATAAACTGTATTCATCCAGAGTGAGGAAAAGAGCTCAGAAAATCACTCCGGATACCTCACATCCAAGTCATCACATCTTGTACCATCTCTTACCAACATTACCGCTACAGAGCCCCAAACACCAGGACAACCAGGCACAAGAACATTTTTTTTCCCCCAGGCAATTCTCCTTATGAACAGTTAAATGTTCCCCACTGTGCAATACAATGTGCAATAACTTGTTATTTATTAGTTACCACCCCCATCCTAGCACATCCCTGCATCTCTACCTCTTTCTATTCTATTCTATTCTATTCTATTCTATTCTATTCTATTCTATTCTATTCTGTCATCTATAGCACAACTGTACATACCACTTATTTATTTATTTCTCAATTTATTTTTCTAATTTTTGTCTATTTATATTTACATATGTGTATTATATTCTCATCTTATGTTTATTGTCTGCATGTTGTTGCTGTCTCTGTATACTGGAAGGTAATGACACTAAAACAAATTAAGCATACTCTGCAATAAAAGCTCTTTCTGATTCTGATTCTGATTAAGTGGTTATCAAACAGCAGGTAAGTTAGCTTGGAGGCTGATGTGTCTTTAGTATAATTATTGTGAAACCATGAGTTCATATTTTATTTTATTTTCTTTAATGCGTCAACTTTGAAGTTTCTGAGGCGCATGCTTTAGGAGTATTTTTCATTGTAAATTCATGTTATGTAAGTCATGTTCAGGGTTGAGGCCAGTCATGGCCTAATAGTGAGAGAATTGGACTTGTAACCCAAAGGTCACGGGTTTGAGTCGTAGTACCGGATTGTAGATGGGTGGAGTGTTCACAGTGTGTGTGTGTGTGTGTGTTTGTTCACTACTCACTGCTGTGCGTGGAGCACAAATTTGTCATGTCACATCCTTTAACTAGTGTAGTTATTGAATGATATATTGTATTTTGTATACCGCTTGAATAAACTAAACAAACTAAAACACATCTCAGCATTCCTAAAAAAGCCAATTTCATTTCAAGGAAATCTCACCTGTAGGATTGTGTGCGTCTTTTTCAGGTTCAGATAATAGGTTATGAAGAATAAATCACTCCTAGACTTGTTTTAGGAAAGGTTTAAATGCATCACCATTTGAAATGGTTTCATTTTACTAAAACAAAAACTCATAAGCAATAAATTCAAAATAACAGCGAGAAAGTCTTTACCTCGAGATGCGGCGATAGAGCATGATTCAGATCTTACATTATATAGTCATGCATAAACCTTTAAAAGTCTCATTCTTTTACTTCCATATAAGTCAAGCACATTTACACACATACACAACACTTTAAATTAGGTTGTTATGGCGATACAGGATATTGGTGACCTTTGTTCTAGTTTATTGACTCAAAGGGTGCAAAGCTGCAGCAGTTTAACACCTCTAGACCCCTATATGTCATACAGTTTTTATATCACACTTTTTATATCATAAAGCAACATTTCAATACAGTATAGAAGAAAATAAAATGTAAATCTTTGTAACTGTAAATGTAAATGTAACTGTAAATGTACACTAGAATAATTTTTTAGACTGTAATCCTTTCATTTTAAATATTTGGCATGTTTGTGTGCTGCTGTGTGTCCCTGTATGTGTAATAAGCAGAGTGTATGTGAATTGTGCACCTGCCTATAAGCGCATATTGCAGTGCTTCATAGACCCTTTGGGTTTCCGGTGCAGGTGTAAAGTATTCAAAGGGAAATTGAGTCTGCATAGGCAACCTTTAAAAGTCTCCTCCTTTTACTTCTATGTAAGTCAAGCACATGTACGCACATACACAACACTTTAAATTAGGTTCCTATTGCGATCTTGGTTACAGGATATTGGTGACCTTTGTTCTAGTTTATTGACTCAAAGGGACAAAGCTTCAAATGCAAAGCTGCAGCCGTTTAACACCTCTAGACCCCTATATGTCACACAGTTTTTATATCACACTTTTTATATCATAAAGCAACATTTCAATACAGTATAGAAGAAAATAAAATGTAAATCTTTAACCTAAGTTCTATTCTGCAGTTTCGTTGCAGAACGCATCTCCAATGAGAGGTTAAATCATTCTAAAACATTAAGTTAAGTAACACATATACTTTGCAGTTTCAAAAGCTATTGCAAGCAACACTTGTGCCCCGCCTCCAATAAAATTTCAAAGGTTGTTAAACCACAAGTGAACAACCCTGGTCCCCACCTCTGATCGTGTCTAAAACTTTTTAGAGGCTAAAGAGGAAGTTTGAAGTCTCAGTGTTTCTAACTCTTCTGCTAAAGAGTTCAATTCAAAAAACGGAATCCGGAATGCCAACTCCCTAACAACTTTCAAGCGACTGCTGAAAACCCATCTCTTTCGACACTATTTCACTATTGTACTTCTTTAAACAATGCCTGTTGTATGGTATTATGAGCACTTCCTAAGTCGTTTTGCCTCTTTAGGACAAATCGCTTGATGTATTCCCCACCTGTAAGTCGCTTTGGACAAAAGCATCTGCTAAATGAATAAATGTAAATGTAAATGTACACAAGAATAATTTTTTACACCGTAATCCTTTCATTTTTAATATTTGGCATGTTTGTGTGCTGCTGTGTGTCCCTGTATGTGTAATAAGCAGAGTGTATGTGAATTGTGCACTTGCCTATAAGCGCATATTACTAACGCAGTGCTTCATAGACCCTTTGTCTTTCCGGTGCGGGTGTAAAGTATTCAAAAGGAAATCGAGTCTGCATAGGCGACGTGATCTCATGATAATTCGTATGCATTTTATGTAAAATGTGGTTCTACAAAACGTACATTTACTTACGTTTTTCCAGACACTAAAACGTACAATGCTGACATTTTTACAGCAGCTGAGCGTACAAGTACTTACTTATTTTCAGCTTTTAAATGTACAATATTGACATATTGACGACACCTAAAAATGAATCCTTATGAATATTGAATTCATGGCATTAATTTCATTTTTGTTGTTTTTATTTGTCATACCAATGACCTTATGTTTTCAATTGCATTATTAAATTGTTAATCATTTATTTAATATGGAATTATAACATTTCATTTTTCTCTGTGTAATTTCTGCTGCCTGCTCATTTCCAAGAATAGGCCTACAAAATGTTAAAAAAGACTACACTTTAAACCCTTCAAATAAATAACATTTCTGCAATCATTTAACCATTCATGTAAAATTAAAAGGATGGGACACAAAAGCCGTTTTGTCCAACAATAGAACCATAATACACTGAACATGCATCATAATTACAAAGTGAAACAATTTTATTTGTGCGCTGTAATCCAGATCTTGAAAATACATACGATTGCGAGGAACAGACAAAAAATTCAAGCGTTTACCGGTGTTATGCCGAATTCTGACCCACGCCAGATTACTACACCCCTAGTATTGGTAGGTTCAGGGTTAGGTGTGGGGAAGGGGTTAGGATTAGGGGTGGGGTTAGGATTAGGCAAATCAGGTAGCGATTTCAAGGAGAGGGGGTAATAATTTGGCAGGGGTCGAAAATGGCCACAACACTGGCGATCTTCATCTCCACCCCGAGCAACGAGTCCAGCAGCAACAGCAATAAAACCGCGCTTTTTACAAATTCAAATAATGCCACATCAAAAGACAGGTTTTACAGCAGGAAAATTGAATGCTCATTGGCTCTCGCCTGCATTCGCCACAGACATAGACTGTAAAAAACATGGACATACTGTCCGTGACATCACTCGTAGGTTTCTGAAGAGCATTTTTGAAGCCTAAAGTGGGTGGGGCCGACCGCCGCCACCTTGGCAGCGCATCACCGCACGTCACTCCCGGAAAATCGAAAATGGGCAAAAAGGTGGGACGTGGGTGAAGCTGATGTGCCTAGTTGGTGAAACCACGGCCTCCTAGCTCAGCATTAGTGACAGCAGTGCTGCCATGAGAAAAGCCCAGGAGAAACCAAGGCAGAATACAGTACATCAGTTACCACTTTTTGACTTTGTTATGGAACACTCAAATTGAGTTACGGTGCTCTCAGGGGCGGATCTACCAGGGTGGCATGGGGTGGCAAGTGCCACCCTAAGAAAAAGCTGTGCCACCCCACCTGCCACCCCAGAATTATCACAGAATAAAATATAAATGTAAGCAGTGTTTCATGTGCTACTTTTCAGTGGCAGCGATGACAGCGTAACGCAAAATAATGGCAAAAAAACACGTTTTTTCAATAAGATGTGCACGATAGTTGCACGCGCACGCAGCGCGCCCAGTGTATTCGACTTCATTAACAAATGACTCTTATGAACCGGTTCGTTTTGAGTCAATAACACAAAGCACGGCTCAGTTCACTAACGAATTGTTTTACATTTGTTAGTGAATCAGATAATTACTGCTTCTCGGCTAACTCAAAAGTCCTCTGAGACATCTAATCCCGTCCGGATATGTCTGAGATTCATCGTGTAATTGTTTGGTGATCCGATTCTCTGACCGCTCGCACCACGTTCATCATGGATATAGGCCTTTTTGCCGTATCCGACGAAATAATAGCATGAAATCAATAAGAAGATGCCGATCGCGGAAACTAATAGCAGAGTTGGGTAAGCATCTGGTCGTATTGCAGTTTTCTCGATTGTTAACACAATGTAACTGATGTTAGTTGGCTTATATTCCCAAACCATTCATTCAGTGCTAAAACAAAGACACGTTTCTCAAAAAGTTTAACAATAAGTAAGTTAAACATTAAGTAGCAAAACTGATGACACACCAATCAGAATCTCTGCATCCAACAACGGAGAGAGGAGAGAAATGAACGAATCATTTACATGGGTATTATACAGTAAACTGTAGTACATGTTGTACACCTTAAGAAGTGTGACTGTCAAATTTTATTTGTAACCATTTTTTATGGGTAACCTACTGCATTTTTGCAGAACTGAGAAATGACTACCTAGAGACATAGTCTTGTGTCAGGAGACCAAATAGTACTGTATACTCTAATAAAATTTAGCCAAATGTGTAGAGGATGCCGAATTTATTTTTTTATTTTATTCGTTACTGTACTGTATTGTGGTGCATACCAAGTTCACATACAGTTCTTTGTTATTAGAACTTTTCTAAGCATAAATAGTTTGGTCAGTTACATGTTCTAGATGTTTGCTAGTTGGTTGCTAGGATATTCTGGATGGTTGCTAGCAGTGCCGTATCTACCATTGAGGACACCGAGGTCATGTCCTTGGTATTTTTTCCCGAAATTTCAAATTAGTCAAAGCTGAAATCCAGCAGTGATGATCAATGCCAAACACAGAACCCGGTCCGTGTCCGAATCCATATATAAAAAAAAAAAAATAAAAAAAGCTTGTTTGGCACGGGTTTCGAACAAGCACAAAATGCAGTCGTATTGCGAGATGACATTCACGAACGCGTTAAGCTATTAAACTACGCTGATTTAACTATGGATTTCAAGATTCAAGTAGGATTTTACTCTTGGCATGATTATGCAACTGGCTGAATCAAAAAAAAAATGCCCGCGTTAACTTGTGACCTGTGTTTACTTGTTATGAAAACTAATATTAAAGCAAAAGTATATAACATTTTATGGTTTATGATGTTAAAGTACCTTCAACAGAGTCTTGGACAGCTGTTAATTTGTGGCATATTGCTTTTCTTCATATCTAGTCTAGCTCTCATGCATGTCCACCAGAACATTGAAATTGACCCCCATCGAGTGCTCCAGAGATGGGATGCTTCTGGCCATGGAATGACCTCGGTATTTGAAAAATCCTGGCTACGGCCCTGGTTGCTAGGCTCTTGCTATGCAGTTGCTGGGGTGTTGCTATATTTTATGGTTGATTGTGTGTTATGAGTGATTACATATTCCCTCCTCTGTTAATAACAGAAAATCAAACATTGTTTCCAAAAAAATCTGATCCAGTTTCAGTGCTTTGATGTTATAACATTTCTTTCTAATGTTAGGAAATTAACATTAAATCATCGACATTAACATCTTAAACCTGCACTAAAATGTGATTTATACCATCTAAGTAGTAATTTTATAGAATCACATGTCTTCTTTAGTGATACAAGCTCAGAGACATTTACTGTATAACCTGCTGAAGTTTTTTTGTATTGTTTATTGACTTGGTGCCATGATGGACATTGAGATGTTATTTATTTTTCATTTTAAACAGTATAGATGATTACTTAATTGTAATGCAATATTTGTGAACACAACAGTGTATGTCAGTCTATAAATCCCCAAAAACTATGCATGGGGGCTTTCTTTGGAGTTGCCACCCCTCATAGACCCCATGCCACCCCTTTGCCACCCTACAAATTATTTTCTTGATCCGCCCCTGGGTGCTCTGCATTTGTTTAGCTGTTCATCAATATTACTGTGCTGCCCTGGAGTTATATGCTATTTTGCCTCTCTTTTACTGTCCATTGAAGTCTGCCACGTTTAGATTATGGTGTAGCCTAAATTGTTGACTTTCATACATCAGTCGGCACTTCATTAGACAAACAAATCAGATAGATCGTGATCTAACAAACTGCTCCATAAACCACTGTAAGCAAGCAACGATTAGATAACTTGGCAACAATAATTAATCGTTAATAATCTTTAAAGTTATTATTTTATTTTATTTTTTTTATTTTTATAATGCAGATTATTCACTCAGTGCCAGCTGTCAGTCTGGGGCTGCCCACTTGTGAGGACTTGAATGCCGTGTCAGCGTAGCATGTATTACACATAAAATCAGTAACAGTTCCCTTTTCTACCTTTTCTTGTAACTCGATAAAATCCATGACAGTGAACGTCATTGGAGATGATTAATTCACAATCATTCTGAACATTTTTCCTACTTGCTGGCATTCATCAATCCACTGTTGTTTTTATGGATTAGGCTATTTTCATTTAATTTGATGTAAAACTATATGCTATGTCTTGCATCCTTTAATGTTAGCGAACATTGCAAATAAATTGGCTGCAAAACGGTATTCACTCATGTTTAACTTTTAGTCTGGTTGTTACGGTCAGAAAAAAAAAATAAAATCACATTATAGCCTATGAGATAACGGATGCTCACTAGATTTTGTACAGATGTTACTATAATGATTCTGTAAATGGTGATTAGCACCCAAATATTGTATATAATGTGGTAGTTACTGCCTTTTACCTTGGCATGACATCTCGCTTTTTGCAGACAACACAAAGGAGTGCAATAATTTCAAAATAGCGATAAAAATTAAGCTTAGGATCATTTTCATTAAAACATCTAATTGACAGATTTCCAGTGTCCTACCTATAGTTATTTTTTTTCTGGAAAAATAAAAATCTTTAAAGCCATATTTCTCAGTTTCACACTCCGAGTCTTTTGCCATGTAGGGCAAAGCGGTGAACCACCTGTCACTTAAGTGGCCACGCCCTTAATTATGCAGAACTTTAAGGCTTAATATAAATTAAATGGATGAGTTTAAAAAACTTCACCCCCCTCACAGTTGTCATGAAAGGCAAAATTACCTATATATACCAAAATCACTTTTTGTACCAGGCTGTAAACATTTTTTTTTCTGTTGTAAAGTTGGGCATTTTAACATGGTAGGCCTATGGGATTGACTCCCTTTTGGATCCCAGTCTCTAGCGGCCAGTCGATGAATTGCAGCTTTAGTCACTTCTGTGTTGGCTTCAAGAGGGAGACCGGGAGGTTGCTGCTTGGTCACAGATTACGGCATGCAGTGTTTCTGGTGAGGTGTGTTTTGAGTTGATAGGGGAAATAATCTGGATAATATTTTCAGCGATTAATGACTTAAATTCTGCTCTGAAACTCACACAAACCTTCCGTGTTCCGCCAGATAGGACTGCGGCTGCAACGCATGGTCATTTGGACTGCTTTTTGGTACTGCATTTGACATTTTTGCAATAAATAAACGATTGTCATTGCACTTATTTGTCTGTCATGTTTTTCTTTTTACTGTACAGAGAGAGTTATGGTTAGGTTTAGAGATAGGAGTGGGATTAGATATAGAGTATGGGAACGTGACGTCAGCAACGCACAGCATTCTGGGACTTTCGGACATGGTCACTACAGTCTACAGCGTCTAATAGTGGAGGTAGATGTTAAAATTTATATTGTACATGTCACGGAGGCAAGACAGGAAATGAATGATCGAGGATAGGTCCCTGTGTAGCGTGGTGGAGAACTCAAACGCGGAAACACACGAGTGAGCAGGTAACCACGCGATTGATATGAGAACGCTCCGTCTACGGAGTAGAGATTCCCACCAGGAAATCCGCGTTCTCACACGCACACAGACGGATATACAAATAGATCCGCTAAGCGGTACTCACGTGAGTTGAGAGATGACGAAGAGAGTAGACCTTCACTGTAGTCCAACATGAACTCAATGTCTGGTGCCAACCATACCTTACTTCCTGTTTATATACCCGCGGAGATTACTTCCGGTGCCTCGTGACCTCATGTGATCCGGTGCGTGTGATAGTACCCCCCCCTCCAGGACCAGCACCAGACGGTCCCAGAGAGGAGGATACCCGACGACGGTAGTCCTGGATGAGAGTGGGATCCAGGATGAACCATCCGGGAACCCAAGACCGCTCCTCCGGACCGTAGCCTTCCCAATCGACGAGATACTGGATCCCACGGCCCCGGCGGCGCGAGTCGAGGATTCTCCGAACGGTGTAGGCAGGACCACCGTCAATGATCCGGGGTGGGGGGGGGAGCGGGAATCTGGGGAGACAGAGGAGAGAAGAAAACAGGTTTTAGTTGGGATTGATGGAAGACGGGATGGATCCGGAGGGAAGCAGGCAGCTGGAGCCGGAAGGTGACAGGGTTTAATCGGTGGGTGATCTTGAAGGGGCTGATGTAGCGGGAACTGAGTTTCTTGGAGTCTGTCTTGAGATTAATGTTCCTGGTGGATAAGTAAACCCTGTCACCCACATGGAACAGTCGTCCTGGAGGGTGTTGGCGGCGGTGCTGAATGATGTAGCGTCGGTTGGTCTTCAGGATGGCAGCACGAGCGTGGTTCCAAAGCCGCTGACACCGGCGGACCAACTGTTGGGTGGACGGAACTTCAACCTCCGGTTCTTGATGTTCAAATATGGGAGGTTGAAATCCGTAGCATACCTCGAATGGACTTAGGTGGTGGAGGTGTGGAGGTTGTTGGATAATTCAGCCCAAACAAGGTAGCTAGCCCAAGAGCCGTGATGCTCGCTGGCAAAGCATCGGAGGTAGCGCTCCAGTTGTTGGTTGGCCCGCTCCGTCTGGCCGTTAGTCTGAGGATGGAACCCGGATGACAGACTGGAGGTGGTACAGACCAGACGGCAGAAGGCCTGCCAGAATTTGGCCATGAACCGGGGCCCTCTGTCCGAGACGATGTCCTTGGGGAACCCATGCAGGCGGACTACGTGTTCGAGAATTAACTCAGCGGTGGTTTTGGCAGAGGGGAGTCCGGAGAGAGCCACCAGGTGCACAGCTTTAGAGAAGCGATCCACAATGGTTAGGATGGTGTTTCTTCCTTGGGATTCGGGGAGTCCAGTGATGAAGTCGAGGGAGATCGTTTTGGGTCCAGGGTCGTTTTGGTACAGGGAGGGGCTGCAACTCCCCGGTGGAGGGCGCATTGATGGTCTTGGAGCGGGCACAGATGTTACAGGCCTGGATGTACTCCTGTACGTCCCTCCGCAGCGTCCTCCACCAAAACGCTCGAGAGATGAAGCTGATGGTCTGCTGGACCCGCCAACGTGGAATCGTGTCCCCACTGAAACACCTCCTGGCGCAGGCCGCTAGGGACGAAGAGGCGTCCAGTGGGAGTGTCCGATGGTGGGGGTTCCTGGCTGTGACCTTGGCGGACTCTCTCTTCTAACCCCCACCGGAGAGGAGCCAAGATGATGTGTGGAGGCAGGACAGGCGCGGGTTCCGAGGAGGTGGTGTCTTTCTGGTGTTGACGTGAGAGTGCATCGGCTTTGGTGTTTTTTGAACCTGGGCGGTATGAGAGGTGAAAGTTGAAGTGTTCGAAGAATAAAGCCCACCGCGCCTGCCTGGGGTTGAGTTGTTTGGCTTGTCGGATGACGGTGAGATTCTGGTGATCGGTCCAGACGGTGAATGGGTCACTGCCGCCCTGGAGCCAATGACGCCATTCCTCCAGAGCCCACTTGATGGCCAACAGTTCACTGTCCCCTACCCCGAAACGCTGCTGAGTGGAATTGAACTTTCTGGAGAAAAAACTACAAGGATGTAGCTTCTCATCTGGACCGCGCTGGGAGAGAACGGCTCCTACACCCACATCGGAGACGTCCACCTCTACAACGAAGGATTTGGCAGGGTCCGGATGAATGAGGACAGGAGCCGAGGTGAATTGGTGGCAGAGTGTCTTGAAGGCTTGTATGGCTTCCGGGGTGAGGTGAAATTCTCCGCGAGATGGTTTGGTGAGAGCAGTGAGAGGCGCTGCAGTTGAACTGAAGCCCCGGATGAAACGCCTATAGAAGTTGGCGAACCCCAGAAAACGTTGTAGCTGCTTAAGCGACGTAGGTAGGGGCCACGAGCGCACAGCTTCCAACTTCTGGGGATCCATGGCCACACTCTGGGCAGATATTACGAACCCAAGAAATGTGGTGGTGTGCTGGTGGAAAGCACATTTCTCCAACTTACAGAACAACTGGTGGGCCAGCAACCTCTGTAAGACTGCCCGGACATGCTGGGTATGCTCTTCTAGAGTCTTAGAGTAGATGAGGATGTCGTCCAGGTAAGCATAGCACCATCTACCCAGCATGTCCCGGAGAACGTCATTGATGAAGTGTTGAAAGGCCGCCGGACTATTACATAAACCGAACGGCATCACAAGGGTCTCGTAGTGGCCGGTGGGGGTTAGGAAGGCCGTCTTCCACTCATCACCCTCTCTGATGCGGACCAGATTGTATGCGCTCTGTAAATCCAACTTCGTGAAGAAGTGGGCACCAGAGAGGGCGTCCAGGGCGGTGTTAGTAAGTGGAAGTGGGTGACGGTTTTTGATGGTGATTTGATTGAGCCCCCGATAGTCGACGCAAGGGCGGAGACCCCCGTCCTTCATTTTGACGAAGAAGAACCCATCCTTCCAGCTGAGCTGGAAGGACGGATGGTACCGGCGCGGAGTGAATACACTTGAATTTGTAAGTGCTCATGCTATGAATAACACTTTTGGAAATGTAGTTTAATCTGTGATATGACTCGTTGCGATCGCTGTCTTTGTTCATAAAGCAACTCATCTGATTTACTGTTCAGCAGCTCTTTGTAAGAAATGGTGTAAAGCTCAGTAAAATGTATTGCCTTTCATCCCTCAATGAAATTAGGGCGATATGGTATATGATTAAATACATCAGGGTTTCTCAATTCCAGTCCTCAGGTACCGTCGCTCTGCATATACTGCATGCCTCTCTTATTTAACCTGATTCATATAACCAGCAAGTTCAAAGAGAGCTTCATGACTGAACTGCGTTGCGATTAACATGGTCCTACACAATGTTTATTGCTCCCTGCTCCCTGAACAGTGGTAATCAGCTGAACAGTGCCGGCCCATCCAAAAGGCAATACATTTGGTCGCCTAGGGCCCCGCCTTAAGGGGAGGGCCCCGTGGCTGCTAGGTTGTCAACTGGATTTTTAGGTGCATTCGACTTGAAGAGGCACTGATCCGTGTTTACAATCCAAGTACCGCAAGAGCTATAGAGCACAGACAGCGCTGCGTGCATTTAAATCACTCTCGAGGTACTTTAATGTCATACACCGATCAGTGTGCGCAACTTCCAGCCGCACACACATTCTGACTACAAAACGGGTGACGCACCAGGGCTGTACAGCGCAGCATATGTGTCGAACGTACGAAGAAAAAAAAAAAAAGTCTGTGCGATCAAATTTATCTCAGTAGAACGTGTGCATGGATTTAGTATCGGTTTGAGTCTGTTTACAAACCTGCTGTCTAAAGAGAACATTTTAATGACATGTTTTTGCTCCAGATTCATCTAATAACATCAGTCGAGTGTTTGAAATAACTTCCTTTTGTGATCTGATGTGGTTTCACATCACAGAATGAGGCAAAATTGTTTTATATGGTATTCTATAAAGACTGCATCTAGGTTATTCATATAAAAATACCCGATATGGCTTGAAGAACAGAGATAAACCATTTAGTTGCATTCGTACAGATATGTATCCATGTTTCATCAGTAAAAACGTCTCTATCTGAATTTTATTCAGCTACGCGATAGCGCATACTTTTGTCTATATTAGGGATATCCTTTATGAATCAAAAATTTTAATACATGTGTGCACTCACTAATGCTCATGACACATTATTTTGGCTAAAAATAGGAATGATAACACTTCTCTGTAAGTGTTTCCTCCAGGGGCCATTGCCTATAGTCTTGTTATACATTAATGCTAGTTTTAAATTATTTGAAATGAAAGAATGATAGAGAGATTAAAGTGAAGTTGTGGTAGAAATGGAATCCAAACAATTTCTTTCCAAAGCTGGAAAAAAGGATGTTTTGACTGCAATATACATAATATTAATTGCTGTAGTACTTGTTTTATATATGCAATGACGCCCATGACCACAGACAGATGAGGAAAAATTGAGCCACATTTAGCATGTTACGAGCATGTTAAATAATTAGAGCCGGATCCAATGTCTAATGCAATATTTTTTTTTTTTTTTTTTTGCGATCATCAATCCATCCTTAAAAACAAGCAGAATAGCCTGCATTTCTAATCATTTATGAATATTAGTAGGCCTACGTTTATTTTGTTTATGCTGTTTATTTTATTTAGTTTTTGTATATACTTCATTTATATGTTATTTATTTGTGTTTCATGTGCATCTATTTACTCAAGCTAGCTTGTGCTCCTATTAGTTTTTAAATAATTTAAATATTTTTACATATGTTTTAATTAATATACATTCACACTTAAAAAAATTGGGGGGCCCATTTTCAATATCTTGTCTTTATATTTGCTATAAAATGGGTAGGTTTAGGTTTGGGGGTGTGTTAAGGGGTCTAAAAATTTAAATTGCTTATTGATAAAATGATAACGCATTGACACAAATATCTTAATGATATAAAAGATAAATAACGTAAAAAAAAAAATAAATATTTTATGTTTTTTAGCAAAAAATACATAGTGATTTGTACGTTTTAAAGCGTTGAAATAAGTCTAAACTGTACATATGTGTGTGTGTGCATTATAAAGCACAATAAAATGTGTTCATGCATTATTTTTTATGTCTGCTAAAGTCAGTTGATAGCTGAGGGACAGAATAATATGTTTATTGTTACTGAACTGAATGGAGGGTTAGAACTCCTTAATTGATGTTTCCAAACATGTTTTATATAATTACATTCAAGTAAAGTAAACACTGTAAGAACTACAGAGAAGATTTTGGTTCACAAATTCGGACAACAGTGCTAATCAGCATGTACAATAATATGGCCAAAGGTTTGTGGAATAAGTGCATTTAATTAAACAAGACAATCAGCAATTGGTAAAGTCACTGTGTTACTGCAGCTGACAGCTTTAGAAATAGTCAGTGAAGAAGAAAGGACACCCTATTGAATTTCATGGACATCAGGACAATTTAAAAAAAAAAAAAGCTAGGTCTTGGTCTTAAAATTTGTACAATAAAACCTCAAATAAACAACACATGACACATCACATAATGTCATTATTTGTTTAAAGAAGGGCAAAACTAGGCACTAATGGAAAATCCATACGACAAACTAAGGACACCCTATGATTCAGTTGCTTGTTGATCCACTTTTAGTAGCAATAAGTTGAAGTAATCATTTTCTGTATGACTTTTGTCTCTCACATCATTCTTGAGGAATTTTGACCCACTATTCTTTACAATATTGTTCCAGTTTCTTGAGGTTTGTGGGCATTTGTGCACAGCTCTCGTCACAACATTTCAGTCAAGATGAGGTCTGGACTTTAACTGTGCCATTGCAACACCTTGATTCTTTTCTCTTTTAGCCATTCTGTTGTAGATTAGCTGGTGTGCTAAATTAAATTCAAAATATTTAATGGACAAATATTAAACCAAACATCTTGAATCAATTCATTAAAATTAAGTCTGAACAGTGCTAATTATTGTAATCATTTTAAGCCAAATGTCGTTTTTTGGGGAAAAGGACACACACACATAACTAAGGGGGGTGGAGGTGGGGGTGGGGATAAATAAAAAAAAATAAAAATAATGACTGGTATGATAAGGCTCCTTTAGCTGCAGATTTGATTGAGTTTAAACTGAAATCATGACATGGATCAATGCAATTACTAAAAAAAAAAAAATAAAAAAACTAATAAAAAAGTTGTTGTTGTTGTTGTTGTCACTGCACAAAAACAGAAAGCACAAGCTTCTGTGCCAGGTTGTTATGTTAATTAATAAATAAATAAATAAATAAATAAATAAATAGACACTCGCCTTGTAGTGTTTTAACTTTCACAGTTCATTAGACTTCCATTAAATAGTTTCAATTTAGGTGCACATCCCAGCATAAACGCTGCAGGATTTTTTTTTTTTTTTTAATAATAATATTTTTTTTAATAATAAAGCAATAAAGCATCTATGTAAACAAACCACTGCTAATTAATTTTGACATGGGAGTTAATACAATAACAATTGCCTTACGTAATGCAGAAAAATCCAGCATTTTGACCAGGCCTGGTTCCAGAATCTCTGAGGGTGCTTCTGAAATTTGTGAGGGTATTTTTTATCTTGATTAAACTTGTTCATGATCATGAGATCTCCCAGGAATGTGTTGATGTAGAGGGTGTACGCTTAGAGTCTGAGCTCCGTCAAGTTAATTTCTTATTGTCTATTTTTCAATCTAAAATCAATTTCACACACCAGGGCTATTCAATTGGTGGCCCGCAGGCCACATGCGGCCCAGAATCAACCTCCGAGTGGCCCAGCCCGTGGTTCCGCCCATAGATAATAAATTAATATATATTATTCCTAAATTGTTATTTAATATAATTTAATATAAATATATATATTATATTAATATAAATATATAGTATATTAATATAAATATAAAGTATTTATTATGTCTATGGTCCCGCTAAAAACGCGCATTCCTACGTAAATTACGTAGCCTGCAACACGCAAACAATGCAGAGCGTGCCGGTAGTAGCTTAGATTACTATCAATATGTCTTTCTCAACACTGAAACGTAAAATTGCCAATGAAAACCGTAAGTTTAACCCTGCCTGGACTGACAAATACTTGTTTATTTTACCGCCACATCCAAACGCCAAACCGATGTGTTTAATTTGTAATGAGTGCGTTGGAGTACTTAAAGATTACAATGTGCGGAGGCATCATGTTGAGAAACACCACACTTTTCGCACCAATTTTCCAGAGGGATCTCAAGAGAGGGCTGCAAAAGTGCAGAGTTTGATTGCATCTTACAACCGGAGCAGTACTACCATGGTGCGGTCATTCACAGCCCAAGAGAGAGCTACTGCAGCATCCCTTCGTGTTTTCTGGATACTGGCAAAAAATAGAAGGCCATTCACAGACTCTGAAACTGTGAAGGACTGTATGCTGGCTGTCGTGGATGAGGTGATAAATGACGATAAAATTAAAATGAGTGTGGTATCTGCTATAAAAAACGTACCCCTGTCAGATACTTCAAACATTCGTAGGGTTGAAATTCTTGCTGCAGATGTGTTTGAAACGCTGTTAGGAGACCTGATGAAAGCTGATGCTATGTCTATAGCAGTAGATGAGTCCACAGACAAAAATGATACTGCTCAGTTGTGCATATATGTCCATTTTTTTTTATGGCAAATGCTTCCGAGAGGAGCTGCTCGGCCTACTGCCGTTAGAAGGACACACAACTGGCGATATAGTCCGCCTTTTTTAAAGACAGTGGTCTGGATATGAAGCATGTGTGCATGCTTGTGACAGATGGGGCTCCGTCCATGACAGGCAAAGTGAATGGTTTGGCAGCACGTTGGTCCGCTGTTGCACCTCAGTTGATCTCCTTACAGTGCATTGTGCATCAGGCGGTGTTGTGCGCAAAACTAAGCGGGCGCTCAAAACGACAATGGACAGCGTTATGGCTATAATTAATTTTATTCGCTCCACATCAAGCTTCCAACACCGCTTATTCTGCATGCTGCTGTCAGAAATGTCTGCTGAGCACCACAACCTTCTTTTGCATAATGACGTGAGGTGGCTGTCCAAAGGCAAAGGACTGGAGCGTTTCTGCGGTCTCAGAGAAGAGATCATAACTTTCCTCCGTGGCAGCAAGCAAAAAAAAGGCAGAAACGCACTTGAGTCGCATACTGGACAACTTCAGGGCCGATGCCTGCTTTCTGAGCGACATATTCAAACACCTGAACGATCTCAATTTGGGACTACAAGGCAGAGACAAAACTGTCATCGACCTTGTGGAACAGATGCGTGCATTCCAAGTTAAACTGGACCTTTTCGCAAATGATTTGAGCACAGGCCGAATGCTGCATTTTCCGACACTCCGCAAATGCATCTCATCCCCCGCACAAATCACGGATGTGAGGACAGATTTCATTGCGATGTTGAAAAATAACTTTGCTGGTCGATTAGATGGACTTGATCTGCCCACAGAGTTGGCCGTTTTTGTCAGAGACCTGTTCACTGTTGCAATAGAAGGGGACTTATCCGCCAGAGCTAAGAAACTGGTCCCTTCCATTGACGAAGGGAAATTCACACTCGAACTTGTTGACATGCAGTCATCTGTAACCATGGCACAGGAGCTTTCCACTAACAGGCCTGCAATGTTTTGGACTGATGTCAACGCACATCAGTTCCCTTAACATTAATAAAGTAGCGATCGTCATGCTCAGTATGTTTGGATCAACATATACATGTGAGTCAAGTTTTTCACACATGAACTCCATAAAAAGCAACTCTCGTTGCTCCCTGACTGACCATACTCTCCACCAATGCCTTCGAATTGCATTGACAACTTACGAGCCTAAAGTCACTGCTCTCGTTCAAAACAAAAAATGTCACTTCTCCCACTAAGTCAGCAGGGTAACTGTAGCCTACAATACATCAATATAATGTGGGATGCGTAACAGAGGCATGCCTAATCACACATGGTGATTTAAAATATGTTCCCTCAGTGTTGTTATAGTTGTGAATACTGTGCACTTCTTATTTTATGCACTTTGAGATGTTCCTGGGTCAAATGTGTGCAAGTTGTTTATTTTGTTTCAAAAGGAAACAATGTTATTTCTAATAGCCTACTACTGTGCACTATTTTGTTTTATGCACTTTGTGATCAGATATGTAGCCTAGGTCAGTTTTTTTTTTCTTTTGTAAGTGGAAAAAATAGGGGCTACCTCAGATTCTGTTAATTCAGCTCTTTTTGTATGCACCTTAACCTGACCAAAGTTAAAAGAGAAACAACGAATAAACCTTATGTTTTTCAATAAATTTGTTTGTGTTGGTTTTAAAATTTGTCATTACAAGCTGCTTTGCTGCTAAAATGACTGGCCCAGCTAACCTTCTTGGTTTGACAATCTGGCCCAACTGAATTTGTAATTGAATAGCCCTGTCATACACCATCATTTTCGTTTCTTATAACGTGTGAATATACTTTGATTTCCCGAGTCCACTAGCTTAAAGCCCGTTAGCAGCACCAGCGTGGTTGCCGCTCGGTGCAGCTTGAGCTGGAGGTCATGGAGATGCAGATTCACGAGCTGTTGGACAGGCAGGCTGAGCTGAGAGAGTGGAGAGCTGCTCTGGAATCCTCCCGGGTAAGTATATAGCGCGATACTAACACTCCCACCACCCCTACTCCATGTGCTTCTCTGCACAGGTCCCGTGCACCCAGGACGCAATCTTTTCAGGTGTCCTTCAGTCCGGTGCCAGGACACCACGGACCCTGGGTGCAGCAGCAGCGGAAGATTCAAGATCATAGATCCTCTGCTAAATATTATTAATTTATTACTGTCATTAGGATATGTCCCCAAAACCTTCAAACTGGCTGCTATTAAGCCTCTCATTAAAAAACCACAACTTGACCCCAACGAATTAATTAATTACAAACCTGTCTCGAATCTCCCATTTCTGTCGAAGATATTAGAAAAGGTTGTATCCTCACAATTATCTTCCTTCCTACAGAAAAATGATATCTGTGAGGATTTCCAGTCAGGTTTTAGACCGTACCATTGTACTGAGACTGCTCTTATTAGAGTTACAAATGATCTGCTCTTATCATCCGATCATGGTTGTATCTCTTTGTTAGTGCTACTGGATCTTAGTGCTGCGTTCGATACGGTTGACCACAACATTCTCTTGAACAGATTTGAAAATTATGTTGGCATTAGTGGTAGTGCATTGGCATGGTTCAAATCGTACTTATCTGACCGCTATCAATTCGTGGCAGTAAATGAAGAGGTATCATATCGATCACAAGTGCAGTATGGAGTACCGCAAGGCTCAGTGCTAGGGCCATTACTTTTTACGCTTTACATGTTACCCTTGGGTGATATCATCAGGAAATATGGTGTTAGCTTTCACTGTTATGCTGATGATACTCAGCTCTATATTTCTTCGCGGCCCGGCGAAACATACCAATTTGATAAACTAACTGATTGTGTAGTTGAGTTAAAAAATTGGATGACAAGTAATTTCTTACTGCTAAATTCTGAAAAAAACAGAGGTGTTAATTATTGGACCTAAAACCTCAGCGTGTAATAACCTAAAACACTGTCTAATACTTGATGGCTGCTCTGTCAATTCTTCGTCATCAGTTAGGAACCTAGGTGTGCTATTTGATGGCAGTCTTTCCTTTGAAAACCACATCTCTAGTATTTGCAAAACTGCATTTTTCCATCTCAAAAATATATCTAAATTATGACCTATGCTCTCAATGTCAAATGCTGAAACATTAATTCATGCGTTTATGACCTCAAGATTAGATTATTGTAATGCGTTATTGGGTGGTTGTTCTGCTCGCTTAATAAACAAACTCCAGCTGGTCCAAAATGCAGCAGCTAGAGTTCTTACTAGAACCAAAAAGTATGATCATATTAGCCCGGTTCTGTCAACACTGCACTGGCTCCCTATTAAACATCGTCTAGATTTTAAAATCTTGCTAATTACTCCTCTCGAACTTTTGCATTATTGACTGTCCTATTTAATACTGTAAAGTTGCTTAGACACCACCTGTTTTGTTAAAAAGCGCTGTATATTTGACGTGACATGACTTGCCATGACATATATAAATAGTTCATTGTAGTTGTAACAAAGGGACCGTAGGACGTGGATCCAAATGCAAGCTTTATTAATCCAATAATCGTAGTCGTACAATCCAAGTCGATAACCAGCATACAGGGCAATAGAGACAATCCAGAATCAACGTTAGAGTTCAAGCAAGAGGTCAGGGCAGGCGGCAGGCAAACAAAACAACAGGAAACGGTCCGGGATCAAAAAACACAAGGGCAAGACTAGGAAAAACACAGGAAGGAAAAACACAGGAACTAGGAACTAGGCTATACAACAATCAGCAAACAGAAGAGTGAGTGAGAGACTTAAATACCAAACATGAGGGAGCACATGACAAAACAAACCAGGAGGCGCAGGAGCCCTCCAGGGCGGAGCCGGAGGTGGAGCAGGAGGCGCAGGGGCCTTCCAGGGCGGAGCCGGCGGCAGAGCAGGAGATGCAGGAGCCCTCCAGGGCGGAGCCGGAGGTGGCGCAGGAGCCCTCCAGGGCGGAGCCGGAGGCAGAGCAGGAGGCGCAGAAGCCCTCCAGGGTGGAGGCTGAGGCAGAGCGGGAGGCGCCGGGGCCCTCCAGGGTAGAACAGGAGGTGCCGGGGCCCTCCAGGGCAGAACAGGAGGCAGAGCAGGGGGCGCCGGGGCCCTCCAGGGCTGAGCAGGAACCCGCATCATGAATTGGGACCTAGGGAGAACAGGGACAGAGGAGGCAGACAGAATAAAGGGAGAAGCAGAGAGTTTAAAGGGTAACGCCCCCTCCATAAGAGGTTCCACAGCTGGCGCTGACACCTCTGGAGGCATTGGCGCTTCTTCTCCGACAGGGAAGGGCTCTGGAGCAGATTTGGGACCAGACGGGACCTCTGGGGCAGACTTGAGACCAGACGGGTCCTCTGGGGCAGACCTGAGACCAGACGGGTCCTCTGGGGCAGACCTGAGACCAGACGGGTCCTCTGGGGCAGACTTGAGACCAGACGGGAGCTCTGGAGCAGGCCTGAGATCAGACGGGAGCTCTGGAGCAGGCTTGAGACCAGACGTGGTCTCAGGGGCGGACTTGTGAACAGATTCATGGACTGACGAGGCCTCTGGAGCAGACTCGTGGACAGACAAGGCCTCTGGAGCAGACTCGTGAACAGGGGAGGCCTCTGGGATGCAGTGTGCAGCCCACACACTCAAAATGGCGATTGCAATCACAGGTAGCGCAGTAGGCAATGGGATGCCCACCGGGCTGGAAGGTGTGAAGCTTGGGAGCGTCAGCTCTGCGTGGCTTGGGAGTGTCGGCTCTGCGTGGTTTGGGAGCGAAGGTTCTGCGTCCTGTACTGACATCAGAGGAGTGTCCATCACACTGGCGATCAAGACATGCCGTGGCTCTGGCAGGTCAGACGAGGCATGGTGTGGCTCTGGTAGATCAGACGAGGCATGGTGTGGCTCTGGTAGATCAGACGAGGCATGGTGTGGCTCTGGTAGATCAGACGAGACATGACTTGGCTCTGGATGCTCGGGCGAGACGTGACCTGGCTCTGGACGCTCGGGCGAGACGTGACTTGGCTCTGGGCGCTCGGACGAGACGTGACCTGGCTCTGGACGCTCGGGCGAGACGTGACTTGGCTTTAGTGGAACAGCTGTGACTTGACTTGGCCTTAGTGGAACAGCGGTAGTCTGACTTGGCTGGAACAACTGTGACTTGACTTGGCTTTGAGGGGGCAGCTGTGACTTGACTTGACCTTGAGGGAACAGCTGTGACTTGACTTGGCTTCGATGGAACAGCTGTGGTTAGACTTGGCTTGTGGGGATTGGCTGTGACTTGACTTGATTCGTGAAGATCAGTAGTGAACTGCTTTGACTCATGGAGATCAGCGGTGACTTGATCTGATACGTGAAGACCAGCGGTGACTTGAACTGGCTTGTGAAGATCATTGACTTTACTTGACTCAGGAGCTACGGCTGTTACCTTGCTGGACTCAGGAACCACGGCTATGACGTTGCTTGACTTGGAAGCTTGACGGGACTTCGAAGCTTGACGGGACTTGGAAGCTTGACGGGACTCTGGAGCAGCGGCTGAAGCTTGACTTGGCTCTGGAATAACAGCAGCAACTTGACTTGGCTCATGAGGATCTGCTGTAGCCTGGCTTGGCTCATGGAAATCCGCTGTAACGGGACTTGACTCCTGAACAACAGCCGTAACGTGACTTGACTCGTGGAGAACGACAGCTGTGTCTTGACTTGACTTGAAAGCCTGACTTGACCCCGGGGTAGCCTTTAGAGAGTGGAGAGAGGGTAGAAGGAGTGCCACTTTAGCTGCCCATAACGTCATTAGGGGTGGATCCAGCACGTGGGCCATCATGACCACAGGCGGCGTCCAAGTGCTGGCCGAGGGTTCTAGGATGGCGGCCCTCTTGTGGTACGGCTTGGAGACAGCGGCCATCTTGTGGACAGGCTCTGGCGTGACGGCCATCTTGTGCAGTGGCTCTGGCGTGACAGCCATCTTGTGCAGAGGCTCTGGCGTGGCGGCCATCTTAGCGACAGGCTCTGGCATGGCGGCCATCTTGGCAACAGGCTCTGTAAGGGCGGCCATCTTGTGAGCAGACCCTGGAAGGGCGGCCATCTTGTGAGCAGACCCTGGAAGGGCGGCCATCTTGTGAGCAGACTCTGGAAGGGCGGCCATCTTGTGAACAGGCTTTGGGCTGGTGGACATCTTGTGCAACGGCTCTGGGCTGACAGACATGACGTGAGGCTTGTGCAATGGCTCAGGAAGTGCTGCTTGACTTGACTCAGGAAGTGCTGCTTGACTTGACTCAGGAAGTGCTGCTGACCTGATGTGAGCAGGCTCAGGAATGGTGGCTATTCTGTGGAAAGTTTCTGAGCTGGCGGCCATTTTGCAAACAACTTCTGTGTTGGCAGCCATTTTGTGACAAAGCTCCAGTGTAGTGCTATGTTCCTCAGCGATATCCACAGTGAATGCAGAACCGCTCACAATTAGTGCATAGTCCATAAAATCCTTTAAACTACAATTGAATTTTCCTTCAGGGAACCATGATTTAATGGGCTCATTAAGTCCAAAACGGAATAAGTCCTTAAACATAACTTCATCAGAAAACGGTACCTGGTGGCATAGTTTGCAGAACTGGTAGACGTAATCCTCAATAGATGAGTCTCTTTGTTGCAGATGCAGAAGCTGGTCAACTGGATCCATGGCTGGGGATTAAGCTGCTGGATCTGTGTGGCTGATCGTTCTGTAACGAGGGACCGTAGGACGTGGATCCAAATGCAAGCTTTATTAATCCAATAATCGTAGTTGTAATCCAAGTCGATAACCAGCATACAGGGCAATAGAGACAATCCAGAATCAACGTTACAGTTCAAGCAAGAGGTCAGGGCAAAACAAAACAACAGGAAACAGTCCGGGATAAAACAAAACACAAGGGCAAGACTAGGGAAACACGGGAAGGAAAAACACAGGAACTAGGCTATTCAACGATCAGCAAACAGAAGAGTGAGTGAGAGACTTAAATACCAAGCATGAGGGAGCACATGACAAAACAAACCAATAGGAAGGGGACACATGGAACAGGGGAACCAATCAGAACAAGACACATAGAGACAAGAGTAAAGCATGGTGGGTTGAGAGCACAGAGTCCGGGCTGGAGTGCCCTTGAACTCCTGTAGAGGGCACTCCAGCTGGTGATTGTAACAATTCTAAACATGGTGATTATCTCTAAGATGGACACCTAACATAATATATGATTTTTACTATCTGAATCTAACCATGTAATGTCAACAAATGGAAAAGCCTGCCATCTGTTACTCAACGTGTTAATTTTTGTGCCTTTTAGCCCCAACAGCAGTGGAGCTTTTTACCCCAAATACCATACCTTTTACATATTCTTTTGTTATTTAAGAACTGTTGCTTTAATTATCTTAAACAAAACTAAAAATCAATTAGGAAGACCTTTGTCTCAAAATATATTTAGTAATTTTAGAAATTCTCGTTTGCTACTTAAATCTACAATACTTAAAAAAAACATCAAATATTAGATCAAGCGCAGAATCAACTTTGCGCTGCTGACCGTGATCGCGTCAAGAATCAACCAAATTTGCACATGCATTTTGAAAAGCGAATGTTTTGGAAAGTGCTACGCCACGTTTGTGTCTCATCTAGTGGTTTAGAGAAAAATAAAATCAAAGGCACCTTTTACCCCTTGGCACCTTTAGCCCCATCATACCCTATATATATATATATTTTCGAAGTCGTAAACAAAACAAAAATTGTTGGAGCACTTTTACAAGACAATACTAATTTAGTCTTTCTACTTAGAAATTTCATACTCAGTGTGTTACTTGCCATTTCTTTGAATTATTTGTTAAATTTACTAGTAATTTCTAAGTGAAAATTGTTTCAAACTAAATCCTTCACTTTTTTTTTTTTTCTTTTTTTGACCTAAAAATGCATTTTGAATATGCTTTTATAGTGTGGACTGTGAAAATGGAGGTATTTGAAAATGACAATGCATTTACTGATATGATGCATATTGTAACGATAGATGTTTATACCAGTATTTTGCCTGTTATGTGCTATTCACTTTAACACAGTTCTATCACGACAACTCTTTGCATTTTAGCATGGTAATGGATATGACAATGTTAATGTATTTTGTCTTGGCGGAACAGATCTGCTACTCTGGTTATTGCTGTTGTCTGCAAAACAAATACAGGAACTGCCAATGCATACAATAATACGGTGCTGTGAGTATTTAAGACATACTGCTGCTGCACAGGTAACATGTATAATAACCCATAGCAGATCTATACAGGTGGAGCTGGGGAGGTGGAGGGTTTCAGAAAAACTCCGAAAGAGCGGTACGAAAAGTTCTAGTGAATACTAACCAGCCTTTTAAATGTAAAGCAGCAAGCTCATTGGCAGCATATGTAACATGAACCAATCGGCTTGTGCCGAGAAGTTTAATGCTGTAAATATTATCAGTTTGCATTAACGACCCTTCAGCCTGCGCCATACAAAGTTTCATGAACTTGGCATTTGCTTAACTTACGTTACTTTGTACAGTTTTCAATGCTAGTGTGGAAGGAGAACGAAAGAGAAACGTTATAAAAAATATCTGGATTAATGTAGGCATAGCCTAAATAATAATAATTAAAAAAAAGCTTGTGTTTATAAAAGTATGAATTAAGAGAAAACTGCAATAAATAGCAGAATGTTTTTTGTTTCTACAGCATCATTTTACATTCTCTCAGCCTGTGGTTTTCTTTCTTTTTCCTTCCCTGTCTCTCTGTATGAAAGCATGTCTTTGTGGTTGTGCCTTTGGGTTCAGCTCTCGCCCTTTTCATCAGCAGATATTTGAAATCTAACTAACCCTATTCATGGTCTGCCAGCTCAGCCTGCGTCCGGCCTGCGCTCAGCCGGCGTTCATGCCACACAACACAGACGGCCCGGTGCGGGGGAATCTCAGGAATTCGGTCCAGGAGACGCAGGCGGCCGACAGCTGGTTCCAGCACTTTTCTCTCCATCGCACTGTACGGCAACAGCTCACCGACCACCAACCACCGCAGCTCGCCACCATCTGTACACCTATCGTGTTCTGCTCAGATCTGACAATAGTCAGACTTTCCCAGGTCTAGTGTTACAATCTGCACTTTTATGTAGCTTCTTATAGAGCGTCCTGATACTGTGCGGCTGACAGATTCAGACTCTAAATGTTCAACTGAGCTAATTAGGATCATGGTTCTGGTATCAGTACATCTTATTTTATTTGCAGATTTCTGATCAAGGTCCAAACAGTACCAGTTAGTTTAGTGAACAGATGGGGAACTGGAGACCAACGCAGATGCTAACTGACGCTAATGCACTAACGTTTATGCATTTGGCAGACACCTTTCCGGTGCTGGACTTTGAAACTGTAGCTTGCCAAGCTAAAAGCTACTCATAATTTAAAGTAAACTGTTCTTATAGCTACACTAACAAAATTAGCCAATTAGTACACTCTCAGAACCAAAAAAAAAAAAAGGTACAAAGCTGTTACTGGCATGGTACCCTTTCAAAAGCTACTAATATGTATTAATACTTCTTTTACATCTTATTTACCCCTAAATGATACATATACTGTAAGCACTGTAAGTATTAAAGTATATTAAAAGATTAGTTCACTTCCAGAATAAAAAAAATCCTGATAATTTACTCACCCCAATGTCATCCAAGATGCTCATGTCTTTCCCTGTTTCAAAAAAAAAAAACAAACAAAAAAAAAACAGCATATGCTGGTTAGGCATGTTTTGACATATGGCTGCTGGTGCTGGTTTAAGCTGGTCCTTAGCTGGTCATGAGCCAGTTTAAGCTGCTCATGTGCTGGTCCTAAGCTGGTCCTGAGCAGGAGCTAGTTGCTTAGGACCAGCAAATGACCAGCTAAGGACCAGCTTAAACCAGCTCAAACCAGCAGCCATGCTTCAAAGCATAACCAGCATATGGTGTTCATTTTCTAAAAACAAAAAATTAAATGTATATATTTTTTAAACACAAATGCTCATCTTGCACTAGCTCTGCATCCACTTCATGCATTGTGTGGTTAGTTCTTCATCTGTACACTATAGTTCGGAAAGGTAGAGTAGGGCATTTTCTCCTCAGACTTCAAAATCGTCCAACATCGTTGTTTTACCTTTTTTTTTTTTTATAAAGAGCATTTGACTTTCTTTGCATGTTTGCTTTGTAAACAAAGGGTCTATAATTAACTGAGTAAACACTTGTGTCTTTAAACACAAGTATTTAATTATTTATTTATTTTTTTAGAAAATTACCGACCATTCCTTAATTACTTTTCAACTGAAGAAAAAAAAAAGACATGAACATCTTGGATGACATGGGGATGAGTAAATTATCAGTAAATTTTCATATTGGAAGTGAACTAATCCTTTAATATACTTACGTATATACTTTTAAAGTACTAATATGTGCCATTTACACTGCAAAAATGCTTTTCTTACTTAGATTTGTTGTCTTGTTTCCAGCCAACATATCTAAAAATTCTAAAATCAAGAAGGATTTTCTAGACAAGTGAAAATTATTGTCTTGTTTTCAGAAAAAAAAATAGCTTGAAATAAGATTATTTTGCTTACCCCATTGGCAGATTATTTTGCTTGTTCTAAACAAAAACTCGAATTTGATGTCTTTTTTCTGAAAACAAGACAATAATTTTTGCTTGTCTAGAAAATCCTTCTTGATTTAAGAATTTTTAGATATTTTGGCTGGAAACAAGACAGTGTAGGGGTAAATAAGATGTAGCTTTTTGCTTTTGTACCAACCCAGTGATAAGTTTGTACCTTTTTTGCTGAGAAAGTAAAAATATGAATACATACACACACATATATATAAAAATTACAAAAACACACAACAAAAGTGATTTTTGCATCTGATGACCCCTTTAACTAAAACTAAAATTTTAATATAATTTAAATAACAGTTTTAACTACAATAGTATCTCAATGATACCCCAGGTGAAAAAAAAGTACATTATGGAAGTGGACTTTTTTGCCTGGTACTAAAGCAGCCACTGAGCTGCTGTCATGTTACTGCAAAACAGTTATTGCTATCACTATACTTTTTACCCCACAGCACTGCACCTTCAACAAAACTAACTTACACTTACAGTTCAAGCTCAGTGCATTTCTCATGTTTTACAGAGCAGCAGGGTTTATAAGTGAACATCTGTGCAGAATTTACTAGTGGGTTGCAGAAGCCAAATGGCCACACTTTGGCACAAGCTTAAGAGCGTCAGCAGTGAAGTGCAAACAACCAGCGCTGCCATCCGCATTCGGCTGCCTGTTTGCCAGCTGCAGACAGAGGAGCCCTTAGTAAAAATGCTAGAGGAAAAATTTGTCTTGCATTTAAGACTAAAGAAAGTCGTTTTTTTATGAATGGAGAGGCCTTGAGACTTCTGGGAGATCGGAAGTCATGTTTACCCACAGGATACAGATGAAATTACACAGGAGATCCTAACTGACAGCATTTGGAGATCCAGCTCTCTGGAATTTTCTAACACCTTCCTGTTCCAATTTGTCTTTATTATATACGGAGAATGTTATCCTGAACTTTAAGGTCTTGACGGGTTACTAATGTAATGGTCTCGTCAAACAGACAGATTATTGTCTGCAGTGTTGGGAGGGAATGAGTCTTTGCCACTCACGTGTGACTCATTTGCCATGCAAGACACATCTCAACAACACAGCCATATTGTATGGGTGTGTTTGCATAATACATCAAAAGCAAGGAGAAACACCCTCAGACAAATAATGAAACTGCTGTGAAACAGAAAGTTATGCTTACTTATGTAGTATAAAAGGACTGTGCTGGTATAGCGTCACAGTGATGGTATCAGCCGGTAATATCATGGTATTTTGATATGGTACCATTATAGTGAATGACTGTCAGATTCATATGCACTATAAAAAGTGGTTACCTGAAAGAACCATTTTTACCTCATTTAACCTTTGTGTTTGGTTGGTATTAATGTTGGTACAAATATAAAATGCAGTCTATTCAGTGATGCTAAATAACACTTTTTGATTTTAATGAAAACAGATCATTTGAAATGCTACCGTGTGTGTGTACTTGTTCTTACTACATTGTGGGGACCAAATGTCCCCACAAGGATAGTAAAACCTGAAATTGTTGACATTGTGAGGACCGGCAGGCGGTAAAAATTGTAAATGATGTTTATCTGAAAGTGTAACAATGCAAATATGTTTTCTGTAAGGGGTAGGTTTAGGGTTAGGGTTGGGTTAGGGGATAGACAACATTGTTTTGTCAGTATCAAAACTATAGAAGTCTATGGAAAGTCCCCACAATTCACAAAAACAAATGTGTGTGTGTGTGTGTGTGTGTGTGTGTAAAAAACAAACAAACAGACAAACAAATAAATAAAAAATCCTACACTGAAAAAAAGATTAACAGTTAACAATTTACTAAACAGTTTTCACTCAGAAATTACTAATACATTTCACAAATAATTACAAAGACACAGCATTAACACATTGAATTAAAATATATATTTTTAAAGTAGAAAGACCAAAATATTATTTATTATTTATATAAATAAATAAATATTAACAATTAATGATTTACTAAACAATTTTCACTCAGAAATGACTTATACATTTCACAAATAATTACAAAGACACAGCAGATTGTATAAAAAAATATAATTGTATTAAAAATATAATTCTGAAGTATAATTCGGAATATTCGTTTCTTTAAATAATAACAATAATAATAATAAAATAAAACTATATATATATATATATATATAAATAAATGTATGCCATAAATAAATCAACACACTGAAAAAAATCACTATTAACATTTTAATAAACTGTTTTTTTTTTCAGTTACTAATACATTTCATAAATAATTGCAAAGACACAACAGGTAACGCACTGAATTAATTATAATTTTGAAGAAAAAACTACATATTTTCTTCTTTAAAAAAAAATATTTATTTATTCATTCATTAATTTCAGTGTATGCAAAACATATGCAAAAAAGCAACAACAACAACAACAACAACAACAACAACAAAAATGGACAATTAACAATTCACTAAATAATTTGCACTCAGAAATTACTAATAAATTTCATAAATAATTATAGACACAGCAGGTAACACAATGAATTTAAAATATAAAATTGTGAAGTAGAAAGACCGAAATATTATTTTCTTCTAAAAAAAGAAAAAGAAAAAAAAAGTAATTAATGAATTTATTTCAATGTATGCTACTCATTAATAAATAAATAAATAAATAAATAAAAACATACACTGAAAAAGAAAAAAAAAATATATATATATATATATATGTATGTATGTATATACATGTATGAACAATTAACAGTTTACTAAACAAAAAATAAATAAATAATTACAGACACAGCAGGTAATACATTGAATTAAAAATATAATTTTGAAGAAGTATTATTTTTGACTTATGAAAATGACCTGTCTACCAAAAACACCCAGGCAACCACCTATAAACACGCTAAAAAAAGCAATGCTCTGGCAAACAGCAACAACTCCTAGCATGTGTACCACAATGTGCATTTTCTTTTCTTTTTTTTTCAGAAAATAAAAAAAAAATTACTTACTGTCAGTGCACCAGTATAGAAATTAATTATTACTATATTATTATAACATTGCTCTGTCTTCTATAACGTGTCTGCGGTAAAAAAAAAACAAAAAAAAAACCTGAAACTGACATTTAAAGTTTGAGCTATTGTTGGTGTGTAATAGAAGCAAATGAATAAACAAAAAACCTTTCAGCTCATTCTCTTAACTCTGTGGCTAAATCTAAAGCATCTCATCACATTTACAGCACTGAAAAAGAACAAACTTGCTGCTGTCTGACCTGTTGTCATCTTTCCAATATGCCATAAAGAGTCGTGAAGATGCACGAGCACTTCCTTTGCATGAATTAGTTTGGATAAACCTCCTAAGAGTTCATTTCCGTTCAGAAATAGAGGTTGAGGAGAGATTATGTTGATAAACACACCCACGCACATTCAGTTGCACTATAATGAAAGGCTCATGGGTAATAATAACCGATGGTAATGTGCACAGAGAGAGATATGAGGTACATGTCCTCTGGAACTCCATGTTTGACAGTTTTATTGCTGTTAATGAAACGCGTGGCATGGGAGTATTAAGCCGTCATCAAATTGACATCTTTAATTAAAGTGGCAGCTTAATTAAAAATCCAATTAACTGTGAAACTCTAATGAATAGAAAAATGCAAAACGCAAGACTTGACCTTCAAAATCAGAATGCTCCAGATTTCAACACGCCTGCAAAATGATTCTTAAATTAAGTTGGAATCTGGACCTGCAATGTTGCCCTGAGACACAATAAAAGAGTTTGCGTGAGGTGGCTGATTTAATTAAAACCGGATATTTAATTGTTACGACTGACAGTGATTAAGAACTGTCAACATATCAAAACTAAAAAATAAAAAATAAAAAATAAATACAATGCATAACACAACATTTTAAGATGTGACTGGGGCAGACTTTTAAAAGAGCAAAAGTTCAATATCCAAATGTCAGTGGAGTTCTTAAAGGAACAGATCAACAAACAAATTATCATTTAATATATGCATAACCAAAATTGTAAAATGAACCATTATTAACAGGAGTGGCCAGGATATTCTATTTAAAATTCTTGTTTTCACACAAAACAAAGTTTCAAAAAAAAAAAAAAAAAATTCAGTATTTGCATTTTTCCATGTCTTGTTCCTTTAATAATAATTATTCTTTAAATATCTACTAATATCTAAATAATAATAACAACAACAACAACAACAACAATTTATTAAACAATTTTCACTCAGAAATTACTAATAAATTTTACAAATATTACAAAGACACAGCAGATAATGCATTGAATTAAAAACTATAATTTTGAAGTAGGAAGACAGAAATATTATTAATTATATATATAATTATTATTATTATTATTATTAGTATTATTATTTATTTATTTATTTATTTATTTATTTGAATGTATTGTACATGTACACATTATAAATAAATAAAATAAAAAATACACTGAAAAAAAAAATTAACAATTAACTATTTGCTACATTTTCACATTTATTACTAATAAATTTCACAAATATTTACAAAGATACAGCAGGTAGCACACTGAATAAAAAATATAATTTAGAAAGACCAAATATTATATATATAAAAATTGTAAAATGAGCCATTATTAACAGGAGGATTCTATTTAAAATTCTTGTTTTCACACAAAACAAAGTCATTCAGGTTTGGAAGAACATTTATGTTTCAGTATTTAAATTTTTCCATGTCCTTTAATAATAATTATTCTTTAAATATTTAGTTTGTACACTGTATTTTATGCATTTCATGATAATATTCTACTTTCTACTTTACTTTATTTGACTAGTCAATTGATTTGACATGTTTGAGTAAAATCACTTGAATACACACCACATCATATATGAATTCTGAACTTTCCAGGATGTCTATGGAATAATTCCTTATGTAACAGAGTGGTAATAACTAGCATATTTTAAAATGAAAATGCATTAATTTGAATTACAAGATACCCAGTACTTGTTCAAGATGATGTGACTTTTTAAAAATAGGTTCCTTTACTGTAAAGCCTTTTATTTTTTCTGTAATCCTTTCAAATGGTGCATTTATTCTTAATCTTATCTGCCTTCAATAAGAGCTGATCCACTTACAGGAAGGAAATGTTACTGGGGGATATAAAAGCTGGAAAAAATTACAGAAAATCGCTCGCTCTCTTTCTCTCTCTCTCTCTCTCTCTCTCTCTCTCTCTCTCGTCATGCTCTGATTATCTCTCTTTTGTCGGCGCTGTTGAACACAGAGGGCTTTGGGAAACCAGTGACTAGAAAATACCGGCGAGGACTGTGAGTCCTCCACAGACAGTCACACCATCCACTGCTCTAATAATCGAACTAATGACCGTGCTAATTATGAGCAAGCTGCTCTAGTGGATACTTCGCGAGCTGCTATCAGTTCTCATGCATCAGTGACCAGAAAGTAACACCTGCTATATTGGTTCTCAAGCCAAGAGAATGGACAGCTGATGCTCTCTAAAAAAATGTTTTTTCTTTATTATTAGGTGAAGATATAGTCAGCTGTAGGATTACAACAGGATGTTCTATGTATGTGTGTGTATATATATATATGAAAAACAACACTTCATTTGCCACTTTTTTTAAAAAAAGAACTGAGTGTTGTGCGTTATTCTCCACATATAGCACAATCTGAACCATAAACACGTTTTGTCAAAAAAGCCAGTGTTGTCCACTATCAAGGCATCGCATTTTCACATTTTACTGCAAAAGCCCACAAGCACCCTTGCTGTTTATGTACAGAAACCTATAAGTCCATTTTAACGAATCAGCGAGCTGTATTCAGGTCAGGTGACAAGGCTGACAGTCACTTTGTAAAGACACGCTAGATGAGAGGAGTTTTCGTCAAAACTTACTAAAAGTGATCGAGGATGGATAATTTTGATGAACTTGATGAACCTGTGAAAGGAAAACTTTTTTGAAACTTTTTCACAGAACCTTGCAAAAGCAGCGCATTACAATAGTGAGGGAAAAGCTGCTCCCTGTATTGCATGTAATCACACCCATACAGTCTTAAAAAAGTCAACAACAACGTTTGTCAGATGTCTGCATTTTCATCTGAGGAGATTACAAAGATTAAACAAGTGTTTTTGTTTAACTCTGAAACATAAGATGTGGAGTTATCTGCTTTTGCCAAAACGACTGTTGGAGTTACCTGTTTTTGCTATAAAACAAACTTTTGAGATGCTTTCAGTGAACTTTAAATTCGGAAAATAAATAAAAATGGAGTTATTTGTTTTTGCAAATAAACTCTTCATATATATATATATATATATACACAGGTGCATCTCAATAAATTAGAATGTCGTGGAAAAGTTGATTTCAGTAATTCAACTCAAAAACAAACATTCATTGCCAAAGAAGCCGGCTGTTCACAGAGTGCTGTATCCAAGCATGTTAGCAGAAAGTTGAGTGGAAGGAAAAAGTGTGGAAGAAAAAGATGCACAACCAACAGAGAGAACTGCAGCGTTGAGAGGCTTGTCAAGCAAAATCGATTCAAGAATTTGGGTGAACTTCACAAGGAATGGACTGAGGCTGGGGTCAAGGCATCAAGAGCCACCACACACAGACGTGTCAAGGATTTTGGCTACAGTTGTCGTATTCGTCTTGTTAAGCCACTCCTGAACCACAGACAACATCAGAGGCATCTTACCTGGGCTAAGGAGAAGAAGAAATAGACTGTTGCCCAGTGGTCTAAAGTCCTCTTTTCAGTCCTCTTTCCAGAAACACAAGTTTTGTATTTCATTTGGAAACCAAGGTCCTAGAGTCTGGAGGAAGGGTGGAGAAGCTCATAGCCCAAGTTGCTTGAAGTCCAGTGTTAAGTTTCCACAGTCTGTGATTATTTGGGGTGCAATGTCATCTGCTGGTGTTGGTCCACTGTTTGTTTTTTTTGTTTTTTTTGAAAACCAAAGTCACTGCAATCGTTTACCGAGAAATTTAAGAGGACTTCATGCTTCCTTCTGCTGACCAGCTTTTTAAAGATGCTGATTTCATTTTCCAGCAGGATTTGGCACCTGCCCACACTGCCAAAAGCACCAAAATGGTGGTTAAATGACCATGGTGTTGGTGTGCTTGACTGGCCAGCAAATTCACCAGACCTGAACCCCATAGAGAATTTATGGGGTATTGTCAAGAGGAAAATGAGAAGCAAGAGACGAAACAATGCTGATGAGCTGAAGGCCACTGTCAAAGAAACCTGGGCTTCCATACCACCTCAGCAGTGCCACAGACTGATCACCTCTGATCTGAGGCAGTAATTAAAGCAAAAGGAGCACCTACCAAGTTTTGAGTACTTATACAGTAAATATACTTTCCAGAAATAAAAAAAAATTATTTAATACACAAGTTTTACAATTTGAGCTGAATTACTGAAATAAATGAACTTTTCCATGACATTCTAATTCATTGAGATGCACCTGTGTGTGTGTATATATATATATATATATATATATATATTGGTCACAGACGATCAGATTTACTTTAAATTTCACCAAGCTGATTACCCACAAAAACTCCCACAGATCATGTTTGCATGCCATTTTAAGTCTTATTTTGATGTAATAAAGTGGTTATATCTAAGTGTGTTCGTTTTTTAAATTAGTCCTCCCATTAACACCATTATATTCTACCTGATCTCATGACAAAAACATACCTGTGGGAACTTTTTTCGCAAGATGCAAAATATATACCAATAACGTACCCCGCTCTGCAAAAATCATCTCATTCTGGTCGAGGCTGCTTTAAATGCAAATGAGCTCTGCTCGCCCCACCCCTCTGTTCTCTGTGGAAAGACGAGCCTGTTTACTTTAACATTTAGCTGCGTTTAGCTGCTAAACTTGCTAACTAGCACTTTATTAGGAAAGGCGATCGCAAAGATTCATTAAAAAACCCTTACACTCACTTCTGCTGAAAGTGAAGCTGGATCATGAATGATTCGCGTGAACATAGATGGATATATGTAGATCGGGAGACGTATTCCCTTCACAAACAAACGTAATCTACTGCATCTTCAGCTGCTCAGATATCAGGAGTAAATGACAACCACTATGTTCATTATTACATCCAGCAACACAACACCTCAATCACTCAATCGGAGATATTCTTGTCTAACTTACATCCCTGCTCCAGCATCAACTATCATGGGAGCGGCCTCTGTCGGTGTGACGCCACAATGTCAGGCATCTGAGAATGGCTTGATTTGAAAAAGGGAATATTATTTTTACAGATTAATTAAAAACCACTGCATGGATTTTTATCATTATAGGGTAGATTTGTACATACACTGCCAACACACATTAATGTTCAAACAAAATGTAAAAGTGAACTTAGCATCCGATGACCCCTTTAAGATTCAGCCTTGGATTTTCTTTGTTGGAATCCCACAAGCTAAAAATTAGCCAAATTAAGTTAGACTTACCAAATTGCATTAACTTTCCCTGTATTCAGCCTCTCAGATGTGTAACCTGATTCTCAGCCTCAGCAAGCAGAAACACCGTCAGTTATTCCCACCCCGCAGAAGCATTTATTCATTTAGCATCAGGTGTTTGTGCTTCAGGCTTCAACAAACCCTGCTGGACGGCGACTCTTATGACTGAATGCCTGCCGTCGCCCACAATAAATAACCCACAGCACAGGGTCCAGGCTAAATAGAGTGACTCAGGATCAGTATGGAGGAATGAAAATAAAGGCCTGGCTGCGTGTTTGGGGAATCGGCGGGTCTATAATATTGAATATGAACGGTGAGAACAGATGGGGAGGTGTATAGTTGGGTCTTCTGTCATATCGCGTTTATGCTGGCCAAGTGCCATTTTCCTTTCACTCTGCCCTTTAATCATAACCATAATGAACAGCCCCTGGGCTTCGGCGATTGTAATGTGATGATACGATGGAAGATGGAAGACAGAGAATTGGCAGTATAAAAGGTGACAGACTGCGGTCACCTACCGTTTGGACTCTTATTATATTAGCTTTCTGCCTTTCTGTAATGCTAAAAGGTGGAGACATTTCAGTATTCGTAGTATTATGCTAACGCAGCCAGATTCACATGGGGCAAATTGGTGTATCAGAATACATGTCATTAAATGCCAGTAAGCTGTGAACACACAAAGCAGCTCTTTTCCATGCACTTAAGTCACCAGTGATTTTTGGATGAACTATACCTTTAAGACGTCACGATTTCGAAATGTGTCCCCTTCCTCCCATCTGCTGATGTTTTCAAATGTTGCATTACAGGTTCATTTAACACTTTCAGCTTCGTAAAATATGATTCGTGCATTAGCTGCATGCTAAATTACAGACAGCATTGAACGAGCTCACAAAGAGCCTTTGGCCCATTGAGCAAACCACAGCTCTGCCTGGAGCCGCTCTCCACGGTAATTTGATTCACCTAGACAGAGTGTGATGGAATTTAATAACCTGAACAGCGATGATGTGTGTCCGGAAAGAGGAAGGCAGCAAGTTTCTCCAGGAATCTGGAGGCGAGACTGAACCCACAGGAATGTTGAGCCCTGTGAGAAAAAACACGGCTTCTCTCTCGCTACCAAAATTACATAAAGTTTGAACAATCACATTCTGTGCTGAGCTCCATATGGACATGGTTATCTAATTTTTCGGAACTGAAAATCACTAATATAGGTAGCTATAGAAGCCAGTTTCTGCCACAAAATGAAAGCTAATAGATAATTGCAACTTTTTATTTCTACATTTATATCTTAAAATTCTGACTGACTTCTATCCATTTCTGAGTTTTTATCTCACAATCCAGACTGTTTCTTGCAATTCCAAGAATTATAAACACAATTCTTAGAATAAAAAATCTGAATTGCAAGATGTGAAACCCCTTTTTCTCTCTCTCTTTCAGAATTTGTGGTTTATTACGGTGGCAGAGAGAGCCCAATGTGGTACAAATTAAAAAAAAAAAAAAACACCTTATTTCCGTATTTGGTTGTGTTGTGAGTATTTGGAGCGTGTTTCTGTTTTTGGAGCACATTTCTGTTTTTGCAGCGCATTTCTGTATTTGGTTGTTTTTCAAGCATTTGCAGCACATTTCTGTTTTTGCACCACATTTTTGTATTTGGTTGTCCTGTGAGTATTTGCAAATCTTTTCTGTTTCTGCAACGTGTTTCTTTATTTGGCTGTGTTGTTTTTCTGTTTCTGCAGCACATTTCTGTATTTGGGTTTCTTGTAAGTATTTGCAACTCTTTCTCTGTTTCTGCAGTGCGTTTCTGTATTTTGTTGTCCTGTGAGTATTTGCAATCTTTTCTTCTGTTTCTGCACCAGGTTTTGTATTTGGTTGTATTGTAAGTATTTGCAGCACATTTCTGTTTCTGCAGCACTTTTCTGTATTTGGTTTTCTTGTAAGTATGTGCAACGCTTTTCTGTTTCTGCACCACATTTTTATATTTGGTTGTGTTGTGTATATTTGCACCACATTTCTGTTTTTGCAGTGCATTTCTGTGTATGATTGTGGTTTGAGCATTTGCAGAGCATTTCTGTTTTTGCAATGCATTTCCGTATTTGGCTGTGTTGTTAGTATTTGCAACATTTTTCTGTTTCTGCACCACATTTTTGTATTTGGTTGCATTGTGAGTATTTGCAGCACATTTATGTTTTTGCAGTGCCTTTTTTGTATTTTGTTGTGTTTTGAGCATTTGCACAGCATTCCTGTTTTTGCAACGCCTTTTCTGTTTGTTTGTTTTTCCTCGCAAGTATTTGCAATGCTTTTCTGTTTCTGCACCACATTTTTGTATTTGGTTGTGAGTATGTACAGCACATTTCTGTTTTTGCAGTGCCTTTTTTGTATTTGGTTGTGTTGTGAGTATTTGCAACGCTTTTCTGTTTCTGCAGAATGTTCCTTTATTTGGCTGTGTTGTTAGTATTTGCAGTGTTTTTCTGTTTTCTGCAGCATGTTTCTGTATTTGGTTTCCTTGTAAATATTTGCAACGCTTTTCTGTTTCTGCACCACGTTTTTGTATTTGGTTTTTAAGTATTTGCAGCACATTTCGGTTTTTGCAGTGCCTTTCTGTATTTCGTTGTCCTGTGAGTATTTGCAGTTCTTTTCAGTTTTTGCAGTACATTTCTGTATTTGGTTTTCTTGTGAGTATTTGCAACGCTTTTCTGTTTCTGCACCACGTTTTTCTATTTGGTTGTGTTGTGAGTATTTGCACCGCATTTCTGTTTTTGCAGTACATTTCTGTACGTGTTTGTGTTTAGAGCATTTGCAGAGCATCTCTGTTTTTGCAACGCATTTCTGTAATTGATTGTGTTGTAAGTATTTGGAGCGTGTTTCTGTTTTTGCAGCACATTTCTGGTTTTGCAGGACATTTTTATATTTGGTTGTGTTGTTAGAATTTGCAGTGCATTTCTGTTTTTGCAGTGCGTTTCTGTATTTGGCTGTGTTGTGAGTACTTGCAGTATGATTCTGTATTTGGTTTTGTTGTCAGTATTTGCAGCTCATGTGCTGTCAAACTGATGAAGATGTTTTCATAATTTGCTGGTGCTTTTTTCTATTTGCATGTGTTTTCTTAAGTTGCAGCGTGTTTAGCTATTTCATATTTTATTTCTTTTATCATGTGATGGAAACAAGCTTTCATACGTACCAGCTTGTTTGTTAAAGGAAATTTTCACCCAAAACTCAAAATCTGGCCATCATTTACTCACCCTCATGTCATTTCAAACCCTCATGGCTTTCTTTATTCCATGGAACACATTTTTGAAGCATATCATGGCTGATCTTTTCAATGTCAAGGTACTTTACAAAAAAAAAAAAAAATCACAATGTATCAATAAAATTGTTTCATATGAATGACTACAGTAAAAACAAAAAAAAAAAGGAAAAGAAAAGAAAAGAAAAAACACCATATGGTTTTAAAATGACATACGGGTGAGTGACAAAATGCTCATTTTGGGGTGAACTATTCTTGCAACTGACCATGTTTAGTCACGTTTGTGAGGTAGAACACAAGTTGTTTGTAATATATGCAATCTGTTGGATTTCACACCAACTGTGTGTCATGGAGAGAGATCCTGTTTTAAGTTTCTTTGAGGGGGAAGTGCGATAGATCTTACTCAAATCCACAGAAGACGTCGATATGTGCTGGATGCAACTCTGATTTAAATTTCCGGCTCAGCACCAAGCGATGCCAAACACAAATCTGAAGCAGCTCTGGGAAGAGATGCATACACTGATCTATTGTTTCCTAGTTGAAATAATGGATTTGAAATAATGGATCCACCAAGCTGGGAACTTGGTTATAGTTTAGCAATTCTGTACAAAAAAAATGTCCATTTATTTTTTAGCTTCAGGCAAAACAGCCAACAGGCAGGGTCTGAAATGAACTTTACAGCTCACCTGCCAATGCTGAGTGAATTGAGAAAATTTACCGGCACTGAAACTAGAATGATTTAGTATAGATTTCTGCTTAGCATAGCAATTTTGTGACAAACAGAGCAACGTCATATACAAAACATGGTAAATCTCTTTGATATTGCAAAGTTGCACAGTTACTCATTACAGATTCTTTCCAAGGCCAGTGCGAATGTTTTTACTTTTTTCTGTTTTGCTCACCCTCAAGCGTTCATGTATCTCTGTGATAAGGCTTAAAGATTGGACCGGTGGAACATTGTGAAACCAGTGAGAGCCTGTGAATGAAAAATTAAAGATTCCCATACAAAAAAAAAACCTGTTTTTTTTTACCTTTATGAATAATTAAGATGGTTCTTTAAGCACTAGTAAAGTACCGATACAGCATTTATGGTGTAACTAGGGCATTTAGTAACCAGGGCAATAAAAGACTTTGAATCGATAGCATTGAGTGAGTATTAAAGTATTAAAAAGGGTAGTTCACCCAACAATGAAAATGTTGTCATTATTTACTTGCTCACATGTTTCAGTACTCTAAATCTTATGGAACCATTTTTATGTGAGCAAATTATATTTTAAATTATTATTTGCTGAAATCTTCTCCTCCAATGGCAAGTCTAATATTTTTAGTTCAGAATAAATAAACGTGAAGCAGATTTGGTTAGAATATTTTTTAGGAAAAAAAAAAAGGTAATTACGACTTTTTATTTCACAATTCTGACTTTTTTTTCTCAGAATTGTGTGATACAAACTCGCAAATGCAGAATTAAGAGATAAAGTCGCAATGCTGAGAAATAAAGTTGCAATTCTGACTTCTTATGCAATTCTGCATTAGTTTCTATCTCAAAATTGTGACTTTTTTCTTTTTTTAGAATTGGGAGTTTATATCTCACAATTCTGAAAAAAAAAAAAAAACACAGAATTGTGAGGAAAAAAAGTCAGAATTGCAAGTTTATACCTCGCAATTCTCACTTTATAACTTCCAGTTGCGAGTTTACATCATGCAATTCTGAGAAAAAAGTCAGAATTTCAAATTGGTATAAATTCTGAGAAAAAAAGTCAGAATTGTGAGATAAAAAATCACAATTTATATATATATATATATATATATATATATATATATATATATGTATACACACACTATATTGCCTTGACTCGCATATGAACTTAAGTAACATCCCATTCCTAATCCATAGGGTTCAATGTGACGTTGATCCACCCTTTGCTGCTATAACAGCTTCAACTCTTCTTGGAAGGCTGTCCACAAGCTTTAGGAGTGTGTTTATGGGAATTTTTGACCATTCTTCCAGAAGCGCATTTGTGAGGTCACACACTGATGTTGGACGAGAAGGCCTGGCTCTCAGTCTCCGCTCTAATTCATCCCAAAGGTGTTCTATCGGGTTGAGGTCAGGACTCTGTGCAGGCCAGTCAAGTTCATCCACACCAGACTCTGTCATCTATGTCTTTATGGACCTTGCTTTGTGCACTGGTGCACAGTCATGTTGGAAGAGGAAGGGGCCAGCTCCAAACTGTTCCCACAAAGTTGGGAGCATGGAATTGTCCAGAGTTCCTTTCACTGGAACTAAGGGGCCAAGCCCAGCTCCTGAAAAAAAAACCCACACCATAATCCCTCCTCCACCAAACTTTACACTTGGCACAATGCAGTCAGACAAGTACCGTTCTCCTGGCAACCGCCAAACCCAGACTCGTCCATCAGATTGCCAGATGGAGAAACGCGATTTGTCACTCCAAAGAACGCGTCTCCGCTGCTCTAGAGTCCAGTGGCGGCGTGCTTTACACCACTGCATCCGATGCTTTGCATTGCACTTGGTGATGTATGGCTTGGATGCAGCTGCTCGGCCATGGAAACCGATTCCATGAAGCTCTCTGCACACTGTTCTTGAGCTAATCTGAAGGCCACATGAAGTTTGGAGGTCTGTAGCGATTGACTCTGCAGATTGACTCAGCATCTGCTGACCCCGCTCCGTCAGTTTACGTGGCCTACCACTTCGTGGCTGAGTTGCTTATAATATAGCTTCTTATAATAAGCTGACAGTTGACTGTGGAATATTTAGGAGTGAGGAAATTTCACGACTGGATTTGTTGCACAGGTGGCATCCTATCACAGTTCCACGCTGGAATTCACTGAGCTCCTGAGAGCAGCCCATTCTTTCACAAATGTTTGTGAAAACAGTCTGCATGCCTAGGTGTTTCATTTTATACACCTGTGGCCATGGAAGTGATTGGAACACCTGATTTTGATTATTTGGATGGGTGAGCGAATACTTTTGGCAATATATATATGTGACCCTGGACCACAAAACCAGTCATAAGTGTAAATTTCTCGATATTTATACATCATCTGAAAGCTGAATAAGCTTTCCATTGATGTATGGTTTGTTAGGATAGGACAATATTTGGCCGAGATACAACTGAAAATCTGGAATCTGATGGTGCAAAAAAAAAAAAATCTAAATATTGAGAAAACCGCTTGTTGTCCAAATTAAGTTCATTGCAATGCATATTACTAATTAAAACTTAAGTTTTAATATATTTACGGTAGGAAATTTACAAAATGTCTTCATGGAACATGATCTTTACTTGATTTTTATCATTATCTTTAATGTTTTTTGGCATAAAAGAAAAATCAATAAATTTGCTATTGCTACAAATATACCCGTGCAACATAAGACTGGTTTTGTGGTCCAGGGTCACATATATATATAAGAAAAAATATATTTTGCATGAAGATATCCTTCAAACTATCTAGAGCAGAGATAAGAATGCCACTGAAAATTTCACTAGTAGACACGAATAGGGTTGTGTGGGGTTTTCAGGACAGCGTGGGCGAATGAAAGCAGGAAAAAAGTGGAGTTGCAGATTCAGCTCCGTCTGTTTCTTTGGAACACATCAATGGCTTTTTGTGTGGCTGCTATATGAACAAAAGAATCAGCTGCATCACGTTAAAGAGCTGCTTGTACTGTAAGTCTGAGGATGTGTATATTCACAGGTGATTATGCTGTCTAAGTGTCCTGGCCAATCAGAATTCTCTATTCCAGCAAGACACGTTTCTGAGCTGTCGGCATCTGTGAATTGTTTATCTGTGCGTGAAACATTAACCTCCCCCAACAGGTATGCCAAAGTTGATCCTTTCCAAAAACCTCCCACGGCTCCTCCAAATATGTAAATAGGTAAGTGGTATTACTGACATTCGATCATGTAATTTCTTGCCTCCCAAAACGCCCAGAAATTTCCCTCCGGTGCTTGCGCTTCTGAACAGAGTCGAGGTATACCGTTGACACATGCACAGCATTACAAATATGACAGCAGATGGAATCATACAGATGACCTGTCACATATAATGTGGAGTTCAGTGCAAGTGTGATTGAAATTATATTTCCTATACACATGTTTATGTTTCACAAGAGTGACAGAGGAAGAGAAGGAGACAGAACACACAACTAGAAGTGTCAGAGGATGTGTTTAGAATGACATAATACATACTATTTTTGAAAGACAGCAGAGTATGTGTGCATAGAGTTTTCTCTATGCATGGAATGACTGGAAGACAAATACATCTGCAGATAATACTACATCTCAATGCAATTTCCTCAATTTGACCTTTCATTTCCAGCGTTGCGGTATCTACTACATTTTTTTTGCAGTGTCATTCTTGAATCATTATTTGCTCAGACTGCCAAACATTGACATTTACGCAAAATTTGCTGTAAATATATCCATACTTATTTCCGAGAAGATAAGTGGACACGCTTACTGGATTAACCATAAAATGAGTGAGTAATGAGATCTCAGTATGACACACTACTATTATATTGCATACTGTTTCACAAAATTGAATGGTACTGTTAGAATATATGATATAAATCATGCTGAGTAACATAGATGCACAAGCTTATAGTGTCCATACCAGCTCAAGTGCCAAACAGCATGTATTTCAAATACTAAGTAATGCTGAATCTCATATAAATGCTTCAATAAAACTTTGAACTCAAATTATGACGACATACACTAACATTCAAAAGTTTGAAGTTAGTTTTCAAATAACTGTTTCCTGTCTGAATATATTGTAAAGGGAAAATGTTTGCAAATTTCACTTTAACATGGTTTTTGCATATAAATGTGTATAGCGGTGTGTGGACGCAACCATCCTACAATCATAAAAAAATCCATTCATTTCTCTTTTTTTTATTCCCCAAAAAACCTAAAAAGTCTCAAAAATCAAACCGTGTTGATTTTCCCCACAGTACAATGTCATAACGTTCAGGCCTGCCCACAACTGCTGACGGCTGTCCCGTATTAACATTTTTCCACCCTCAGCCAGTTGTACCCTGTCCTCCATTTTCTCCACACTAGAGCAGCTGTAGCATCAACAAATGTCTCATAAGCAACGCAGGTATTTTGTAGTTGGATGTAAAAGGGAACATACTGTAAGAGTCTTCATTTTCTCCTGTTTTGTTTTTGATGGTAATGCACCACTGAAGACACAAAAAAAACAGAAGAGAGCGGTAGAGAGCAGTAGCTCATTAACATTTAAAGAGACATGCACCAAAATGGGTTGCTGTGAACAGAGCTTGTTTTGACAAGGTAAAAAGGTGTTGTTTTAAACCAGGGATGCTCAACCCTGGTCCTGGAGATCAACTTTCCTGCAGAGTTCAGCTCCAACCCTGACCAAACACACCTGAACCAGCTAATTAGGATCTGAAGGAGCACTTGATAATTACAGACAGTGTGTTTGATTAGAGTTGGAGCTGAACTCAGCAGGAAAGTCGATCTCCAGGACCAGGGTTGAGTACCCCTGTTTTAAACGATGGAGGTTGAAAACAATTGTGCAGCCCTATATTTGTATGACTTTTTTTTAGGATTCTTTGAATAGAAGGTTCAAAAGCACCCAAGAACCCAAAAGCGTTTATTATTTATAAATCTTTTGTAACATTAAATAGGTCTTTACAGTCACTTAACCCTTAAATGCATGACTGTTTCGCCAATCATTATTACATGTTCGGGTCTTATATCCAGCACGGTTGGATCTCTAACTTCTGCAGTAGCAAAAAACTCTCAATATTTTAAGAACAATTACAAAAAAATAAAATAAAGCATATTTCGTTACCTTTTGAAACTTAGAAGGGGTTAAATTTGAGCAGATGATTGTACCACCGCCATCATCGTCAGACCACTCTTTCACAGTACATTCAGCATCTGGCTCACATTCGCGATCTCAACCATATTCGCAAAATTATCGTTTTCACTGACTTCAAAATCAATAGTTTGATCGATGAAAGCTTATTCACCACATCCACCATCAAATAACAGTGACATTCATATTTTATTGCATACACTAATTGCACTGCAGTAAAGCCATTGAAACCAGTTCAGTTTTTGCTAATGTTATTTATTTATTTTTTTGTTTGTTTTATGCCTGCAATAATTATGAGTAAAACATCACGTCACTATAGTCCATCAAACAGTGCCGCCTCAAGAAATAAAGGTGAATTGCATTTAGTCATCAGATATTTACATATTTTTACGCACAAAAAAATATACTCACACTGTTACACACCTCGGGTCTCTAGCAACCCTATGCACTTTTTACAGAAATTTATCAGAAAACAGAAATTATTTTATATTTTATTATTTTGTTTTTTGTTTTATTATTTGTAATGAATAGATTGAGGAATACTAAGAAAGCTGATGTCATACGTAAAAAAAATGAAGTAGGGAGAGGGTAGTAAATGACGTCCCGGGTCACTAAAGACCTGAGGTATGAATTTAATGGTTAATGCATCCTTGCAGAATTACAGTATTAAAGGAGTAGTTCACTTCCAGAGAAAAAAATTTACAGATAATTTACTCACCCCCTTGTCATCCAAGATGTTCATGCCTTTCTTTCTTTAGTCGTAAAGAAAAGTTGTGTTTTTTGAGGAAAACATTCAGGAATTATCTCCTTATAGTGGACTTCTATGGTGCCCACAAGTTTGAACATCGAAAATGCAGTTTAAATGCAGCTTCAAAGGGCTCTAAATAAGCCCAGCCGAGGAATAAGCATCTAAATCTAGCAAAATGATCACCCATTTTCTAATATATATATATATATATACTTTTAACCTCAATTGCTCATTTTGTCTAGCTCTGTGATGTGCATGCATACTCTGTGTATTCCAGGTTAATACAGTCAGGATATGTCGAAAAACTTTCATCTCATTTTCCCCTCCAACTTAAAAATCGTCCTAAATCATTATTTTACCTTTTTTTGTAAAGGGCATTTGATCTTCTTTGCATGTTCACTTTGTACTTTAGCGATGTAGGATGATTTTAAAGTTGGAGGAGAAAATGAGATGGGAGTTTTTCGACATACACTAACTGTATTGACCCGGATTACACAAAGTACGCATGCGCATGGCAGAGTTAGACAAGACGAGCATTTGAGGTTAAAAAGTATATACATATATATATACATATATATTGTCACGGGTGCGGAGCAAAGCGACAGACACAGTGGGCGTGACGTCAGGCCTCGGAGAGGCTTTTATTAAACAATAAAACAGAAAGTGTCCAAAAAGGGTAAAAAAAAGTGTCCAAAATAAACAGGGGGATCTGGTGTCCTCGTCGTGACGGGGTTCCGTGAAGGTGGGGTAGTGTTCCGAAGGGAAGGGTCCAGGTAAGGGGCGGAGTCCGGCGGCCGCACGCGCTCCCGCGGGGTCCGGCAGCTCGTCCTACGGCGGCGCTGGTTCCCTCTTCACCCCTTCCTGGACCCACGAGGACACCAGCGTGCATGCACGGGGAAGAGACCGGTCTCCTGAGGAGAGGCGCGCTCGGCATTTTAACAGCGGCGGTGATGAGGCTTCATTCACATCAGGTGTGCCTCATCACACGCCGCCAGACCTGGATGTTTCAGCGCCCCTCCTCCTCCCACACGCCCACTCCCGTCGGGAGCCTGGTGAAGGGCGGCGATTACCGACGGGGTGAAGCTGATAGTTAGGGGGGAGGCAGCCGACTCGTCACATTCCCCCCCCCAAGCGACATCCCCGTCATCCGGTCGCCGCCCACGCAGGAGTGCTACCTTCCTCAACCAGGCTCCAGCGGTCGGAGTGGGCGGGGATTCCTTTCCGGGCGACTCCCTCTCGCAACGCCACCGGACCGGGGACAGAGAAACCGGAATTTAGTCGACAGCCTCAACCAACCGCAGGGTAAGTGTTACTAAATGAAAGAAGTCACTTACCCCTTTAGCGGCTGGGAGGCCGTCACCGTTGTTTCTCCGTCCCTCCGGGTCCGAAACTCCCTTGACTTTTGCGAGCGAGAGGGAATGACGTCATCAGGTGATTCCCACTGCGCTGTCTAAGCTCCGCCCATGCCCGCATTCTCCACCACTTGTCACAGGTGCGGAGCAAAGCGACAGACACAGGGGGCGTGACGTCAGGCCTCGGAGAAGCTTTTATTAAACAATAAACAGAAAGTGTCCAAAAAGGGTAAAAAAGTGTCCTAAATAAACAGGGGGATCTGGTGTCCTCGACGTGACGGGGTTCCGTGAAGGTGGGGTAGTGTTCCGAAGGGAAAGGTCCAGGTAAGGGGCGGAGTCCGGCGGCCGCACGCGCTCCCCGCTCAGGTCCGGGGTGCGAGGGGCGGCGGCTTCTCTAGCGGCATCGTCCTCCTCCACCTCTGCAGCACTTCTGGGGGATAAAACGGCCCGGCAACCTGGCCCGTCAGCCGTCACGGGTGCGGTCCTCATCCGGACCCATGGGGTCCGGCGGCTCGTCCTACGGCGGCGCTGGTTCCCTCTTCACCCCTTCCTGGACCCACGAGGACACCAGCGTGCATGCACAGGGAAGAGACCGGTCTCCTGAGGAGAGGCGCGCTCGGCATTTTAACAGCGGCGGTGATGAGGCTTCATTCACATCAGGTGTGCCTCATCACACGCCGCCAGACCTGGATGTTTCAGCGCCCCTCCTCCTCCCACACGCCCACTCCCGTCGGGAGCCTGGTGAAGGGCGGCGATTACCGACGGGGTGAAGCTGATAGTTAGGGGGGAGGCAGCCGACTCGTCACAATATATATATATATATATTAGAAAATGGCCGATCGTTTTGCTAGATTAGATGCTTATTCCTCGGCTGGGCTTATTTAGAGCCCTTTGAAGCCGCATTTAAACTGCATTTTCGATGTTCAAACTTGTGGGCACCATAGAAGTCCACTATAAGGAGATAATTCCTGAATGTTTTCCTCAAAAAACATAATTTCTTTATGACTGAAGAAAGAACAGCATGAACATATTGGATGTCAACTGGGTGAGTACATTATTTGTAAATTTTTGTTCTGGAAGTGAACTACTCTTTTAATTATTTTGAATTTAATTTAAAAAAAAATCCTACTTTTAAACTAGCAATCATCCAATTTAAACATCCAAACATACCCGATGACCCGATCCAGTTGTGCACCAGAAACGTCTGTGTGAGTATAAACTCATTTTGTCCACGTACAGTGAGGGTGCAAATGAGAAATACCGGGCTCATACTGTGTGACATGATCTGAGAGAAGGCCGCAGCCTCCAGGCCATGTTTGATAATACCGTAATACAGTTCTGCCCTGCATTGAGCCTGCAGTTGGCTAGGCCATGAATCATCCGTTAGCCATCCTCTCTATGGGAGAAAAAAGATCTTACACTCCATGCTCCCAGTTCAAAAAAAACACTCTGTTGGAACAGCTGCAGGGCAAGATTGGGAGGATTTTGAAGGTCAAAACCTGAGGATAACGCATTAAACTATCCCCAAACTCCACAACCACAGAGAAAGAGAGAGATCCCTCTTTGTTCCCTTCGTTCATGAGAGACATTTGCTGGAGTTCTTATCAGATTCCTCAGATGTTTGTTTCAGGTTGTTTGAGACCAATGAGCCTTGCTCTGGCAGTGATGGGAACCTGATGCCTTTTAATTTTAGCTACTGGCCCCCAAACTACGTTTTGCCCATTGTAAACCTGACAGCGCACGTTAAGGTATTATACTGCAATATGCAGCTCCCTGTCAGGACAGAAACATAATCTAGCCCTTCTTTTCTGGAATGCAAAGTAACAAGAATCACAGAGAACAAAGCATCAAAGCTAATCAGGGTATGAAGACGTGCCCACACAAAGGAACGCATCTTTTCTGCATGACTAAAACTGCTAACTTTACTTTGGTTGCTGTAAAAAATGAGCTATTTTCCAAAACTTAGCAAGCAGAAGACACTGCCAACTGAAAGTATTTTTTTTTTGTTCCCTAAAGAAATGAAAGCTTTTATTCAGCATGGATTCTGAATTGATCGAAAGTGCCAGTAAAGACATTAATAATTTTACAAAAAGATTTCTATTTCATATAAATGCTGTTCTTTCTAGCTTTCGATTCATCCCAAGAGAGACACTGATAAATATAATATTAATTCAATAGATAAAGGCATCCATAAAAGTAGTTCAGTCTGTTTAAAACATTTACTATTTTACTCATTGTGTATGCTATGTATTTTTATTCCTATGACATTGTTATCTTAGCCAAGTTCAAAAGTTTTGAAATTAGTCTATTGTGCTACAGTTTTTTTGATGCGTGCGTCTCACACACACACACAAAGGTAACACTTTAGTTCAGGGAACAGTTCTCACTATTAAAGTTGCTTGTTAGCATGCATATTACTAGCATATTGGCTGCTTATTAGGCAAATATTAATCCCTTATTCTGTGTGATCATATGTCATATGTCTTATATATTTTATTTGATCCCTTAATCCTAACCCATACCTAAACTTAAAACTTAAACTTAACTACCTTTCTAACTATTTAGTTAGAGTTTTTTTTTTATTATTTATTTTTAGGTAATAATAACAGTTAAAAGTGAGAACTGGTGCCCAAACTTTAAAAAATCATTGGGTATTTTTGTCTCATTTTCTACTTAAATACCAGGTCATATGTTTTTTAAAGTGTCCAAGTGTGTTGGAGTTCCCTACAACAGGTTTAAATGCATCTAAGGTCAGAAAACACTAATTCCTCCAGAATGTATATTTTTACATAGAGTAATTTGTCAGTGATTTCGAAATCAGTTTTGAGCATAATGTCTGTAAACCCCTCCCTTTCATAAGCCTACTCTGCTCTGATTGGTCAGCTGTCCAAGCCTATTGTGATTGGTGCAGAAAGAAGTACTTGAGGAAGTTAGCAAGCGCTACCAGCTGTGTTGCCAAGTCTATGGTTGTTTTTGATGTTGCGGGTTGAAGCGACTTAGTTTACATCATATTTAGCCTCTGGAATGCAAATTTACCAGGGGAACCCTGACAAAAAGCATGTATTTTACACCCCTGAACATGATTAGCATGCTTTTACATAAAACAATAATGTGGCTCCAATCTGTTCTTAAAATAGTGACATAGAAACATTCGAACACATATACAAGCAAATCATGCCCACAGCTAAAGTTTAGCTGCTAAACTGTAAACACTTTATCCACAAAACAATAATGGTGGATATATTTTATAATTAGGGGTACATTTAGAATTTGACATGTGAAAAAAAAAAGTTTCCCTTTTTCCCAAAAACCCAAAAATGACCTTATAGCTGCTTTGAAACAAGCTATATTGTATAAAGTGCTATATAAATCTGTAGGATTAAGTGCATAAAATACCATCTATGTTTGCTACGGTTACCTTTACTGGGTAACACAGTTGACAGGTAACTAGTTGACATTTTTAGTGTTTTGGGCCTATACTGAACAAGGAAGCCTAGAACTACTGAGCATATGGTATGTTTAAAATTATATTTTCATAAACAAAATATAAGTTTTAGTTAAATTGTCTTGATAAAATGTGCAGCAATAATACTTGTGTAACACTGTTGACAGTCAATTAATCCACTCTTGCTAATTTAACCAATATTAGGGGAAAGAGAGAGAACATCACTTCTAGTGTTTCATCCATGCATTTTCAACTTTAAATCAACTTTAAATCAACTTTACAAAATCGGACAGCTGAATACCAGGGTTGTCTGTGATATGAACATCATTTTTGAACAAAAGATATAGCTTTGTCAACATATAGTAGTGTGATTAGGAAAAATATAATCGTGTACTAGACACGATAACCATCAGGGCTTTATTTTGATAAAAATCTATTAAAAATATACTTCATGGACAAGAGATGTACCCACAATTATAGTGCTGACACACTAGTGGGTACACAGTGAATTATCAGAACTATTTCAGCATGACAGCAGTATCTTGGTTTACCTGGAAACCTAAAGCTGCACTGGGTACATCACATATTAGCACAAAAAACTAGATGTTTTGAACACTTATTGAAAATGTACACAATACGTATCAATCGTACTTACAGGTTGTGGTTCAGAAGTGCTTGTTGGTCCAAATAAGGCGGGTCAGACTGTTCGTATTTCGTGGGCAAGCGGGGATTATGCAAAGGTGTTACCCAGTGACGTAGATTGGTAACAGGCAGAAGATTCGAAAATATGACGTCTCTTTAAGGCGATTCTGAGTTGACTCTTTCTTTTGAAAGACAGTATCTTTATGTATAATGCACTTTTTTGATTAACAACTTTGCAGACTTTGCAGGATAGCTATGTTACAAACTGCAAGATATTTTTCGAAAAAGCCATATGCTTTTTAAAACAGTTTTCAAGTTAAAAACAAGAGAGAAATGCACTTGTAGTCCTAAAGTCCCAAAATCTTCTGCAGTGTAAATTTAAATAATTTGTGAATGGTTTTAGATATTGCTTATGTATATCAACACTGTTAAACTGTGAACAGTGAGATTAACTAAATGAAAAAGAGTTCATTGCACTTCATGATATTAGGCTAAACGTTAAATGAGTTGCATCAAATTTCTAGTTCCCAGAAGGTTTTGTTTCCAACTAGGAGAATAAACGTTGAAATTAAGTGTGATTTGGGTGTTTTTGCGCAAGATTACGTTAGGAAGAGAGATGTGTTAGTGTTTGATGTTAAATTATGCTGGGATTTATAAGGTGTTCTGTTGCAGTTTTGCATGGGTTACCTTTAGTGAAGAGAGCAGTTAATTTGAGGATGGAGTACAAAGCCAAAAGCCTATATGTGCTACATGTTGCATAACTGTTTATGCAGTACAGTGAGACTATTTAATACACACTTGTAAGTGAGATATTTATAGCTAGCAGTTAATTGCAGAAGATCAAACAGAGTTAAAATGATGTCTATGCAAACTGAGTTACTGAGTTTAAAGTTCTACCAATTTAATCTTTAAGTTTAACTTGTAACTGATTACCTCTGTTTTTTTTTTTTTTGTTTTGTTTTTTTTCAGTTAGGATGCAGCAGTCAGTTGTATATAGTAAATAGACATCATGGCAGCTCACACGGTTTTGGAACAGAGGAATGATTTACTAGTCCAGACAAGACTGATAAAGGCTAACTAGTTTTGTTTGACATGTTAACTAACATGATTTCCAGCATTTGTTCCTTCAAAGGTCAAAACACCCTAATATTTTTAATGTTGGAGACTGTGGAGCTGACTTTAACAAGTGTTTACACATCCTTTCTTTATCAAAATCTCCAGCAGCTGTGTGTGTTTCCTGAGCTCTATCTGTGGATGCATTCGGCTGCATTTTAATGGAAAAGAATCTGCTGTGCCATTCAAAGCCCCTATAAAGTAAACGTTTGTCATTTTGACTTCATTGAGAAACTGGAGAAACAGATTGGAACATCTTTTTTTCAGTCCCTTCTCTCTCTCACGACGGAAAGATCTCTGGTAAACCTCCATGCATTTTCTATCAGGGTAACACTTATGAAATGAGAGAGGCAACCCTTCCTGCCCCCACCCTTCCTTATAAAAATCCTGGGGTTATTTTTATTCGTCTTTCTCCTCTGTCACAAAAGGGTCAGCGCTCCGCTCATGTACCCGCGATTCTTCTCCGGTTTAATGCATTGGCATATTAGCATTTAGATAACCCCTCTGAATATGGGAGGACAGGGAATTGAAGGCAGGAACAGAATAAATACAGTGAATAATATATCATACATTTAAAATGAATGGCGCTGGAGGTTTTCTCAGCTAGGAATTTGGCAAGACAGAGAACCGGAAATGAACAGATGCCACAAATTTGCAGCACTGAAGTGAGAATCGCCCCGGACCGATTTAATATATTCCTAGACCATTGTTTGGTTTTAGTGAAATTAGCTGTCAGGAACATGCAAACTGCTGTAGATTTGCCTGTTATTATCACCGGATTGATTTCTGTTTATCCACATTAGATGCTTCCACAGCGATTTTCCCAGTCATCAGCCCTGTATTGTTAAGTGTGTTGATACTTAAACACTTCGAAGCCCTCAAATATGTATTTTACTCTCAGAAAGCGGGACGTGAAATCAAAGACGCCCAACCAAACACCCACCGGCCTAATTAATGATTATATGCCTGTCAGTCCAGTAGCCCGCTGTCTTTTGTAGGAGCTCTGTTGGCCTCGTGGTTTATTAAACCGAGGTTCTGACTGGATGGAAATGACTCAGGTCCCGCAGGGCCCAATCACATAGTCATCACGCTGGGAATGAGCTGAGAGCCTGTCTATGCAGATCAGTGTGTGTTAAGAGGCTACTCTGCAAATCTAATGGCCATTTAACCATCTGGGCTGAAGAGCAAAAAAAAGAGAGAGATAGAGAGAAAGCGAGAGAGAGGATCCCGCAGAGACAACTCCGGACCCATCAGTATTCTTGTCAGCATCTCCACATGTGGAACCAGAAGCGAAATATCACCCAACTTACCCCTCCCCAGCAGGCTTTATTGAAACAAATTGCAGGTCCCTTTACCAGCTGCACTTTAAGCAGTGTCTGGGTGTGTGCGGATGGGGTGGAGGAAGAGGAAAGCACATGATTAAAAAGAAAAAGGGTGGAGGTGTGTCCCGATTCCTGGGTCAATCAACACGGAGTGATTTAGAGACGTTGAGAAAATGTTGTTTGGTGCTGAGATGGGGGTGTCACTGTCACTGGGTGTCTAAGAACACAACCACTTATGTGAAACCTTTTAAGTGCTGGAAAAGTGCAGAAAATGACACGTCATTTAAGGTTTTCTTAAGCACAAAGAACAGAGTGTACCATTGGAGGTTATTCTGAGTCACTTAATACAAATTAGGAAATGGTTAATGTGTGAAATCCTAGCTAACAAAGTATATGTTGTGCAAATGTTCTCCAAATGTTGCAAAAAATAGTGACTCACATTGTCTTCTAGGCTATATCATCCACATGATTCATTTTAACATGTTGTTGCTGTGCAGTGGCACCCAGAAGATCTCAGACACTATAAAGCAACAATCTGGAAACACCCTAGCAACTGCATAGCAACATAATGGATACGTAACTCTGTAAAAACACCCTGGAAACACCCTAGCACAAACTCAGTTGCTGGAGGGCCACACCTCTGCACATTTTCGGTCCAACCCTAATCAAACACACCTGATCCAGCTAATCAAGGTCTTCAAGATTACTAGAAACTCCAAGCAGATGTGAGTTGGAGCTGGTTGGAGCTAAACTCTGCAGAGCTGCGGCCCTCCAGGAATTGAGTTTGAGACCTCTGCCCTAGCAACTTCATAGCAACAACCTGGGAACCACCAAGAACACCCTAGTAACTGTATAAAAACAGCCTGGAAAAACCCTAGTAACTTTATACTTAGAAAAGGTCCAGAACATCCTGGCTACTGCATTACAACATCCTGAAACTCACTAGCAACTGCAAAGCAACACACTGGATACATAACTGCATAAAAACATCCTGGAAACACCCTAGCAATTGCATAGCGACGACCTGAGAACCACCAAGAACATCCTAGTAAAAACAGTCTGGAAAATCCCTAGAAACACCCTAGCAACTTCAAACTTAGAAAAGGTCCAGAATGTCATAGCTACTGCATAGCAACACCCTGGAAACACCCTAGCAACTGCACAGAAACAACCTGGCAACCACCAAGTACACCCTAGTAGCTGTATAAAAACAGCCTGGAAAAACTCTAGAAACACCCTCCCAACTTCATACTTAGAAAAGATCCAGAGCATCATAGCTACTGCATTGCAACACCCTGGAAACATCCCAGCAACTGCATAGCAACACACTGGATACATAACTGCATAAAACACCTTGGAAACACCCTAGCAACTTCATAACAACAACCTTATAGCAACAACCTGAGAGCCACCAAGAACACCCTAGTAACTGTATTAAAAAACACCCTGGAAAAAATCCAGAACATCTTAGCTACTGCATAGCAACTCCATAGAAACACCTTATCAACTGCTTAGCAACACACTGGATACATAACTGGACAAATACACAATAGAAACACCCTAGCAACTTCATGCCAAAAAGATCATAAATGCTACTGCATGGCAACACCCTGGAAACATCCCATCAACAGCATAGCAACACACTGGATACATAACTGCACAAATGCACAATAGAAACACCCTAGCAACTTCATGCTTAAAAAAGATCATAATGCTACTGCATAGCAACACCCTGGAAACATCCCATCAACAGCATAGCAACACACTGGATACATAACTGCACAAATATGCCATGGAAACAGTCTGGGAACCACCAGGAGCACCCTGTATAACTATATAAAAAAACAGCATGGAAAACCCTAGAAACACCCTAGCAACTTCATATTTAGAAAAAGTACAGAACATCCTAACTACTGAATAGCAACATCCTGGAAACACCATACCAACTGCTTAGCAACACACTGGAAATCACCCAAAAAATCAGAACATCCTAACAACACCATGGAAACTCCCTAAGAACCACAGCAGCAACCTGGGAACCATCCATAAGATCTTAGTAACTACATAAAACACCCCGGAACACCCTAGAAACTCCTTAACAACTTGATAGCAACAACCTGGGAACCACCAAGAACATCTAAGTAACTGCAAAGCAACACCCTGCATAAAACACACTAGAAACACCCTAGAAACTTCATACTAAAAAGGTCTGGACATCCTAGCTACCGCATAGCAACAGCCTGGAAACATCCCAACAACTGCATAGCAACACAGTGGATAAAGAACTGCATAAATACACCCTGGAAACATACTAGCAACTTCATAGCAACAACTTGGGAACTGCCAAAAATACCCTAGTAACACTATAACAAGCAGCCTTGAAAAACCTTAGAAACACTCTGGCAACTTTATACTGACAAAAAGTCCAGAACATCCTAGCTACTCCATAGAAACACCTAGGAAAAGTTTAGCAACACACTGGATATCACCCAGAACATCAGAACATTCTAGCAACACCATAGAAACTCCCAAGGAACCACACAGCAATAACCAGGGCACCGCCCAGAACATCCTAGTAACTGCTTTAAAACATCCTGGAAACAACCTATAAACACCTTAACAACTTTATAGCAACAACCTGGGAACCACCAAGAACACCAGAGTAGCTATATAAAAAAACAGACTGGAAAAAAACCCAGAAACACCCTAGCAACTTCATACTTAGAAAAGGTGTGGACATCCTAGCTACTGCATAGCAACACCCTGGAAACACCCCAAAAGCTGCATAGGAACACACTGGATACTTAACTGCATAAATACACCCCGGAAACACCCTAGCAACTTAATAGCAACAACCCAAGGAATTGCCAAGAACACCCTAGTACGAGCAAGTCCAAAACATCCTAGCTATTGCATAGCAACACCCTGGAAACTGCATAGTATCACACTGGATACATGACTTCATAAAAACTCCCTGGAAACACCCTAGCAACTTCCTACTTCATACTGAGAAAAAGCCAGGAACATTGTAGCTACTGCATAGCAACATCCTGGGCACCACCCATAATATCCTAGTAACTGCATTAAAAAAACAGCCTGGAAGCACCCTAGAAACACCTTAGCAACTTCATAGCAACAACCTAGGAACCACTCATAACATTCTAGTAACTGCACAGCAACACCTTGGAAACGCCATAGCAACACACTGGAAATTACCCAGAACAGCCTAAAAACTGTTTTGTTTTTTTTGTCAGTTAAAAAAAAAAAAAGATTTTAAAATAAATAATAAAATTATAAATATAAATATTACTACTTCTTTAGAAAAAGAAAAATATATACAAAAAAGGGGGGGTGGGAATCAAAAGCTATGAAAACAGAGAAGCTATAAGCGAAGAGAAAAACTGAAAAACAAAGAGGCAGAGTGACAGGTAAAGAAAGGGAGAGAGGCTTGGGTTCACACCTGCACGCTTCACACCTGTGCCCAGACCTACAGCATCACAGGATCCCGCGCTCTACTGTAGCATGACAGCCCCGCTGCATGTCAGCAGAAAGCCATTTTGTTTCTGACACATTTCCCTGCTCATAGATTTATAACCCAGGACACACGGGCACATTATTGGCCCAGACTGTATGCTCACCTCTCCACCCCCACCCATAATGTTATGTCCCATCAACGGGGGCCCTCAGCCAGGTTGTCATGGCAACAGCGCCAAAGCAAACAATGAGGCTGAAAGAAAGGAGTGTGATAAGGTGCTTACCTAACCAACAGAGCCGATTGGACAAGACCTCGAGTTAAAACTGTTACAGCACACCTCAGTAAACACACAGAATGAGGGCGCACTGTGGTCCTTCGATCTCACTTACGGGAAAAAAGAGAGCGTTAACAGAATGAACAAAGAACCTGAACAATAAACAACATCTCCAAGGAAAAATAATGCTGCTAGTGTGGTTTAAGTGATTACTAATGTATAACACATAACTAAAGCACCCAGAAGAAAATGTTGCTCTTTCATAGCATAGAGTTCTTAGTTGTGTCTACTGATATTTGTTAGGAGAAATAAAAATTGAATGTTGGAATGCAATTCTGTACATACAAAAAAAATCTGATTTTTAGTCTTGTAACAGCTTTATCAACAAAAACATCTGAGAGCCAGAAGACTTCAATATCAAACTTCATTTGTTTTCTTTTTAAGCTTGTTGTTTTGGACAAACAGAAATAAGTGAAATATTAAAGATCTTGCTCAGTTTTCACAAAATGTGAAGCTGCACAACTGTTTTCAACATTGATAATAATAAGAAATGTTTCTTGAGCAGCAAATCAGTATATTAGAATGATTTCTGAAAAATCACGTGACACTAAAGACTAGGGTAATGATGCTGAAAAATTCAGATTTGTATCACAGGAATAAATTACATTTTAAAATCTATATATACATTTTTTATTATTATTTTAAATGATAATAATATTTCACAATATAACTGTTTTTACTGTATAAGTAAACAAGCATAAGTATGAAAGCTTGTTTCTGCCAGTGAATAAAAGATTTAAAAAAAAAGGTAGTTGTGATTTTTCATCTCAAAATTCTGACTTTTTTTTCTTAGAATTGCAAGATATGAACTCGTAGTTCTGAGAAATGAAATTAGAATTGCGTGATATAAACTCATAATTGTGAAATATAAAGTCAGAATCGCAATTGTGAGTCAGAATAAACAAACTTACAACTGCAAGATATAAATATACAAGTCATGCTTGTTTAAGCTTAATTGCGAAATATAAACTCACAATTGCTAGGAAAAAAGTCAGAATTGTTTTTATCACATAAATGACTTTATAACGCACAATTATGAGTTTATATCACACAATTCTGACTTTTCTCGTAATTGTAAGCTTGTATCACACAGTTCTGAAAAAAAGTAAGAATGGTGAGGTATAAACCCGCAATTACAAGAAGAAAGTCAGAATTGTGAGATATAAACTCGCAATTGCAAGAAAAAAGTCAGAATTGCGAGATATAAACTCACATTTACAAAAAAAGTCAGAATTGTGAGTTTTTATCTTGCTCACAATCACAGTTTATATCATGCAATTTTTACTTTAACTTGCAATTGCGAGTTTATGTCACACAATTCTGAAAAAAAAAAATCTGAATTGTGAGGAATAAAGTTGCAATTGCGAGAAAAAAGTCAAAATTTTGACTGTTTTTATCATGTAATTCTGACTTTATATCTTGCAATTGCAAGTTTATATCATGCAATTCTAATAACAAAGTCAGAATTCCAAGCTTTAATCACAATTCTGAAAACAAAAGTCAGGTATAAAAAAGAGGTATAAACTCCCTATTGTGAGAAAAAGGTAAGAATTGCTAGATACAAACTTGCATATATGAGAAAAGTCAGAATTGTTTTTATCTCGCAGTTCTGACTATATAACTCGCAATTGCGAGTTTATATCACAATTTTGACTTTAACTTGCTTTTTTTTTTTTGACTTTACGAAAAAAGTCAGAATTGCAAGTTTGTATCACACAGTTCTGAAAAAAAAAAAGTCAGGATTCTAAAAAAAAATTCGCAATAACCTTTTTTAATTTTTTTATTCAGTGGTGGAAACGGGCTTCCATACATAAGATATATTAAAAATCTTACATTCATTATATTTTTCAGATACTTACACTCTGGCATTGCTTTATTTTGTTTGTAGATGTGTGTGCCACTTTGTTTTTTACACTTCTAATACTCATTTCAACCATTTTGTACTAAATATCCAAACACACGTGATTTAAATGAGACAGAATCCCACTGCGACTAACAAATGCGTCTAAATCACTTCCATCTACACAGGCCTCTAAATTATAATAATTCCCCATCTTGTGTGTTCGCGTTATTCAGATTAGGCTTTGTTTGACGCTGAATTGGCCTTCCCTCCTACTTTATATTCTGTAATTAACATATGCAAATAGTCACCTTGGAGACATGATTAGGTAAATGTGTGCAGATGTGACATTGAATGTGCACTGCATGAGCAACCCAACCGTATTAATAAACAAATTCCCTCTCTCTCGATTACTCCACATACATGTCAATCAACGTAGCATAGCCAATTTATAATAATAAACGTGACACACTTTCATTAATACCAACAAGGACAAAAATTAACAGCGTTTGCTGCTTAAATTTATATTTTAAAGCAGAAACTGATTCTCTTTCGGATGACCGTGCCTGTAGTCTGTTTATCACATGGGTGTCTGTTTTGGACAAAGACCCCTTGGTAACCATAGCAACCTGCCAAATTGTTATGGATCACTGCAAATACCTGAAATAATATTCCATAAGCCCTGCCTGAATTCATTGCAAACATATGGGCAGGCAGACAGGTTTGTGCAAAGACGAGCTCTCGCTGGAGACGAGTTGAGCTTTATACCTCAAGGCGAGCCTGCATATATTTCAGACGTCCAGGGAACAAACAGATTTTCCTTTCTGTTTTAACTTGGAGGATTTTCAAATCTGTCTAATTTGTGTCTAATTCTAATTACCTTCCAACGAGGGTACCGCGGGACCCCGACGGCCTCTGAAACCCTGTTGCTCAACCACCCCCAAATCAGTTCCATTTCCTCCTTCAAACAAAGAATAAAACAACTTAAACTGACTTTAAGAGGCTCAATCCCTTCATAGACTACACGCCTCAAACCGAGGGATAAGTCCGGCTTAGGGGTCCCAGGATGCTCCACTGTCAGTTGGGCCCAGCGGTCCTGACATGCCCCAGCTCCCTCGTCAGCCCTCCTGGTCAGAGATCAAACGGCGCCCCCCGGGGCGAAAGGGCCGGCTGGCTTAGGTCTGTTCATTCATCACGCTCGACAACAGACAGACGAAATCAGACTAAAGAGGCCGGCGTACCTCCTCTCTTTCCTGTCAGGAGAGGCGAACGCTTGAAAGCTTTACGTGCAGGAAGCGACAGAGTGACGTTGGAATGATTATGGGGCTGAAATGGAATAAAGTGCCCTAATCCTCAGTTAATGGACTCAAGATGAGGCCACACACCTGTAGAGCACGTCCATCTTCTGTGGGTGACCTTTGTTCACTAGACCAGGAGAAAGCAAGACTATTTAAATACAGTCTAACAGCTTTAAAGACACCCTAATCACGTCTGATCCTCTCTATCCATCCATCTATCTATCTATCTATCTATCTACCTACCTATCTATCTATTTATATACCTGGCAAACCTGGCATTTCAGATTCATGATTTGGTCTGTTATCATAACGCTCAATCTTACTTTACTGTGTCCTGCATCTTTCTTCACCGGTAAATTAAATCAAACAGTGACTGCAGTGAGAGCATAAGTCAGTATCAGTGAAATCAATGTGAGCACACAATGAGGTCTCTTGTTCCCTGACCTTTATGTAGAAGTCCAAATAACCAGTTCGACCCGTTTCACCTTGTGAAAATGAAGAAGAATTGCCATAGATTGGGTCATTCAAAGCTAGGTAACCAGATGATCATTGGTATTTAGCATTCTTCAACGTAGTGTGTGACTCAAGTCACACCAGCCCGGTGTCATTAAAATTAAAGGGATAGTTCACCCAAAAATGACAATTTCATCATTAATTACTCACCTTTAAGACCTGTAAGACCTTTGTTTGTCTTTGGAGCACAAATTAAGATATTTTTTATTGAAATCTGAGAGCTTTCTGACCGCAAGACAGCAACACAACTGACATGTTCAAGACCCAGAAAGATAGTAAGGACATTGTTAAAATAGTCCATGTGACATGAGTGGTTCAACCATAATGTTATTAAGCTACATGAATTATTTTTGTGCACAAAGAAAACAAAAATAATGACTTTATTCATCAATTTCTTCTCTTCCTTGTCAGACTTCAGTCCACAAGAGTATCATGACGCAAGTATCACAATAAAGTCGTTATTTTTATTTTCTTTGCACACAAAAAGTATTCTCGTAGCTTCATGACATTACGGTTTAACCACTGATGTCACATCGACTAAATTTTCAAAAATGTTATTATTATCGTATGTAATGTTGTTATTATTATAACAGTTATTATTATTTTCTCCATCAAAATACCTTTAAAATTATGTATGATTTGTTGGAATCGGACAAAAAATGACTGAGCTACACCCATTTGAGTCAGCAAAGTTAATTTTGAGAAAAATTGAGTTGAAGTTTTCTGAAGGTTCCAAAGCAATGATCATTACTATATTAATAATCACAATATAGGTATTTTTTATTAGAGGTTCAAGCGAATAGAGCTGAAACCATATTGTAATTGTTAGAATGGTCAAAACATCTCCACGTAAAACTGATTGCGCAGACCAAACCGTAAGTCGTAGAGACTTGAAACTTGGATGGATGGTAGTACTCACACCGCTTACAACATGACCAATGCTCGCCCCAATTGGTCTGACGAGGACGCATACAGCGATCAAAAATACGAAATCGCTAATAACTCTTCAACCGTCAGTCGCAGGCTTAAGTGTCTTATGTTGTTGGGATCCTTTGCTCACGCCAGACAAAACACACGCCTCAGATTTCATTGCAAGCCCAGCGAAATTTTCAGGTATTTCGCATTTGTTTGAAAAACTTACTTTTGCGAACAAGTCCTAGGTTTTTCGCCCGATTGGTACCACACCATTGCAGAAAGATTCTCTGGAGACTGAATATCAATAATTATGAAAAAAACAAAAAAGTTGAACTTTCGACTCACCGTCGCAAAGGGATGCTAAAATGTTTAAAAGGGGCAAGGTCACTTTTAGTAAAATGCCTGAACGGAATGAGATATCTCTGGCAAACTAAGAACACTTATGTAAGAGGCAACAGGAAAAAAATTGTGGAGCTTGGCCACTTGGTGGTGTCAAGGGAAAAATCATAAAAATGGCTATAACTGCGCAACCATTTGTCCTATCAACATGAAAAGCGGTGTGTACAGTCTTAGTCCAAAGTGAAGCAGAAGCTGATCGGAACAAAACTCGGTGGGACTGTTCAAGAGAAATTTTAAAGAAATCGGCCACTGGGGGGAGATATCACATTTCTCAAGGGCGGAAACGATTGTACGTCACACGGTTTTTCACACATACGCATGATATTTGTATCATAATGATAGAACTCCTCATTCTGGACAACTTTGCCTCTAGAATCAAACTGTTTTTTAAATGATTGAGATGATGTAAAAAACCTACTTTTGTGAACTAGTCTGGAAAAAACACTAAAGTACAAATCTCTGGAGAGTCTAGGCCAATAATTATCAAAAAAATTAATTAATTAATTTACCTTTTAAGAAGCTATAACAGGGTAGTTTAGAAAAGTACTTAAATACTGTAATTATGTGTATATATTAGGATTGCGCGCCGTTGGTGCCTTTATGTGCGCGTTTCGGATGACAGTCAGCATGAGAAGCGAGCGGAAAAAACTCTTCTCAGAAAATGTACAAATAAAGACAATTTTACATGTGGAATTACTATTTGGAGCATTGGTATTGCTAGATGAGGGCTTAAAGAACTCATTTTTGTGAAAAACTCAAATTTGACCAAAATCGATATTTTTCAGTTTTTTTTCTTTTTTCTTTTTTTTTTTTTTTGCCGAAGCTCAAAATTAGCCTGTGTATTCTGACTAATTTTGCAGGCACGGATCACATTCTGGGCCTTGAACGTGTTAGTTGTGTTGCTGTCTATACAGGGTCAGAAAGCTCTCGGATTTCATCAAAAATATCTTAATTTGTGTTCTGAAGATGAACGAAGGTCTTACGGGTTTTCTAACGACATGAGGGTGAGAAATTAATGACAGAATTTTCATTTTGGGGTGAACTATACCTTTAATGTTTTTTTTTTTTTACAGAAATTACATCACATATAGCCATAAATCAAACTTCAACTCTCAAGTTGATATTGAAATCCAACACAAAGCCCAAGTCATCTTAAATTTTCTAAGAAGATTTCCCAAAGCAAGCATGTTTTAATAAGTTATTACCTTGTTGAAATTACTTTGGCAGGTGTTAGACAATAATATGTTTTTCTTTTAAAATCTCATTATTCACACAAACACGTAAGTGCAAAGCTGAAATCACAGCCGTTTAAAATGTTTATTTATAACAATCAGACTAAAGCTAAGACTAATTACCAAGACAAATGGTGTTCTGACCGTAACTCCATCTGGATGCAGGACATGGCTAATTAAATCAGGACTGTCCCGATTTTATCAGGATGTCTGGACACCCTGTTTAAAATGGCCAAAAAATGCAGGATAGAGATTGCTAGATTGCTGTGAGTGTTGCATAAGTCTTTGGGGGCAATTCTCTTGTTCTCTTTTGCTCTACTTGTCACAGCTTGTGTGCTACTCTAGCTTGTACTTGAAACTTGGCATTGCGAACTGCAAATATTGTTGCCTCCTTTGACAAATTGCTCGCAGTGTTCCTCGTTTGTAAGTACATTTGGATGAAAACATCTGCTAAATGACTAAGTAAAAGAACAAATTGCACCCGCTGATATCAGCATTTATTTGCACACACTATCTGCATTATTTTAACACCTGATCTACTAAACGAATTATGCAAATCGGAAACGCAAAACACATGCAAAACTGTGCTGAATGCAATGTGTTTACTAAAATTCCCTATCTTTCAGACTAGTTTTTAGCAGTAGCTTGTGAAGGATGCAGCAGACTACCATGATCTGCTATAGTTTACTGTGATTGTACATCATTGTTCCAATACGGCAATCTAAATAGCGCTTTAAAACACTATTCTCCATCGCTTGATCATCTGTTGATGAATTAAAGCTGCCATGATCACTGGAAAATGCACAAACATCTCTCATATAAAATAAAATTCAGTGTACAGCCTGTTTTCTGCCATAATAGTGCAACGTTAATTGCACCAGGCAAACAGAACGGTTTTGTGAATAAGGAAAAATCTATAAAGATTCTAATTTACATACAAAGGCAGCATGATTGTGCTGAAAAAAAAAAAAAAAAATGACAGTGTCTTTATTTAAATATTTTCAGCACTATTTAAATGCATTTAGCATCTGGTTAAATTATACCAGGAAAAAATAAAAAGAAATGACAACGAAGCTGTGAGGCGTTGTTTAAAAACATACCAATTGTTCATCTGGCGAAAAGTCTTTATGAAAAAGACTTTCAGTAGACAAAAACTCCATTAAACAGTTATGAAAGTTGTGAGTTTATTACATAAATGTGAAGATTGTTGATTGAAGTTGATTCCTCACAGCCTTGTTTTCATCCATGTTAAAAATGTACTATGGCGTGAAATTTTAAAGTAGAAAGACTGAACTTGTATTTTCTAATAAAACATACTCCAGTAATCTTCATTTGCAACTTCAAAAAATCTTCTTTAAATTGTAGATTTAGGGCCAGATTTACTAAACAGGGCAAATTAGCGTTGGAACGCAATTCCATAAAAGCGCATATGGGGGGATGGAGGATTCTGCGTGTGATTTACTGACAATGCGCACATTAAAGAACACAGACACAGCCACATAATTTCCATAATGACCAAGACAATCTACCAAGATTCATCTTAATACTCTCCTCCTATAAATTTTGCATCTGAAGGGGAACTCCTACAAATGCATATTCAATAAGGTCAGGCTCAAAAATAAATGTGTCCACGCCTTTTCAGCACTAGTTCTTCACTGCGCGTCTAAATCCTGACAGAACTATTTTAATGGCAAAATACAGTTTGCGCTGCTGCAAGCTGTTAGTAGCCTAAATCTGGCACTTAGTGAATAAGACGCAGGTTTTATGCTAAAAAACAACACACAAGTAGTGCAATCACCTAAATAACAAATTTAGGTTATAAAAATGTTGTCGGAACATTATTTTGAAATGTTTCTAAAATGCTGACATGTCCAGTTATAGTGGCAAGTTTGGGAACCTCTTGCAGAATCTGTGAAACTGAATAATTTTAACAAAATAAGAGAGATCATACAAAATGCTTGTTATTTTTTTGTAGACTACTGTCCTGAATAAGATATTTTACATAAAAGATGTTTACATATAGTCCACAAGACAAAAAAAAAAAAATATCTGAAATTACTAAAATAACCCCCTCCAAAAGTTTGAGAACCCTTGGTTTTTAATACTGTGTGTGGTTACCTGAATAATCTACGGCTGTTTTTTTTGTTTTGTTTTGTTTTGTTTTGTGATAGTTGTTCTTGAGTCCCTTGTTTGGTCTGTTCTGTTCTGTTCTGTTCTGTTCTGTTTGTTCAGTTAAACTGAGCACTGTTCTTCAGAAAAATCCTCCAAGTCTTGCAGATTCTTCAGTTTTCCAGCATCTTTTGCATATTTGAACTCTTTCCAGCAGTGACTGTATGATTTTGAGATCCATCTTTTCACACTGAGGACAATTGAGAGTCTCAAACACAAATATTAAAAAAGGTTCAAACATTCACTGATGCTCTTAAAGGAAACACAATGCATTAACAGCCGGGGGGTGAAAACTTTTTGAATTTGAAGATCATGGTAAATTGTAGTTCATTTGTCTTTCGGGAAACATGCAAGTATCTTCTGTTGCTTCTGAAAGGCAGTACTAAAAAGGGGGAGAAAAATATATTTCAACAAAATAAGAAAAATTTGGACATCTTTTTTCTGTTCAAAAGTTTTCACCCCCAGTTCTTAATGCATTGTGTTTCCTTTAAGAGCATCAGTGAATGTTTGAACCTTTTTTAATATTTGTGTTTGAGACTCTCAATTGTCCTCAGTGTGAAAAGATGGATCTCAAAATCATACAGTCACTGCTGGAAAGGGTTCAAATATGCAAAAGATGCTGGAAAACTAAAGAATCTGCAAGAGCTGGAGGATTTTTATGAAGGACAATGCTCAGTTTAACTGTTCAGAACAAACAAGGGACTCATGAACAACCATCACAAAACAAACAAACAAACAAAAAACAGTCATAGATCATCCACACACACAGTATTAAGAACCAAGGGTTCCCAAACTTTTGAAGGGGGTTATTTTAATAATTTCAGCTATTTTCTGTCTTGTGGACTATATGTAAACATCTTTTATGTAAAATATCATACCCAGGACAGTGCTAAATAAAAAACAAAACAAGTATTTTGTATGATCTCTCTTATTTTGTTAAATTTATTAACTTTTTCACAGATTTTGCAAAAGTCCCAAACTTTCGCATGCCACTTGTCATGATTATAATGTTATTTTAAGGTTGCAAAAATGTTTTAACTTTATTTTCAGCCAAGATAACATGTTATTTGAATGTTTACCTTTAATATTCTAAAACGTTAAAATGTAGTTTTCTTGTTATGATTAGAACATCATGTAAAGGTTGTAAAACATTTCTCACGTTATACAAACTTTATTTTCACGCAAAATAAAATGTTTTTTGAATGTTTACTTTAATATTATAAGAATGTTAAAATGACCAGTTCTCTCAACATCATAAGAATATTCACCGAGTCAAAATAGCATCATGAGAATGTTGCGAGAATGTTGTTCTAAGAACTTTTTTCAACACTGAGAACTTATGTCAAATATTAATCATTTAAAGTTAAAAGAATGTTCCGTAAACAATACTTTAAGAACATTTTATATAACTTAACATTAAAAGTTGTGAAAACGTTCCCTGTTAGCTGGGTAGTATTTTTTCCCTCTCTTTCTCTATCCAACTCTCTTTTTTTCCCCTGTTTTCATGTCATTCAGACATGTGTGATTGATACAAGCCTGCCAGTCTGTTGCATGCTGCTAATTTTAGCACAGGCAGCCCTCCTTCCCTCTCTCTCATTCTCTCTCTTTCTCTCTCTCTCTCTCTCATCCTCTATCTCTTTGTCACCTGGGGAGAAGAGTGGTAGCAGCAGATAAATTGGGTTCCTGCCCCAGAATCCATCTCTTAACAGCACTCAGTAAACTTGGTCATCTGTCAGACATGCGTACACCCTGTGAGTGATGTAGTGTGTTGTATTCCAGAGGGCTGTCGATAAAAATAGAGCGTCGACATCGGTAAACACAGGAGCAGATAGAGAGGAAGAGACAGCAGCCTAGTTTAGTTTTCCTTGTACGATGCTAATTTTGCCTTCTCTTTGTGCTGTACGGGCTATAAATACAGATTATATGATCAAACTGTAAATGTGCCCATCTGGACTGATTTGAGGTGATGTAATATACATAAAAGAGGCTAGATATTTTGGTCTCGGGAACTATATAGGTCACAGACCACTTTGCCTCATTCAGTCTTTCACCTTACTGCTGCCATCGCTGTCAGGAGTGATTAATATTCCAATGTCCTCATGCAAATTTACCCAAATAGGGTTGGTGTGATTGGTGCAACTGCGGTAACCGGTGTCAGAGGAGACCATTTAGCGGGATCATGCATATGCATGAGCTAATTCATTTATCAGCTTGGCTCCGGTTAATCTTTGAAAATAAATATGCAAAGGTTTTTAATTTTCACAAAAAATAAAGAAACCGTGGACTTCGCCATGCATGATGTGAATTGACCACCTGTCTCTAATCAGAAAAAGATCATCAGATAAAGCAAGAGTGAATGGAAAGAGACACTACTGCTCTAGTGAACTGCAAAGGTGCCTATAAAGGCAGCTAGGAAGCTCACTAGGTTTTATAACAGCACTTATATGTGAGAGAGAGAGACCGAGATGTAGGGAGGTGGGAAAAAAAGACCCTGAGGGGAAGAACAGAACTGAATCAAGGACAGCGGGAAGAAATATCTGTGCAAATCAGATCCAAGTCACCGCAATGAAGGTCTGAAATGAGAGCCAGTGCAGTACACGCTGAACTAGCAATGATGGATCACACCTGTCTCACTTTGCAGCTTTCATGTCATTTTTTGGAGCACCTGACTGATGCATTGTGGCTATCCAACATGGTAAATTCATCTAGCAGGATCTCATTCGCAGTTTTGGTGGAACTAATGCATGTTGCGGAATCTGGTATCCCTTCAGGAAATTAAGCCTGCATTAATGAGCACATGTTCAACACATTTCCATGGGAAAAAAAAATCAAGGCCAGACGGGTGGTTTGTCAATGACAGGAACCGGTCTACAGGTATTGCATTAAAGCGGGTGATTGCAAGCACATTGCAGCATCACAGACGCCCAAAGGAAAGAAAAATCTCAAATGAGATCTCTCATAATGACATGTTATTAATATTATATGTAGTTTAATATTAATAATATTATGGTGTATTTATAATATTCCAGTATATGCTGCATAAATGGTTTGGAGAATAGATGGATGGTTATATTTATATGAAATTATATAAATAATTCATTTATTGAGCAAGGATGCATTAAATCAGTCAAAAGTGGCTGTAGAATGCATGTTTTTACCAGCAAAAACATATGACAGTTCTTTCAAATTTTTCTAAACTATTAAAAAATCTTAGAGATTTGAAAAAATAATAATAAAATAAAATAAAATTAGTCAACCCCCGTTTTCTCAGCATGCTCTAATCCAGAGGTTCTCAACCTTTGGAACTAAAGCCCCCAAACCTCCTATCATGTGGCATCCCCTGCCTATAAAGTCCATAATATTGTACATTTTGCATGCTAGTCTACATTTTAATATTAAGACAATTTTAAGAGTATAGTTGTTAGTTAATGATTTTATTTAATTTTATTAATTAGTCCATTTTAAATGTTATAAATAAGTCCGGGCTTCGGGACAATTTTCAAGTTACAGTTCAGACTCAGTTCTCCTTATTTTAATATTTTATACATACACCAATTATGGTGATGAAAACAAATTTCCGCGCTGGTGGAAACACCACGAGACTTCACTTTTGCTTTCACTTTCGAGACCGACTCGGAAAGCGTTTAGTGTCTCCGCCAGCATCAGCAAATCAGCGCAGGTGGAAGATCCGTGTTCAAGGGCACGCAATAGGCTGAAAATGCCACAAAGCACCAGCAAACGTAATTACAATGAATGTTTCGGGGGAAATAAGGGGATATTTGAATTATTTATTAATAAACCAGCGTTTTCAGTGTAGCAAGGATGAAGTTGCCGATCCTGACTGGGACGTGCCTTTAGAAATGCATCTTTACAGATGACATATAGAAAGAGTTTTTGTGACAGAGCATTTGTTTTATTTCGTTAATTAATCATTTCAAGCGTTCTATAGATATATGTATCATGTCTGTGAGGTATGCATTTGCTGAGTTTCGGTTCATTTTTGTGAAGCGCTCCTGTTGAGGCATTAGAAAGCGCATCATGTTTGTTTTCTTTATTTAATAAAAGCACCTTTTGCAACGTTTTGTTGATGCTGTGAATGCACACAAATAAAAGTTGACCCTTAACAGTTGCGAAAGATGTATTATGAGCAAAAATGACGGAATATTTTAAATTGTTTCCACTGAAAAAACAATGCAAGTCATCGCGCTGGCGCCTCAATGTCCTGCAATGCGCCTTTAGCTTCCGCTCTCCGCACAAATTTGGGTATGCGTCTAATAGCACATATTTCTCTAAGTTTAACATTGCAACTAACATTGTTTTATACTTGAACTCTTTTGGGCCTATATCTATAGATTTTATTTTAAACAAGTCGTGATGATTTGAGAAGGCAAAATTGATCAAACAGTCCTTACTTTAAAAAACAAAAACTTTAGGCTATATTTAATGAACAAAAATGCTCCAAACGTTTTTCTAAATTAACGTAACAAAATAATGAAACGAAATAAAATCACTTTACCATTACATACAAAACTGAACTTTCAATAGTTGAAAGAGTAGTATAAGCTGTTTTGGGAGAAGGGGGGAAAAGACGGGCTCGGGCCGATAATTCTGATAAGCTGTCGGACAAGGGCCGGGCTAGGAAATGTATATGAGGCCCGTGCAGGGCTCTAATTAACATTTATCCGAATACTTTAATTATTATTCAATGTTTGCAACACAGAAATGTAACATATACCGTGTATCCTGGTCGTGAAGCTTGTTCAAACAAAGCTTAACTTACATGAGCAGAGCTCTCTCTGAATCAGCGGTTGCGCGAAAGCAGGTTTAAATATTCCGATGTGATTGCGATTTCAAAGGTTTTATAGGCATGGCGAAATCATCATCATATAGCAGTAAGATTGTGTGTGTTTGAATCGAGATCGCGACCTTTCAATGAATAATCCATATGAGTCTATAGCCTATGTATTTTTGTACGTCAAAAGTTACTCGCGCCCAGGCCCGGGCGGCCCCCCGGTTCCGCGATCCATGATTTGCGCCCCCTTCCGATCCCTCCGCGCCCCCAGTGGGGCGCCCTGTTGAGAACCACTGCTCTAATCTAACATAGCATTTCCAGAATATTCTCTACTGCTCTGAGACTCCAGCAGACAACATCTCACAGATCCACAATGCATACAGCATGCTAAACAAATTTACTTTAGTATCTGTCGTTCCACAGGACGTATCCAGCACTGCCTGTGATAGTCCGAGAGTTAATGCCAGGGTTACATTTAATTACAGGCCACGGTTCCCCACGCGTGGAATTTTCTTCCCCTCGTGAAAAGAAAATTAATTGCATGAAGCTTAAAGCTCATTATGAGGTTTATCCTGCCCAAAGCCATGCTTATCACCATCTATGATAATGAAGTATCCCATAATCCCTAGAATGATGGATATGGAGAATTCATTATGTTCTGCACAATGTTGACATGGGAGAGCCTCATGAGAGGTGGGAACACATCTATTTGTGTGCCTAGACAATATTCTGCACATGGAAACAAAGATCTGCATTGCTGATTTGATGTTTTGTCTGCATCCAAGTTGAGTTGTTTTTTCATTTCCTTGTAATTTCCTTCATACGCAGTGAATATAGACACATTCTGATTTTGATTTTGAAATCTTCATGTTTAGTGTTCTTTGTGTCTGCCTTGTTTACACATTGGGATATAAACCACTACTAACAAACCTTGACTAAGAGTGCATCTGCCACAGAATACCACTCAATCATCTCAGAACTAATCTGAGATGCTATAAGAAGAGAAATATGCCAAGTTCTGTCATTAAAACTCTAGATGGTGCAGGCTGATGGGATGTTAATGCAAACTGATGATATTCACAGTGTCGAACTACTTGGTGCAAGCTGATTCGTTCATGTTGATTATGCAGCCAATGAGCTTGCTGCTTTACATTTAAATGGCTGGTTAGCATCACTAGCATTTCACAGGACACTTTCAGTGTTCCCCTGAAACCCTCCACCTCCTCAGCTCCACCTGTATAGATCTGTATAGGTCTGACGGGTTATTATATATGCTATTTGTGCAGCAGCAATAACCTACAATGACAACAATAACCAACAGCAGCAGCAATCTATTCCACCAACACCAAATACATTAACACTGTCATATCTGTTACCATGCTAAAATCTTCCAAGAGTCATGATAGAACTGTATGCACTTTATTTTTGTGCTTTTCGGAGCTTGACAGCTCTTAAAAATAAAGGCACCAAACTAAGGGTTAAGCAGCAATGCCATAGAACAGCCATTTGGCTTCCTAAAAAAACTTTCAGTGAACACTTCCTAAAAGAACCATATTTTTCTTAGTGTAAAGAACATTTGAATATTCTAAAGAATCTTTTTTTTTCACTATAAAGAACCTTTTGTTGAATGGAAGTGTTCTATGGATGGTTCTATATGGGTTCTTTATGGAACCATCATTACCTGTGTTTTCATCCATCTATGTTTCTGGAAATTTGTAGATGTCATGCTGCATGAAAAAAAAAAAAACACCAAAATGCCCTATAATAAATACTAAAAATGTGCACATATTTCCAGATAAATCCCTCAATGCGTATCAAAAAGGTAATGTGACTGCCTCAACAGATCATGTGAGTGGATAACCAGTGCACCGATCTCACCACACACCACCTAAAAGGTGTTATTTTAAAGCAATAAGCCCTGTGAAGCTGTGGTTTACATTGAATTTATAACAGTTAAGGGGCGTTGCGGAGTGTCTAAAACCCCCTTAGCTGTTATAAATTCACTGTAAACCACAGCTTCACACGACTTATTGCTTTCATAAAACGGTTATTCCATATACTTAGTAAGGTTTCACAAAATAAAACAGAGCAATAAAGTGTAATGATATTAATAAAAACAGTATTCTTCCACCAAACAAAGTAGTTCCTCAGAAACAGTTGTGGTTGCCAATTGCCAAGCAACACAGAAGTAAACAAAGGTGTATGTTTGTAGAGTAATTTACAACAGCCTGGAACGTGGCTCAACTGATCAGAATCAAGGACTGGAACCATCTGGGTCTTATCTTGCAAAACGATTGGTCATTTTCTAAAAAAAGAAAAAAGAAACTAATTTATATACTTTTTTACCTCAAATACTTATCTTGTCTAGCTCTGTGATGCACATACGTATACTCTGTGTAATCCGGGTCAATATAGTTAGGGTAGGTTGAAAAACTCGCATCTCATTTTCTCCTCCAGCTTCAAAATCATCCTACATCGCTGTTTTACCTTTATTTTTAAGAGTGTAGCTGTTTAAAAGTCTCTTAAACCTCACTGAACTGCTAAATCTATAGATTCACAAACCTTTGACCTTTGACCAATATAATCTCTATTACCAGGCCATTACCATGGCATTGATTAAAATTTTCTTAACAAGTCCATCTACACCACTTGCCTCAGCGTGGCTTACGGTGAGGTGATTGGACGTGACACGCACGCTGCGGTGGACTTTCAGGTTGACATCTTCGGGTGCGGAGCGGACAGGTGGCTCCAGTCTCCCAGCGGGAGCAAATCGCTTTGAAAAACCTTCATCTGGAAACAGCTGCTGTTTCCCACGACAACAACAACCTGTCCTTGAGAATCTCCGGTGGCCGAGCGGATCGGGTTCTCCTCACAACAGCTCCAGTCCAAACCCGATACCCCGGCGCTTTGTCAGAGCTTTTAGCGCACGAGGTCGAAGGGTAAATTAGCTTTAGTCAAATGCTAAACGGAGGGGAGTTTTCTTTCACTCCCTGGGAACAACAACTTGTACAAAGGTGCGCAAGGAGTCAAATGTTACCTTGCCACTTAGGTGGTTACGCCGTCAGCCGACTGTGGCGAAAAACAGCAGCAAATAAAGCTATTCAGCCCAGCTGGAGCGAGGAGAAAGGGAGGATGTTTATGGAAACGTCAGCCGTTTGAAATGGGGCGGAACAGGTGATGGACAGCAGCACGATTCAGGTGGGGGGATGGACACAAAAACTTAGGAGAGAGAGAAAGAGACCAAACAGAAAGATGCATCCTGGAGAAATTTCTACCACACTCTATAATAAGACTATAATCAATTACAATACAACAAAATAAGTCTTGGACTAAATCATTTCACATATTGGAAGATATTTATATTCACACCCAGAGTGTAAAGGCTGAAGCAAATATATTCAGTGTGAAATCTTAATGCAGCTCAAACAAGGTCATGGGTTTGATTGCCAGAGAAGGAATGAACTTGAATGCGGTATTGCTTTGGATAAAAGCATCTACCGAATACATAAATGTAAAATGTTAATATTTTAGATAAAACTGCATTCTGTTAGACCGATACTTTCACACCAAGAGTAAGATCACTTTGAGAAAAGGGAGAAAGTACTATAAAGAAAGCCAACAAAGGAACCAAAACATTCTCACCCCCAACTCGTCACATATGAACGCTTGGTCAAGACCCTTTGGTGTCACTTTTTCCCAATTCCCAATGCCTTTTGCGTCAGCATACTGATGCCAAAGGTTTCTTGTTTAAAGCAATGCTGCACGTCAAAAAATGACACTAAAGGGGTACCCTGTGCATCAAAATGTGACGCTAAGGGGTCTTGACCAAGCATCAATATGTGATGACTTGGGAGTGAGAATTTGTTGCAGAAACAAGCAAAATGGGAATGAGGCTGATGAAATTGGTCTACGTTTGGCGTAAATATTTTTGGTACACAATGTGATTTCAAGATTACAGAATGGCATATGAAAAAAAAGGGAATATTGGAATAGTGACTTATTACTGCATCAAATTACAAAATTCAAAGCTGTACAAGATACAATTGATACAACTGTACAAGGTGCATCTTTCAATCTTACCTTATGTATGTCTGTACCTTTACCATCTGTAAACTGACCATCTGATGCATGAGGATCAATGGGTCGAAGATCCAAACTTAACTGCAGCTTCAAAGAGCGCTCTACATGGTCCCGGCCAAGCAATAAGGATCTTATCTAGCGAAACGACTGGCCATTTTCTAAAAAAAATGTAGAAATTTCTATATTTTTTGAACACAAATCCTCATCTTGCACTACGTTTGCTTCCATGACTTCACGCATTACGTAATCATGTTGGAAAGGTCATTTGTGATGTAGATGGAAGTACTGAGCCAGTGTTTACAAAGCAAACATGCAAAGAAAGTCAAACGCCCTTTACAACAAAAGGTAAAACGATGATGTCAAATGATTTTGAAGTTGGAGGTGAAAATAAGATGGACTTTGGTTACACTTTATTTTGATAGTCCACTTTTGACATTCTACTACATATAAGTAACTTTGCAACTACATGTCAACTAATTCTCATTAGTTTGCAACTACTTGTCTACTAACTCTCAGAGCAGACTGTTAGGTTAGGTTTAGGGTTAGTGGAATAAGCTGACATATACTTGAAATGTTTAGAAGAGTGTTAGAAGATATTAAGCAGACAGTCTACTAATACTCTAATGACTAGATGACATGCAGTTGCAATGTTACTTACTGTTAGTAGAATGTCTAAAGTGGACTATCAAAATAAAGTGTTACCTGGACTTTTTCGCCCTACCCTACCATTTGAACCAAAGTGAACAGATGAAGAACTAACCACATGTAACTTTTTAAAATGTGATTACATAATGTGTGAAGTCTAGCTAGTGTAAGATGAATGAACAATCATTTTGCTAGATAAGACCCTTATTCCTCGGCTGGGATCGTGTAGAGCCTTTTGAAACTGGAATTTGGACCTTCAGCCTGTTGATCCCTATTGAAGTCCACTATATGAATCCTGGAATGTTTTCCTCAGAACCCTTTTTTTTTTTAACTAAAGAAAGAAAGACATGAACATCTTGAATGACATAGGGGTGAGCTAATCCTCAGACATTTTTCAACCTTTTTTCAAACAATTTTATAATTTGCCTTGACAAGCTACTTTTTTAGTTAGAAATATGTTGTATAGGAACTAAACTGGAATTGTCAAGTCAGTTCTGAATGGTATGAATATGGGCAAATTTGTAGGTATAGACCGTACCTGTGCATATAGTCATGTTTTGGGAAGCAGCTCTTGCTGTAGGGACTTGAAGAGGGAGATTGAAGGAATCGGGCAGTTGTGTGATTAAACTGGCAGAGCCCTGGAGAGGTTTCAGTCGGCCTCGATTGGCAGGGAGAGAGGTAGAATGGGTTATGACAGGAACAGCAGCGGTAACATGGCTTTCATCTGGAAAAGGTCCTCATTAGAGAGGGAGACAAGTATGAGAGCGCAGCTGCAGTCTACCTCCACACACACACACACGCTAACTACACTCAACTATATTGCACACCAACCCACTCAAACTCAATGAAACACTTTCCAAAAGATGCAGATTCCAAAAGAAACTGGCATATAGGACTTCATCACTCCTGAAGAAACACAAGTAAGAAATCACTTACTCACACACACACACACACACACACAGACACACAGGTAAATAGATTTCCTCAGGGGATAGAAATGGGGTGGTCAGAACACTAATGATGGTGAGATGGTGAAAGGGGAGCGGTCAGGTTTCTCTCCGCTAGATTACACAAGTCATTAGGAAAACGTTCAGTCACACACAACCACAAAAACTGTGTATAAAGGTACAAATGCAGACATGAATTTCAAACTATAACAAACTGAATACTTATCTTTACCACTTTTTCCAAAACATATAGTAAGCTATAAGCTGTAAGTCGTCATAGTCAGCATTTTAGGCATCAGTACATGCTATGAAAAGTAAAGAAAGCCATAGTGGGAACAAACAAGAAGATAGCATGCAAATGAGGCTGCCAAAACATGAAGGCAATCTGGAAATGTAGACAGCATGATTATGATGCCTTCTAAGATATCTTGTTTGGTAACACTTATAGGGAACAATTCTCATTAGCACATTATTAACACATTGGTTGTTTATTAATACTTATAAAGCACCTATTCTGCATGACCATATTCTAAATCCCTAATCCTACCTAATACCTGAACTTAACAACTACCTTACTAACTATTAATAAGCAGCAAATTAGGAGTTTATTGAGGCAAAAGCTGTATGGTTTGTTAATAGCAAGAACTGGACCTTAAAATAAAGTGTCGCCCCTTCTTTTGACCAAATTAGACAGCATTGCATGTATATGTTGAGAAAAAAAATGGTGTAGAATTTGCTTATTCACAATTTTGTGAATAAGCAAATAAGTTTCAGAAATTGCAAGTAAATTTTACACAGAAACGGCAAGTAATGTTGAATTAAACATGATTTTTTTAAGTACTTCAGTAATCTTTGTTTTATTTACTTCAAAAAATATTTTTTTACAGCGTATTGTGTAAAGAAAGAAGTCCCAAAATGTGTTTTGTGGAAAATGCTAAGTGAATATGAGAAGCTCAGTGAATAAAATTAATTTAAGATGGTGGACAAAGCAGAGAAAATAAAATAGAAATTATAATTGAACATTCAGTTACATAAAATATTAAATTTAAATATGTATATATATATATATATATATATATATAATTTGCTACCTTTAGTGTAGTCAACTTGCAATTTTAAGTTACTTAATGTTACTAAAAACTTTAAGTCAGTGGGGGTAACAAATTATTTTAAGTTGAAACAACTACTTTTTTACAGTGTTGTTCCAAAGTTTGGGGTTATAAGATATTGAATATTTTAAGCCTTTTATATTATTTGATAAACGAAAGAGGAAGTAGCACAGGTATATTTGTAGTAATAGCCAACAATACATTGTATGGGTCAAAATTATAGGTTTTTTCTTTCATGCCAAGAATCATTAGGATATTTAGTAAAGATCATGTTCCACGAAGATATTTTGTAAATTTCCTAAATAAATCTATCAAAACTTTTTTAGTTTTAATTTTTGATTAGTAATATGCATGGCTTATATTTTCCTATCCTAAAATATTTTCCTATCCTAAAAAAGCATACATCAATGGAAAGCTAATTTATTTTCATTTCAAAAAATTGATGCTTATTACTGGTTTTGTGGTCCAGGGTCACAAATATATATATTGAAATGTAATAATGTTCCATTGCATTAATAGCATTGATTACAAGTGATATTAAAGACATTTAAAATGTCTTTTACATCACTTGCGATCAGTGTAATGCTATGTATTATGATGCTTATTAAAATCAGATTATCTTTTATGTGAATAGTGTACAGCACACGGATTCGAGTCAATTTTGGGGTTCAGTTTTTATTAGATTGCTGTAGAGCAGCTCATTATGTTTTTGAACAGAGTTTACATCACTGTCTCAGAGAATGGCTGCATGTTAACATTTTATAATTCACTTCATGACATTTTAGAACGATCAAATTTTAACAAGCAGGCATTCCCTGAGACATTCTCTTATAAAACTGTTACAGACATAATCCAGTTGCATGCAGCCTTCACTGAGTTATCTTTCCCCATCTCTGAAGAAAGACTCATTGGCTCGTCGGGCTCTGAGCTCAGGTGGTTCTGGGAGGAAGATGAAAGGATTGAGGGGGAAAGGTTAGCTGCCTTCTCTGTCTAAGCCAAGGTAACAAAAGCACCATTGTGAGGGTGTCAGGTGCATTGTGGCAGCCCTGCGAGGCTTTAAGTGAAGCAAATTCAAACAATGCATTAAAGGACAGGAGAGCGAGAGAAAGGCAAGAGGGGAAAAAAACAGCAGGGGCCATTTTAAACAGCCTCGACAACAGAGCATTAGATGGGGAAAATGCAGCGCGCTTCGAAGGTTGTTAGATTATACCTGGAGGAATGTCATCGCCGGAATTAAACGACTTCCAGGATTTACATGCATATGAATTTTTACATTGAACCTCTCTGTGTATACAGTTTCATGAACTGACAGCAATCCACATGCACATATATATGAATGCATCTGCACATTTTATTAGATTTTTCTGAAGAAAGTATGAGTGGTGCTTGCCTATGCAAAAGTGCGCTGGATGGTTTTGAATGGTTGCTACGCAGTCAAAACGGCCTTCATGTTTCTATGCTCTGTGCACACTGCAACAAAATATGGTTGTCACTTCTTTTTTGGGAGATGAATCCTGTTTGTTAAACACCACATTTGAGTTATTTTAGTGAATCCTGGAACCAAATTCACTCCAATAAATTCAGGTTTCACCATTCACACTTTGTTTAGTGTGTACAATATCTGCTAATGCAGAGACAAGACATTGACGTGATTCATGTGCAATTTTATGATGCATTTGATGCTATCTTTCTCCACCCAGCAACCAGTCTTGCGGCAACTGTCAAGAGAGTATGAACCCTTTAAACAGCATCTTAAAGAACATAAACAAGTTACAATGCTTCTGGCAGTATGGTTTACAAATAAATACTAGATGTTGATACACCTCTGGTTACAAGATTTCATTTATCACTAACAGCGAATGGGTCAAAACAAGCCAAAAACTAAAACATAGTTATGTATACCAATGTCAGCTATCACATTTGTAAATGACACTTGTATTTTGTATCCGTATACATATGGAACAGTGGTGTTATTGTTGACTAAAATGGTCACACTTTATTTTAAGGTCCAAATCTCATTGTTATCTACAACTTTTGTCTCAATAAACTCTAATTTGCTGCTTATTAATAGTTAGTAGTTGTTAAGTTTAGGTATGGGCAGGGATAAATTATCTAAAATATGTTCATACAGAATAAGGCATTAATATGTGCTATGTATGTGCAATAAATGCTAGTAATATGCATGCTAATAAGCAACTAGTTAATAGTAAGAATTGGTCTTTAAAATAAAGTTTTATTACTGAAACTATTAAAAGTTGTTTTTGATTATTGAAATCATGAAGCCTCTGAAGGGACTTTGAGATGGGAAATAAAATGGGATGCATTCTCTTGCAAAATGTTTGCATTCTTCAAGAAACTTTTTGTTTGCTCGCAAAACTTATGTGATGGAAATAATACGAGGTGGGAGGAAAAACCTATATTGTAGTACTTTTGTGAGCGAATGCAAAGTTTCTCTATGGGGAAAGCAATACTTTTGCGAGTGAACACAAAAGCACTGAAATAATTTAGCCTCCTATCACATTTTATTTACTTCCACCATGTCTCTTTAGAGACTAGAGAATAAAATATAAACATATGGGGAAAAATGAAAATTAAATTATGTTGTGTTGACAATTAACTGATATTAGACAGTATAATAAAATGACTAAAAATGAAATACAAATAATTTAAAGCTAAATTTAAAAATCTTAAAAAAGAAAACTAATAAAAATGACAGAAACATAAAACTACTAAAACTTTAACTAAAATAAAAAATGTAAAACGTAAAAACTTAAAATATGCTAACCTAAGCACCTATAGCCCTACTATAAATACTATCATAATATAAATAATACAAAAAATTGACATGTAACAGTAATTTATAATGTTTAAATATATAATTTATAGCCTACTTATATGTACAATTCATAAAATCCCATAATTTGTCTTCCAACATAGTGTGTACATGGACTATGATATTACTCAGCTCCCTCCTTCTGTGTAAGTCTATAGCATGTACAAATACATATCTGTATGATTTGAATAATGCATCATTCATACTGTCCAAGATGACACACTTAAGTTTATCCACCTTTTTCCTGAGTAACCAATGAACACCACCATGATGGTTTCTAACTGCTCTGGATGCTCTCATATTTCATGTCTCCATAGAAATCAATGTAAAATGGGGTAAAAAGATTGACTGCATTAATTAAACTAAAACTTTTTAAATAATATTACGTATAAAAAAATGTGCACAGGGTTAAGCTGTGCGTTGATTTGACTGGAAACAGAAACCGAAAATGTAAAGCATCTTTCCATTATGAGGCGGTGTGTTTTCATGACGCGTCATCAGGCGGCCATATTGTCGGCACAGAACGTAAACAATGCCATTGCACCAAACGAAACTTGCATATTTTGCTGATTAATGCTGCTGAAAATGGTCAGTTATTGTCATGTTTTGGGCTGTATTAATCGGACCAGAAAAAAAAAACACATTTGGAGTACTACAGACTGCCAAAAGTTATAACAAATCAAGGAGAGGAGTGCAAAAAACTGTCTGAGAAACAAAAGCCATTTGTGGTTGGTCAAACCTAAACCAGGATTTCCAGAGCAAGAATCTTGACAGCATTTGTGTTTGTTCCTATCATTTCCAGTCAGGTAGGTGAATTATGCTAATTTATTATGCTAATATCTATGCATCTTTACCACCTATTAACTTTAGTTTGTCAAAATATTGCACCCGTTCCTGCTTACTAACTCCTTCTCTATATGATTTTGCAACTTCCACATATTTTTCTGTGGTTTAGACAGCATAAATTAGTAGAACAATGTATTCAGTTGTACATTAACCATGGAGTCAATGCTGTTGTTTACATCCAAGTATGCCCGCGCATCTGGGTATCTGACCAATTTGTGTAAGTGCAAACCCTCTAGAGGAGGTTATGGGTATTTTAAAATTCCATAAGAGCTATAATAGTGATCCTTGCCTTATCAAGCAGCACATAAAGCCAGCTCACGTCACAGAGACACATTTGGGACAATTAGGAGTTATTTTTTAGGTTAAGTGTGCAAACAGGTCTGAGCACAGCGGGAAGAATTACGCTTTATTTTTCTTCAGCGCTCAGAGAGCGACTTAACTGACTTGTGCTTTCTGACATGCGAGGAGCTCTTGTGCTGGCTTCGAGGTGTTAAAGAAATTCATCACGCTCGCTTGTGTAATTGCATATATGTGCCAGACAACACAAACACACACACACAAGCACTCGCAGGCGTAACGGCGCAAAAATGAGGATGAATGAACGTGTCGCTGTTATTCTGCAGCTCTCTTCCCTCTACTGATCCCGCGTCTATGATTCCAACCTCCCTGCCATATTGGAATATTAATAGTCTTCATTACACAAAATCTGATTTCATTGTGGTGCTGCAAAAGCTCGTAACATTTTAATTAACTTATTGAACACATGGCCCAGCTCGCTGAGATGCAGCGTTGCAGGTATTACAGACTTTGTGCGGCTGCTTCAAGGGACAAATAAACCAATTCAAAGGGTGAATATCAGCAGCGCGCCGTGTTGAGGATGTGAGTTTTTTAATAGTACATCTGCAGCATAAACACGTCTCTGCAACAGCAGACATCTGCGTTCGGAATTAATGCATGAGTGGAGAAATCAACCATGTCCTGTGCGTCACTAAAAAACTTATGCATTTATAACAATCACACACATTATCATCAGGTTTGAATTAGAAACAAACACAGCAGAATAAATCACCTCGTCCAGGAGAACAACAGCTCATTTTCATCGTTTTGTGAAATATGCAGCCTATCTGTGCAGCTTCAGTGCAGATAATGAAAGTGTGTGTGTGTGTGTGTGTGTGTGTTATCGACCCACTTGCTTTATTGGCTCCATTCAACACACACCCGGACAGTTATGATCATTCAGTCAGGACCTTGGATATGCACCACACAAACGCATGCTATTACAAAGAGCTATTTGTGAGATAATGAGCTATTTTATGTGGCAAATTATTTTAGATATGAGCATAAGAACCACCAGTGTTCTGCCATTACATATGCTTTATTTATTTACATTGTATTCAGAACAAACTGTATGGAAAGAGATTCACTGCTCACTTGAAATGTAGGGGCGGAAAAAAGTAAATTCTGTTTTTACCCTCATGTTATACCAGATCTGTAGTTATTTTGTTCCATAGAACACAAAAGGAGAATCTGAAGAATCTTCATGCAACTCTTTTACAGCAACAGCAACCATGTCTGTTAAACTTTGAAAAGGACATAAAAGTACAACAAAATTATGTTTGTCCATACAATGTGTGTGCTGTATTCCAATGTTTTAGAGTAATACAAAACCCTTGTGTTGACAGAATTTTAAGTCATTACAGTGAAAATCAAAATTTTCATTGTGTCTATGAAGCATCCTTAACATCAAACCTTGCTCCTTGTTTGATTTGAGAACTTGGGTGTAGAGCTTTTCAGTGAATGATAAATAATAATAATGTATTTTAAACAGAAAGAAATGGGTTTGGAATGATATTAAACTAAGTAAATGACTGAATTTTCATTTTCCTTTAAACTGCTGCCTTAGGCAAATTGCACTTAGAGGATGATGGATTTGCAAACACATAGTCCATTGTTTTCTTTTGTGTACCGTAAGAGCCACCTTTTGTATGCTCTAAGTCTTTTCTTCTGGTGTGATTTGAGTTATTGTTTACTGTTTACTTTGAGATGATAGCGAGACTCAGCAGGAACGCAGCGAGGCAAACAAAAGAGACGCTGAGTAGTGCCTGCTGAAACCGTTCTTTGGTTTCCAGGAACCAGACTGGAGATTGTCCGTGAGATGCATACAAAATAACACGCTAACATGCAGTTTGATAAATTAACCATCTTATGAACATCACACTGCTAAAACGCTTGAAATGAGGTGGTCTTAACTGATGGTCTGTTACTGAAGTAACTCAAGTAAAGCCATGGTCACAATGGGCATTTAACAGACAGGGCAACGGTTGTAACATGATGCCACAATGTCCAGTGTTTTTTTTGTTTGTTTGTTTGTTTGTTTGTTTTTAAAACATAATTCTTCATATAATACATCCAAAATGTAATTTAAAGTCACCATAATATAAAAAATTACAATTGTATTTTTTTAAAGTATTAAAGTATTTATTATAAATAATAACATAATAAATACATATAATAAATAAATTAATTTGCACTTGTAATCTTTAATCAAAAACATTTACCTCCCCTCCCCCTCTCAACGATGTCTTTTCATGATGAAAGACTCAAAAAAGGGGTTGGACTATGCTGACTGTCCAATGACGAGGCTTTTAGCACCTTCGCTGGGAGTTTGATTGACAGGCGATTTGACCAATCATAAAGCTGAGTCTGCCATTTTGTTCGACAAACAAACCAGACAGAAAAGTTTAGATTAACTTCACTAGAGTCAAAATGGTAGCTCATTAAAGAGCCCCAAAAATGATATTTGTTGTTTGAATTTCTTTAAAACTTTGACCAAATTTGAACGCTGAGACTGTTCAATACCAAGAGTCTTTGTTCCCAAAGTCTTGTCTGTCGGCATGTTGTCAGTGTCAGCTCTGCGATGTATTTTCATGATGTTGTGTGGCATGAGAACGCAATCGCAGTTTAAACCTGAACAGATAATTTCTTCTTCTTTACTACTAGTTATAGCATGAAATAAACATGAATGAGCATTAGAGTTATGTTGGGTCACCGCAGAAAGACGCAAATACACCATAGTCCACTGATGTCAATCTAACTCTCCTGTTTTTGTTTGTCGGACAAAATGGTGGATTCGGCATTATGATTGGTCAGATCGCTTGTCAATCAAATTACAGGCGAAGGTTGAAATCTTACCCACAATATGTCACAATAGGCAAGAAAAGACTGTTGCAAATTTCATTTCATGACAACTTTAAAGTTTGCATTCGTTTGATTCACCAAAGAGGCCACGCTGATCTTCTATTGGACTTATGCCTTCACTTGATACAAGTTTACCGAACTTGAACTTTAGAACACACCAAAATTTGCACAAGCTTGCATTTTAAGTCAATGGAACAAAATGTTGTCTCTCCAGTTCTTAAAAGAGAATGTTTTCAGAATATTGGCTAACATTCTAGCAAGGTTCTCTCAAAGTTATGAACAGACGCTCTTCTTGTAACATTAATAGAATGTTCATTCAAATGTATCTGGTCTTAATAATGTCCTATAAATCATTCATGGATTTTTTTTTTTTTAATAATGTTTTCATAACTCACTGGGAATGGTTTGTTTACTAAATGAATACCATTTCTATATATATATATATATATATATTTTTTTTTTTAATGGATTTAAAAAAATCCATAACTCTGTCAAGTGCAAATAAGGCAAAAATGCCAAACTGAAAATTCCATCATGTATCCGCTTACATAAACGTCACAGTATAGTCTTGGCTGGAGTCTTTAACATCTTGTATGTGCTGATTTCCACAGACACTTATTCCTGCATGTCTGAAAAAAAAATGAAGCTGGCAGAGCCTGAACGGTTTGTCCTAAGTGCAATATGTTACCAAGAACCCACAGGACGCCATCATGTAGAATGAGTTTAGCTTCCTGATTAGATTAGCACATATGCCACAGTGTTGGAAGTGAAGGCTATTTGTGTCAACAACATGGTGGTGAACTGGACAGATAGTGGAAAAGATCGGCCCAAAGACACGGTAAGTGGTGAAAAATGACTTTTTCCCCATCAAATTGAGCCCATAATCATCCTCATGCTAGGAATCGATAATGTAACCAGCAGGGATTAGACTTAATCTGTACTGTCACACAGATCAATACAAGAACAAGAAGCATGTCTTGAGAGCAGTGAGAGGAAAAGAAAAGAATGGAGAGAGGAAGAAACGAAGGATAGAAATGCTACAGCCACTTAACATTTTTGAGGTTGACAATGCACTACTACATCAACTGTCAAGACGTCTTATTAATGTACCTAATCATCAGTCAGCTCTCAGTGGCCATTTTGTTTGACCTTGTTTACACCAGTTTTGGCATCTGTTTTGTGCAGTCTGATTTCAAATGATCAGTACTACAGCGAAGCACAGCGCTTTAGTATTACTTCAGCAAACGCTGTTTAATATACAAGCTAAATGTGATGATTAAAATCCAAGAAAGATAGCGGTGATTGCAAATGCAGAAAACTATCATTTATAAAGTGCTTTAAATCCAATTCATCAGCTTCTGTTGACTGGCCTGCAATTAGAACCAACAGACTCGCGTACACAAGTCAGGTTATGCATCAAGCTAATGCAAGCATTACACTCCGAGTGATGGGTGCAACAATATATCTCATTAAAAGTAAATGTTTCCCTTGGTCAGCAACTGCCTGTGCACTCATCAGTTTGTCAGCTCGAACCACTAAATCAGTTTGCAGCAACAGACGCCATACCGGTGCCATAGATCATTCATGGGCTAATGTGATTCCCTGTTCGGCGCGGGCAGGCTTTCTCTAGACAGGGGCTGAATTAGCACCGTTTAATGGATGGATATTAATTCCTTTGAGTCACAACAAAATTAAGTAATAATGTGACCATTAATATTTCAGTCAGAGAAGAAGAAGCCCCCCCAAGATCTTCAATCATTTGTAATATTGGATATACAGTAGCTGGAGGGAAAGGAGAGAGATGCTAGGAACATATCACCAAACTCTGCAACGCTTAAACGATTCTGTCAACTGAAGGGGAACAGAATAAAGGTAAAAACTCTGATGGAGCAGAAACTGTCCCAATAAGAGTCCTCCCGCTCCGTTCCTGCTATGTACTGCATCATTTGGTGCTATAGAGAGCAGCGCCCCGTGGAGACTCCCGGTTGGATATACCGCTGCATAATTGATGATGCCGATAAATCAGACAGTCATACCGAGGGAAAAACAGAGCCTGTTCTAATTTCTCATCCTGTCTTATGATGTAATGTTGCAGCATTATGAATGTAGTGCGGTAATGACGCTGGATAAGGCCCGAAGAGTCACGCCACACAGGACATTTCTGACTTCAATATCTACTGCTAATTTGTAAAATACCCTTCTGATACACTCACAGTATTGAGCTATTTTTTAAAAGATATAGTGGCTGTGAAGATAACGGCAAGAAATCGTTAAAAGATAGAAACATTAAAGATACCTTGAAACATGCAGACGTGATTTCAACTGAAACAGGAAGGCAGGGCAGGATATATCGCGCAGCCCTGCCCCCCTTTTTTAAAATAGCCAATAGCATTTTGTTTACATCACAGCTCGGGCCAGAGTTGTTGAGCTCTGTAAAGCCGCATTTGACAGCTTATGACAGACATAGTCTAATAGATTACCCCTTTAGATTCAATATGAAACTGTTACTAAAGCAAAACAGAGATTTTATGATACTGAGGATGTGTAGCATAGATATGTATACGTAAATGCCTCATTAGCATTGTTTCTATGGGCTGCTATATTAAGCCGTCTGCCAGATTGCAATGGTCAGCTTGATGTCATTTTCTTCATAGCAATCATTGAATATTCGAAGATGGCACACTCCTGCACAGCCGATGGTCTGCGAACCGATAGTATGGTAAATGACATCAAGTTGACTGTTACAAGGCGACTGATGTGTCTACGTGCTTGGAGCGGTCGAATGGGGCAACTATACAGTTGAGGTCAAAAGTTTGCATCCCCCTTTCAGAATCATTAAAAATGTTTATTTTATTATTTTACCAAAATAAGAGGGATCATACTAAATGCATGTTATTGTTTATTTAGTATTGACCTGAATAAGATGTTTCACATAAAAAAAGTTTGCATATAGTCCACAAGAGAAAAGAATGGTTGAATTTTTCCCAGTTCAAAAATGTACACGTTCTTTAGTTTTTTAGCATTTTTCTGTATTTGAACCCTTTCCAGCAATGACTGTATGATTCTGAGATCCATCTTTTCACATTGAGGACCACTGAGGGACTCATATACAACTATTACAGAAGGTTTAAATGCTCACTGATGCTTCAGAAGGAAAAACCATGCATTAGGAGCTGGGGGGTGAAAACTTTTGAACAGAATGGAGAAAATTTCTGATTTTGTCTAAATATCATATATATATATATATATCTGAGGCTGCAGAAATTCAAAAAGTTTCACCCCCCGGCTCTTAATGCATTGTGTTTCCTTCTGGGAAAATCAGTGAGCTTTTAAATCTTCTGTAATAGTTGCATTGAAAGTGGGATGCAAACTTTTGACCTCAACTGTACATATCTATGATGTGTAGTTTAAAATTGTGTCATTTATGATGGTGCATGGCACCACTACTTCATTAGTACTATTTCTAATACAGAGTCTGTTTAAAGCCCGGTTCACACTACACAATTTTAGCCAGATTTTGGCACAATCTGCCTGACGTATAGGGTATTGTGGGGATTAGTAAATGATAATGGGCGTCGGGCACAAAATTTAGTAATTTCATCTTGTGTAGTGTGTCATAGTGGATGACAACTAATGCCATGTCTGCAATGCTTCACAGCATCATTACAGAAAGACTAGCATGTTTTGTTTTTTTTTTTGTTTTTTCGTCAGTCGTTCACGACAAGTTCAGTCTCATTTATGACACTGGCCAATAGTAGCACAAAAGCGCCTTCGCACATGCTTTCAAACATGCCGAAACAAAAGAGAGCTGGTATCAGTCCTGCTAGGTGGAATTTTACAATGGAGTAAATGTTTGTGAAGCTATGGCAACAGTACTCCTACATTTATGATGAGGGACTACTGCTACAGTAAAAAACAGTAAAATAAAAACTATTTTACCTCAGTTCTCTTTGACAGTCCATACTATCCTCTTCAAGCAATCCAGATTTGTGTCCACTATTAGGTTTTCTTTTTTGGGGGGCTTTTCTGACGACAAGACAGATCAAAACACGCTGTTTGCTAACTATTGTTTGTTTACGTTCATGGCACCTTCTGTCTAGTTCCACCGTATCAATGACAGCATGAATGCCATTAAAGACGGCAAGTGATGAATGGTCGGGTAACATTGTGTAGTCTGACATGTTTCTTCCCAGATAACACATGTCTGTTAAAGATCTCTTGATCTGGAAAGATCTGCTGTTTACAAACGTCTAGCAGATGTCTGTAAGATGTCAGTTTTACATACATTCTAAATCATAAACATCTTAAAGACATCTAATAGATGTTTGTTTGATATCTGATAGGAAACGTCCAATAGACGTATTGCAACTATGTAAAAAAATATGTCTTGCAGATGTCAAATAGACGTCTCCGATATCAGGGTTGTTCACTACACGATAGGATTTTCACATAATCTAACACAGTGACCGTCGTAACAGACAAAAAATAAATGTAGTCTGAACCATTCCTGACAGTTTCTCCTCCTAAACTCATCCATATCGCTATAAAACATAGCATTCTGTGTAGAATTCAAATGGATCCGATACTTTTTGTGGTCTGCGCTGATTCACACATATGATCCGCTCTGTGCTATCTTGTCTCTGGACCAGGACAGACTGTGCGTGCTCTGCGGTGGTTCGCATGACACAGTGCAAAACCAGACTTGCAATGGAATGCAATTTCCAATGGAAAGCATAGTGTGCTACATGCCATTCGCCGAACAGTAAATACTAACATGGTGAACAAATTACTGATTTCTGCCACAGCTTCAGCATCTATTTATAGTGTAGTGGGCGGGACGTTTCAGAATCTAGAGAGCATTTGATTGGACAGAATGCTTGATGTGCAGCTAAAGTGCAGTGAGACACTCTAAGTTTTAAATGATTATATCTTCTAATTGTGAATTTTGTCATTGTTTTAGACAGGGGCGTCGCTAGGGCTAATCATTTGGGGCTCAAGCCCCGAAAAAATTTTTCTCTAGCCCTGATGTTTTTGTATCACCCTATGATTTCCAAGGAATTCACGGAATTTGTCAAAGTTTGAATGGACTAATCAAAAGCCGGTCATTACACTTCAATCAAATCGCGATATGGACTAGTATCTGTAAATATTAAGCTGCAAAATACCATTTAAATATGAATCCTACATGTTCTCCGTGTCTCTTTATGAATGAATGGTGCAGACGCACACACGGTTTCCTTTACTACACGCATATTGAGGCGCACGTGACGCAACCCGTCAAAATAAAAGTTCGGTTTAGTAGACATTCTGCCAGAAATATATTACTATTATTCAGTAGAATTACGTACCTACAGTACGACTACTACTGTTGAAAAATGTATAAAATTTTACACAGTGTTTCTTCCATCTTTTACATTTTAATAGTACATCCCCTTTATTTGCCAAAAATAAAATTTAATTTTCATTAATTAAAAGATAAATTAATATTTTATGCCTTTATTTGATAACCAGAAAAATTTTAATACACAACATAGAATTTCATAAGGCTGTTGTAGAAATAAATAAAAGTTGTTTCATGCATTCAAATAAATAGACATGCTAAAACAAATTTGGTGACAATAAAACATAAGTTGAGAAAAAATAAAACATTTCGTAGGGCCCTAAACATAATGTCACGAATCTGGTCGGTGTCCCGTTGTCCGCTCACCACCAGATGTCACTCTCACCTCACCTACACACTCTGACTGTTGCACCACACTCCGGACTGCATCTCCCATCCTCCACCGCACTGATTGCGTCGGCCCCCGTGACCAATCGGGCGTTCTATAAGAGCCCCGGTCCTTCCCAGTGCACTTCACGGATTGTTGTATTGTTGTTACTGTTAGCGTTTCCTAGTTTCTGGTTCCGAGTTCCTAGTTCCCAGTGTTTTTGTCTTTCCCGCCTGGTTTCCTCGTTTTCGACTGCCTAGCCGCCTGCCTTGTGGATTTTCGCTTGTTTAAGGACTATTCTCTATGTTTTGCCTGCGTTTCACCTGTTGCCCCTGTTTGACCCTGCCTGCTCGACTATGTATCTGTCTCGTCTGTTGAATAAAGGCTCGCATATGGATCCGCTCGCCTCTCGTCTCTCACTCCCCGTAACAGATAACTTAAATTTTGATAAATGTATGTTAAATTGTATAAGTTTCATTGTTTTAATTAATTACACTTTTTTTTGATTAATAAAATTAAATTTAACCATTAAAAAGGGGTCCAGAAAAATTAAAACAGAAAAAAAACAACAACAAAAAAACAGAATTTGGAAAAAATAAAATGGAATTTGGTAAAAAAAAAAAAATGCATGCAAATATATATTTGTTACAGTTGTAAATGCATGTTCAAATGTATTATTTTATTTGTGTAATGTATTTTTAGTAAAGTTATACTTTTGTTATAATACGTTGATACGTTGAATACGTTGCTATTTGCAGTGATTACTATTTACTATTTTTCATAGTGTAACAACGTTTTTTTGTGCCACTGCTTTGGCAAAGTATGTGTCAAATGAACTAAAATCGAAAGCACAATATGACTTTGCTCACATGATCAGTTCATGATCCGATGTTTTCAGAGTATCAGAAGATGGGTGAATCAGGTCATCGACCTTTTTTCTTTGTTCAGTTTGCACCACAATTGACACGAAAGAGAAGAAATTGTTGAATAAAATTGTTACTTTTTGTTTTCATAGCTTTATGACATTGAACCACTGATGACACATGGACTATTTTAACAATGTCCTTACTACCTTTCTAGACCTTGAACATGGTGGTTGCGTCACTGTCTATGCAGGGTCAGAAAGCTCTCGGATTTCATGAAAAATATCTTAATTTGTGTTTCAAAACTGAATTTTTACAGGTTTGGAAAGACATAAGAGGTGAGTAATTAATGACAGAATTTTTATTTTTGGGTGAACTGTTTCTTTAAATGCGGTTGTGTACATGGCAGATATAACAACTCACAGAGTGTTTATTTGAACTTCCTTTGAGATCTCATCACAAACAGCATGCAACCCTAAGGAAGGCAAGTCATTGTCGGCAGTGTGCAAACACCTAAACAGTAATTTTGAAGGCTCTGCACCTGTTGCCCTCTACATACGACACAGCCCAAAATCTCAACCAGTACCAAAGGGGTCAAAAGTCCAGACAATGTAGTGCTCAGTAAGAAAGAAAAGCCACTAAGCCCAGTGCAAATTTACACAAAGCACATCTTCTTCACCACTTTCCGCTCGGATAAGCAGCAAGGTACGGCATTCTATTGAATTCCCTCTTTAAATAGACTTAATCCTTAGCGCTGGCAGAGGTTCACAGAGCTCTCCTCCACTTTTAATTAGACGTACAGTGGCTGGTGATGGTAGCTGTGCTGGAGGAACCCAGTGTCCACATTCCTGAAGGAATATAATTAATCAGAATAGAGGAAGGCCTTTTGTACTACAGCATGGTTGAGTGTGGCCTCTGCCCACGCTGTGGCAGAAAACATTGCTATCGATAGAAATCTTTCTCTTACGTTCCTCCCTGCAGGGAATACTAATGGTCTTTGTCATTATATAGATTCTTACTTTATTACTTAGAGGGTTGTTATAATGTTTCTTCTCTAAAAGCCTCAGTTAGATGACCCTGAGTCATCAAACAAATCAAGCAGAAATACTACAGCAACCTGAAATGCGGTTAGACGTGTGATGAGTCACCACTGCGAAAGGAGAGTGTTGTCATCTAACAATCTTGAGTGATAATTACTTTATGCTTTGAAATCACAAATGGGTCATTCCTGTTATGCAGTACAATTTACACTCAATTTTAAACCTTTAAAAATGCATATGCTTGTGTAAAATAAGGGGGGGGGGGATGGGGTTGTGATCGGGAAAAGTCCACGAGGCAGGATTCGATCTCGGGACACCCAAGGCACCTTATGTCGGCACACTGCCCACAAGGCACTGACACCTTTTAAAATCTTAATGGTGATTTCTGTAAATTTATGGATAAAACATTCCAAACAGGATGGAATATTATAAACCAATTAATACCACAAACATCACAAAATATCATCAAATCATTTGCTAATATTTATATGGATGCTTGTGCTGTTGTTCACCAACCAACAACTGGTAATTTTTTTAAAAATAGTACATATTTTTTCATTTCTCTCATCAATAAATGAATTTAGGGAATGTAATTTCCCCCAAAATTTAGTTATATCACTATAGTAAATCAAGTATATATTTTTACCTAATTGCACTAGCTTCTAACATTTTTGTTTTTTTCTTTCTCTTATCAGTAATATATTAATTTATCGATAATATAAATGTAATTTATTTATTTTTTACATGTTTTTTAAGACCACTTTTCTGCTCATCAAGGCTGTGTTTCTTTGATTAAAAAATACAGAAAAAAAAACAGTAATATTGTGAAATATTATTGCAAAATTAAATAGTGATTTTCTATTTTAATATACTTTAAAATAGAATTTATTCCTTTGGTGCAAAGCTGAATTTTCAGCATCATCACTCCAGTCTTCAGTGATTCTTTGATTAATAAAACATTAAAAAGAGTAACATTTATTTAAAATAAAACTCTTTTGTAACATATACAGTACCATTCAAAGTTTGGGGTCAGTAATTTTTTTCTTTCTTTCTTTCTTTCTTTAATATTTATTATATAAATTAATTAATTAATTAATTTATAAATTAATATTTTTATTCAGCAAGGATGTGTTAAATTGATTTTAAAAAGTGATAGTAAAGACTTGATGGAAAAGATTTTTATTTTGAATAAATGTGTTTTTTTGTTTGTTTTTTTTTACTTTTTATATATTGACAATATATGATAAGAGAAAGGGTAAAACAAAGAAATACACAATATATTTGTTAATAAATTAATATATTTTCATGTTAGAAGTAAGTGCCACACCTGGAGATAAAATGGCAATTCAACAAAAATAAATAAATAAATAAATATTTAAGTATTATATTCACCCCTTTGTGCACTTAAGTGTGGTACTGTGATAAAAGAAAATCAACAAATATAATTCAAATTAAATAAATAAAATAAATGCTATCTAATCTAGTTGTATAATAAACCTGACATTGTGTATTGTATTGTCGAATTTCTTTTATTCCTCTTGGATGAAAGCATCTCCTAAATGCATAAATATAATGTCAATGTACAGCAAAATGAACATACCTCAATAACAAAGATGAGGACATGAAAACACTGCATTGTAGGACTGACCTGGATACTTTCCTCAATGAATACTGCAATACACAGCTGTGCCCTGCACTCTATTTCTGGCAGGGCCACAGTGTAAGTGTGTTTACTGTATTGCTCTTAGATCTTGTTATACAAGCTGCAGCACTCCAGAATACCCAATGACGTCATGCCAATTAGACGCTCCTCTGAGCTCGCACAGACCCCCGGTGGTCGGACTGAGCTACTGCATGTATCAGGTGTCTTGCCTTAAACTAAGTCTCTACTTAATTGCAGGAGTACGTGAGCTGTGAACATAATTTCCTGGCTCTTGTAGGCAAGCTCTAAATCAATCATTTAATATAACCACACTTAATTTATTACAGAGACGTTCTGTGACAGACACGCTAGGCTATTATTTATGTGCGCGGGGTGCAGAAATCAGCTGCTGTGCACCTGTGTCCCCAAATCATGGGGTCTCGAGCAAAATACAAAAAATGCAAATTAGCCTTTTGTTTACCCAAAGATGAGTTAATTTGGCGAGACGCTCATTACATGTATTTCTGGCCAGTGTGGCTTTTGGAGCGAGTCGGATCCAGGACGGATCCTTGAGCCAAGAGCCTGTCGAATAACGACCCTCCACCATCGCAGCTTTTCACACAGAGTCAAGGCCGCAGCAGGAGGAGCATAAAAGACCTGCAGGCTCCAAGCAAATTTACTGACATCTGAGCTGGAGCCTTTTAGTTCTGAAAGACACACAATCGTGAATCTCATTCTAATTGCATTGGATGTACTGCAGGTCCTTATATCTGAATCACCAGTGCATGTTGTTGACTCCAAATCAGGTTACTTATATTATTTTACCTCATAATAGAGTGCAATCAAAGGAGAATGCACTATATTTCTGTTTATAAAAACCCTCATGAGCTCTTCAAACATCTTAAGGAACCACACTCAACATTAAAGGATCGGGTTAATAATTTATGAATCTTATGAAAACTGATTATAAAAATAAGTTCAAATGATAACATTTAATGATGAAGTTAAAATCATCATATACTTAACTCTATGCTTTTTATTCTTCAGCTGAACTAAAATAAGGTATTCTGAAGAATGTTGACAACCAAACAGTCTAGGTTCCTATTGACTTCCATTGAATTTGATTTCCATATAGTGGACGCCAATGGGAGCCAAAAATCATCCAGACTTGCAATGACATGAGGTTGGGTCATTTTGAGTTGAACTATCCCTTTAATTAGTTTTAACATATTGAAAGTATTTAAAGGCAAATAATAAAATATGGTAACAATTTACAGTACGCTCTTAAAGATAAAGGTGCTTTAAAAGGTTCTTCACAGCACTGCCATGGAAGAACCATTTTTGGTTCCACAAAGAACTATTCAGTCAAACGTTCTTTCAAGAACCATCTCTTTTTTAAAGAAGTTTTTGAAGAACCTTCTTTTGCCACAAAGAACCTTTTGTGAAACAGTAAGGTTCTTCAAATGTTAAAGGTTCTTTATGGAACCATTTAAACAAAAAAAGTTCTTCTATGGCATCGTGAAGCACCTTTATTTTTAAGAGTTCAAGTTCATTTGTTGACATTAGTGAACATAAACCAACAATAGAAAACCTGAGCTAACATGAACTAACAATGAACAGCTGTGTATTTTAACAAAGATGAATAAATACTGCAACAAATGTACTGCCCATTGTTAGTTAAAGCATTTACTAACATGAACTAATAGGACCTTAGTGTAAAGTATTACATCTGTTACTAGTATTCAGTTTCAAGCTGGTCCAGCTTATTTGTATAGCACTTTTCTCAATACATACTGTAGTCTCCAAGGAGATCTACAGAAAAGTATAATGTTAATGTCATTCAAATTGAAAAAGTGAAATGTTAAAGAAAAACACGCTAATCGACAGTAATATCGACTCAGTGTCTCTGGCCTGCAGGTGCGCGCATGGCATGTTTTCAAAGAACAAAGGGCCCATGTGCGCCCACAACCCTCTGTTTCTAATGACACACGTGTAATCTGATCGCGTCATGTAATCCTGAACACATACAAACTGCAGCTCCCCTCGCTGCACTGTAAAGACACGGCAGTGCACACAAAGCCCAGTATCTCACAGCAAAGAAAGAAGCTACTGTGACTGTGAGATGACACTGAGGCGGGAGAGGAAATCCAATGTAATAATGTATCATCTGTGAATAGACTGCAGTGGTCATTTTTCCTTCATATTTTGCCAATGGAGCATTTGATATAGTTGAACTAGAGATGAATATGCTCACATTATGCAGGCATGCTTTGAAACAGTTACTTTTAAGATTAAAGTAGCATTATTGGCATGTTGAAAAGTGAAAAATAATACATATATTTTTAGTTTTGAAATAATTCTGAATAAAATAAAATAAATAAAATCAGTGTGGCACAACAAGTATGCAGGAAGCCATTTTGCTGTCATGTGACAAGACAACAGAGAAGACCCCTTTAGGCCCCCCATCAATGTGTGTCAGCATTATTAAGTTTTGTATGCAGTGAGTATTGTTTTAACAATCTTAGTCACTGAAGCAACCAACATGCATACCAAGATTACTTTTCTAAGTATCGGCAACTTGATAAATTCTTAAAATTCGAACACAAATGTGTTCAAAATAAATCATCTTGGACATGACTATGTGTCATTGACCCCTAAAATTAGAAAGGAACGGGAATGTGTGATATAAATAAAGCGTAATCTCTCACTAACGAGCACTTCTTGGTGTGTTTTGCCATCACAAAGCAGTGCCTGGTGTGATTCCACTGCAGTGAACAGTCGCTGGTCGAGCAGGAAGAAAACACGCTGTGGATCTGCTGCTCAGAAACTTGGTTTGAAAAAGAGCCCCGCCCTCCTCCTGCCTCTCCTGGAGCCTTATAACCAGATGCCTGTTCTTCAGACGCACATACCCAAGAAACGCACTGGACTTGAGCACAGCTACGACCCCGGAAAGCAGGCAGAAAGCAACCTGACGGAATATACGCGGTTCGCGTTTGTTTTTTTCCTCCGAGAGCAGCATCTTGGTTGAGCGAAGAAGAAGACATGGATTTTTTGAACCACAACTACTTGAGCGCACGCACCCCCTACGATTACACCTTCAATTTTTGGAATGACTATCTCGGCCTCTCCACGCTGGTCACCAAGAACAACAAGCACAGCGTCCCGCAGAGCCCGAACTCCATCACGGAGTCCCTGAAAGCCACTCTGGGCTTGGACGACAGCCCTCCGTGCCCGTGCGTAATCGCGGCCGGCGGCGGCGACGGCGACAGCGGAGGACACCTGGACTCCTGCTGCTGCCCCCCGCCCGCCTCCATCTCCATCCTGGACCTGAAAGAGCGCTTCTCCATCCTGAGCCCCTTCCAGAACCAGAACCAGGGCACGGGAGGGCTGCTGTCCTCCTCCCAGGAGCGGGAGATGGGCATCGGAGGGAGCTTCGCAGGATTTGATCTGTTCGGCGTGGAGAGGAAGATGAGGAAACCTGCGGCGCGCAATAAGCAGGAGCCCAAGATCTGCGTCTTCTGTCGGAATAACGGCGCGCCGGAGGAGGTGTACGGCTCGCACGTCCTGAAAACCCCGGACGGGAGGGTGGTGTGCCCGATCCTGCGGGCGTACACATGCCCCCTGTGCAGTGCCAACGGGGACAACGCGCATACGATTAAATACTGCCCTCTCTCCAAAGACCAGCCTGCCCAGAGAGTGCTGAAGGGAGGCAGAGCTGTGGGTGGTAAGCGAGTGAAAATCTTCTAAAAAGACTCCTATAGACTTACACGTATTGCACTGAACATTTTCTTTCAGATGACTGTTCTGATTGACTGGCTTTCCGAGTCTTAACTACTAGGCAAACAAATAAGATGATATCAATGTTTTGTTAAACGGAAGAAGAAAAAAAATCTCTTATATTTTTATAGATACTTTATTTCCATAGTTTATTGCATACTTTATTCATAAAAAGCTATTTTTTTCCTTTTCACGCATAGGTTTTAGATGTTTATTCACGACTCATAGTCACATTTTGTGTGTGAAAGAAGATGTTATTTTTCTTTACAATGGGAAACGTGAATGTTGGCACCAGAGGAGTTGCTCTTCTGTTCAACTCAAGTATTTTCTTTACTGTAAGCTAAGCTTGCACCTCGTTTTTGTCTTTAAACCAAAGTTTATTTTGCCATTAAGCGATTTTAAAGAATGTTCCTTCCACATGTCTTCATTTATGAACTTTAGTCCCATTCCGCTCTCTCCTGAAAGTCCACTTCGCAATTTCCTGACATTTGCCAGCACGGACGCGCAGAGCAACACAATAGAGGCTCTGTTGCGCGTTCATGTTGTCAGCATAACTTCATAATCGGCCAAATTATTTCTAACCCCACTGACAGAGCTGGGCATTTTACATTGCAGGATCCTTGTTACATTATTAACATTAAGTGAATTTCCAGCAGTGTCGCTCGTTAGTGTGTAACACGAACGCTGTAATGGAAAGTGTGCCCGCCGGCTATTCTTCTGTATGAGGTGCCCTTTCAATGTTTACACCCCTAGTAAGGGGAACACACACTGGAGGAAAAGAAATATATATATAAATATATCCTATGGGTGCCTCTCTTCAGCTCCATGCAAAGTTCACCCTTCTCCAAAACATCCTGGGTGAGCAAACGGGAAAGGGAGAGGTTTATGACAAACAAACAAAGGGTCCACGGTGGAATATAGCACGTATGAATGTTCTTAATAAAAAGCTTTTTGTAAAAACAATGTATTTGCCCCTTTTTGCATTATGTACAAGAATGAACCCCAAAAAAACAAGAACAAAAAAAGGATGCAAACATATTGTGAATGTACAATTTGACACTTGCAGGACTGCACATTTCTGACAGTTATGTTTACCAAAGGAATTCAATTTTAATGAAGTAAGGAGCATAGATTTGCTGTATTGTAAATAATTACCGAAAAAATGGAAAAGAATTAAGTGATGTCTATTCAGTATTTTACCGTTTAAAAGTGACTTCAGAGGGAACTACCTCACCAAGATTTTGTACTTACATGTAAAATGTCAACAGCAGTTTATTAATATAGTGTACCATTTATAACAAGGGTTTATAATAGTATTTTTGATCTTTGTATAACATAATTGTATTTTTTTTCAGTGCATTCTACGGACGGAAGTGAAATCCCAATAAGCTCTAAGCATTGTTTGCTAATAGGTGACAGCTGTACATAATATTAATAATAATGATGATGATGATGATATCATGCATTTTAAGTTGTTGTTCAATGTGACGTTCTTGGTTCGTGAGAGAGAGACTGAGAATCAAATGTTGAAGACATCAGCCAGTTTGCCACTTTTAACTGAGGTTTGTAATTAAATTAAAAGAGTAAAAAAAGAAACACTGTTGAATTTTCTTATTTATATTTTGTCACAATTTCCCTGTATGCTGCTGTGCAGAAATTAAAGAGATGAATTCACTAGATAAATAAACAGCTTATGAAACGGTTCAACTGGTGCTTTCGTCTTGTCGTCCCTGCCGATTGTGTTTAGCAGGCCTACGTGAGCCTGTGTCATTGTCACAATCAGGGTCTTTGTGAATCCCACCTCATTCCCATCACCACTCAAGGCCTCTCTTCACCTACACAGGCCTTTCCTCTCTCAATGTTACAAAAACGGAAACAAAGAAAAGGAGAACAAAGGAGAAGCTTCTCTGATCATTTAAAAAGCCGTGAAATGAGAACTGGACTTCTGAAGCATCTATAATGCTAGAATATCATGTAAGGACAGATTTTAAACCACTTGCTGACTTTATGAATGGTTTCCGGAAAACTGGGCATCAGACACTAAACAACTGAGGACCACAAACAAACTCTCGTAGAAACACGGTAGGAAACACATGACAATTGAAAACATTACTTGGTCTAAAATTAGCTCAAAATATCAGACATGTTTTATATCCTCCGACTAGATGCCCAACATACACTCACGATTTTCTGTGAAAACAACTATAACTGCCCTGCAGATTGGCTCTGACTTTCAGCAGTTGTATGAGCTTCTCCAGATTGTAATTTGACGCAAGTTTACAATTCATTTGTAAGTTTCAATGTCAGTTGGAAGTTTCCTCTTCAACCAAAACAAACCAAAAATGTTAATGACTAATCTGGCACTGGGTCATTTTATAATTGTGGGTACATCTCATGAAGTATATTTTTAATATATTTTCATCAATATAAAGCCCCAATGCTTAATCTTTTCGCACACAAGTATATTTTTCCCAATCACACTACTATATTTTGAAAAAGCCAAATCTTTCGTTCAGAAATGATGTTCATATCACATACAACCCTGATATTCAGCTGTCCAATTTTGTAAAGTTGCTCATTCTACTCTGCATTTAAGCATAAAAATTACCTCAAATATTTACCAAATATAGGTTATCAAGACATTTGGGTGTGCGCTTCAAAAATTATAAACGTTTATTGTGATATAGCTTATTTTATTTGTGTCCGAAAAACCATTGTCAACTAAGTTACCCACTAGAAAACTCCCCCTCAAAAAAGGAATGGTTTGTCCCATTCTCACATAATTTGCACAGCGTGATGATATTTATTCTAGAAGCACATTGATGAAAGATGGAAGAGTGGATTAACTGACTGTCAACAGTGTTACACAAGTATTGTTTCTGCAAATCGTAACAAGACAATTTAAATTCTAAAACTGATGTTTTGTTTATGAAAATATATTTCTAAACATACCATAGACTCAGTAGTTCAAGGCTTCCTTGTTGAGCACAGGCCCAAAAACACTAAAAATGTCAAATAAGTTACCTGTCAACTATGTTACCCAGTAAAGGTAAAATGGTGGACAGTAGCAAACATAGATGATATTTTATCCACATATTCCTACAACTCATCTTTATTTATATAGCATTTATACAATATAGATTGTTTCAAAGCAGCTATGTAAGGTCATGTTTGGGTTTTTGGGAAACATTGTCAAATTCTAAATGTACCCCTAATTACAGAATGACCCCACTACGCAGATTTTTGTACAATCAGATGCCGTCGTGAATGTCAGTGACCCTCCCACTAACAATATAAACTAGCAATTTTAAAAGAAATTTTAAATATTTCTCAACTGTTTGTTTCAATAAAGGAAAAGGTAAGGAAATACATTAATAAACGCCATTGCATGTACTCTCAGGGAATAAAAAAGCTTTCACTGGGACAGACTACACTTTCAAAATAAACTAAAATGTACAATTTAGGTACTAATATGCACCCTTTAGGGGAAAATAAGGTACAGAAGTGTACTTGTTTTGAGAGTGTGGGGTTTATATAAAACCTCTAATGCTGCGGTCTCTAATTTTAAAAATCACAAAAGCACCTGACACGTCACCCATGAGAGTGATGTCATCAGGCAACCTCTGATCCTCTCACAAAGGGGCGTCCGTGTGAGGACAGAGGGCCTCTCTATCCTGTCAACAGGCCTGTCCACATCTTTCCTTCCATCCCTCTCTCTTTTTCCCTTTTCTCATCTCATTCAGATACACACAGCTGAGACACTTCATTAAAAATGGATAAATACAAAGTGCAATAGGGATTTATATTACAGCAGACAGTTGCAGAGAAGCCCGGTGGGTATGGTATCTCACACACACACACACACACACGGATGTCTGGATAACAGCTTTTATTCCCCTGTTACTGCAGCCCATTTTCAGTGCAGCGGGAGGATTTTCATAATTAAGTTAGTTCCGCCATTTATACAGAGAGTCTCATATGATTTTAGCCAGAACAATGGAAAAGGAAAGATGGTTTTTATTACAAAACAGCCTTGAACTTGTTCCCCTTTGATTTCTCTTCAAGACATTTACGGATTAATGGAAGGTTTTGCACTCATGTAATGTTTTTAATCTACTCCGTGTGTTTTTTTGAGAGTGAAGACCACATACCAATCATTTCAACAAGTCAAAGTGGCATTTGAACAATGGTAAAATTAATAGTCTGTTAAACATTCTTCATCTGTGAGTTTAAGTGGAATAAATGATTGGAGAAGTCTAATTTCACCAGAAGATTAAAATATTTTGATTAAAAGTTATGAGGTCAAAAGAAAATGTAAAAATAAAACAGATAAATCATAGGTTATAAATGCAACACTCTTCAAAAACTGTTTAAAGCAAGTCAAAATATCACATTGACACCAGCTGGTTAACCGTAATTGCAAGAAAAGGTTAATTTATTCTGAGAAAAGCTCCAGAAGCATTTGTTTTGTTATCTAATGCAAAGACATTCATGCATTTTTAATTACGTCTCCACATTAAAAGTCTCCAAATGCCTCTTGGAGCCATTGTAACTCTCACATTCATTTTTTCAGAAGCACATAGTCTAACAGATGGGACGGTATCTATCAAAGCAGTGTGAAGACAGGACCCTCAACCCATAGTACAGTAAAAAGGAAGTGATGTGACCCTATTCAAAAGGAACAGCTTTGAAAAAGTGAGGTGTGTTTCGTAGAAAACCAGCTTTGACAGGACCTCCTAACCTGGTGGAAGTGCAAGCGGTTGTACATGGTAATCAGGGGTGCGACCTCCGTGCTAACCAGGTCTGTCTGCATGGTATCCGGCCCTGCTTGAGCGTCCCGGGCTCTCTTAGACTTGGCTGCGGGCCAGCCAGATGCACTCTGCCCTCATCCTGCACTGCTGTCTCCCGTCAAACGGAAACTTGCAGGGCTTTTGAACAGAATGGAAACATATGCCGGGATCACATGACCGTGTTCGCTTCTGAGGCCTGCCCTACAGCGGCTGCATACATGTGGCTGAATGTTTTGGATCAGGTTTGAGAGCTTGCTCCAAGAATTTGTTGGGTGGATGAGCTTGGTTTTTAAAGCTCGGTTCGAGCCAGTTTCTAGGGCACGGGGGTTAACTAGACTTCCTCTGCTTTTCTCTGAGATTAAAGCACAGAGCTGTCATAACCGATTTCAGCAGCCACTGAGCTGACATGTTTTGCTATACGGTATAACACAATAACAGGAATTCTTCTTCAGGAGGAAAGGTCTCTGCGGTCTTTAAGTCAGAACGCTTTAACTTGAACTCTTAAGTAACTAAAATGAGTTTTCCTCTCAGTGGCCACCAAATGATTTCCCATGAGTCTTCGTTTCACTCTGTGGTCTCAAATACACAACAAATGAGGTGACCCGTGATCCACCGAGCCAAAACCTCTACAAGCTTCTATAACTTTCAAAATCATTCTGTGTTGTGTTCTGTGTAGTTCTTCCAAAAAGTTGTCAACACACAGTAATGGCAACGTGATTACTTCTGGAAAGAAATGTAACTAACTAATCAAGCAGATTTAGCATGTACCTGTGATTTACATTCGTTGTTTTGTGTGTTGCTATAGGATGTAGATTGAAATGGATCATGTGAACCTGGCAAAAGTCAGTCTTGTGGTCACTTCCCCTTTAATACTGAGGGCTGCCTGCTGGCTGATGGGGCGAAGGCATAGAAGGAAAGAAGAAAAATAGTAAAATGAAAAAAAAAAAAAGAGAGTATGTTTTTGAAAAGTATCTTATGCTTAGCAAGGCTTCATTTATTTAAAAAATGTGTGTGTGTGTTTTTTGTTTTCTGTTTTAATATACTTAAGATTTAACAGATTTTTCTGACCACAAAGCTACATTTTCAGCAGTCATTTCTCCTTTTTCAGGATTCTTTGATAAACAAAAACTTGAAAAGAACAGCATGTATTTGAAACAAAAATCTTTAGTTCTTTTAATGAGTCCTTGCTGAATAAAAGTGTTCAACTTATTAATACAATTTAAAAAAAAAAAGTCAACTTTACAACCTGTTTTGGGTTCAGTTTAAGCAAGAAATATAGTATTTTTAAGCAATAGTTCGGTTAAATAAAACTACCCAGAAAGTTGGGTTAAAAATTTAACCCAACCACTGAGTCAAAACAACCCAATCGCTGAGTTTGTCCATATTTCAAAATATTGTTATATTAATATTATTTTTTTAAAATACTACATCTGAATGCATTCTGATTAATAAAGATGAAAAAGTCACTGGTACAGTGCCTTGCAAAAGTATTCATACCCCTTTCATTTATTTTGTTATGTTGCAGCCTTATGTTAAACTACTTTAAAGGGGTCATTGGATGCCCATTTTCCACAAGTTTATAGGATTCTTTAGGGTCTTAATGAAAAGTCTATAATATACTTTGGTTAAAAATTCTCAATGGTTGTGTAAAACAGCACCCTTTTTACCTTGCCAAAATCAGCTCTGCAAAAATCATCTCATTCTGGGCAAGGCTGCTTTAAATGCAAATGAGCTATGCTCGCCCCGCCCCTCTCTTCTCTCTGTGGATAGACACACCTGTTTACATTAGCCGCATTTAGCGCGTTTAGCCGCTACACTTGCTAACTAGCACATTATTAGGAAAGACGATCACAAAGATTCATAAAAAAAAAACCCTTATACTGTGAAGCTGGATCGTGAATAATTTGCGCGAACATAGACGGATATATGTAGATCGGGAGGTGCATTCCCTTCACAAACAAATGTAATCCACTGCATCTTCAGCGGCTCAGATGTCGGGAGTAAATGACGACCACTACGTTCATTATTACATCCAGCAACACAACACCTCAATCGCTCAATAAGAGATATTCTTGTCTAACTTACATCCCTGCTCCGGCATCAAAACAAAGAGGGTGGACTGTTACAGCTGATCTGAGGTAAGACGCTCATGTCAATCAACTATCGTGGGAGCGGCCTCTGTCAGTGTGACGCCACAACGACAGGCATCTGAGAATGGCTTGATTTGAAAAAGGGAATATTATTTTTACGGATTAATTAAAAACCACTGCATGGATTTTTATCATTATAGTGTAGATTTGTACATACACTGCCAATACACATTAATGTTCAAACAACATGAAAAAGTGAACTTAGCATCCGAAGACCCCTTTAAAGTCCTTTTTTTTTTTTTTTTTAAATCAGTCTTCACTCCATACACCATAATGGCAAAGCAAAAAACAGGTTTTCAAATTTATTAAAAATAAAAAACTTAAATGATTTCATTGCGTAAGTATTCATACCCTTATCTTTGACAGTTGAAATTTAGCTCAGTAGCATTTATATTGTTTGCAGATGTTACTACACTTCAAATGGAGTTAACCTGTGGCAAATTCAGTTGAATGGGTATGATTTGGAAAGGCACATGTCTTAGTAAAAATTCTAACAGGTGAAAATGCATATCAGAGCAAAAATCAAGCCCTGAGGTTAAAAAAAAATGCCTGTAGAGCTCAGAAAAGGGATTGCATCAAGCCACAGATCTGGGAAAGAATTCAGAAAAGTATCTGCTGCATTGTAGGTTCACAGAAGCATGTAGTCTCTGTTACCCTTAAGCACTTGATGGAGAGGAGGCTTGGTTATACTGGTGACCAAGCAGCTAATGGTCACTGTAGTTGAACTCCATGATCATATGTGGAGATTTGAGAAACCAACAGAAGGACATCATTGCAACACTCCACCAATCTGGTCTTTATGGTGGTGTGGCCAAACTCAATCCTCTCCTCAATGAAGACACATGAAAACCCACTTGGGATTTGCAAAAAAAAGCACCTAAAGGACCCTCAGACTCTGAGAAACTCTGAGCCTTAATGAAAACCCAGTCAAGAGCATTCAGAACCTTGAACTGGGCAGAAGGTTCACCTTCCAACAGGACAATGACCCTAAGCACACAGCAAGAGTGGCTTATAGACAACTCTGTGAATGTCATTAAGTGGCCCAGCCGCAGCCTGGACTTGAACCCAATCAAACATTTCTGCCGAAACCTAAAAATGTGCATCTGTCCCCATCCAACCTGACAGAGCTTCAGAGGTGCAGAGGTGAGAAGAATGGTAGATAAATGCCAAATGCTGATGTGCAAAGCTTGTCGCATCCTACCCAAAAAGACTTGAGGCTGTAAAGGTGCTTCAGCTAGGTACTAAGTTAAGGGTATGAATACTTATGCAATGTACTTATTTCATTTATTTTTAATAAATTTAAGATGTTAGAATTCTGTTTTTGCTTCGTCATTATGGTGTATGGAGTGCTAACTGATGTGGGGGAAAAGTTATTTAAAGCAATTTAACATAAGACAGCAATGTAACAAAAAAAAATAAAATAAAGAGGTATGAATACTTTCGCAAGGCACTGTAACTTATCTACAGTAACTAGTCTAGTCTGACAATAAGACTGTGAACTGTGTACTCCACTGGTCCTACAGGGGGCATCCTGCGGCTATTAGAATTAGCACACTGGCAAGTAAAAATCCTTTAGAAACAACTTTTGGAATTGTAGGGAAAAGACAGTCAGTAGGTGTGTAGGTAAGTAAGAAAGTCAGTCAATACATATTTATAATGTATGTATAACTTAAGTTTTAGGCAGTCAATAAAAACGGAATCAAGGGAATTGATGGGATGTATTTGGAGATCAGAAACTCTCTCACACTGCTTGTGTGCCTGCGTGTGTGTGTGTGAGTGCGTGTTTGTGTGTGTGTGTGTGTGTATATATATATATATATCATATAGTAAACTATTCTCTTCATGTAGCTCTGCTTTTGATTCCAATCAGCTGTGGTCTGCCGTGAGATCAGAGGAATCAGTGGTAAATACATATTTCTGCTTTGATGTTTGGCTACAAAGAGGCCCGACTCGAACACGTTGTTCCAGAGCAATCAGATGCTTTCCAGGTTCATTATCAAACAGAAAGCATAAATATCACACTACCGCCCATCAGACGCACTAATAACGCTTGGCAGAGCAAGAACGACTGTGTCTCTGGTTCCTATATACTGTATGATTTGTTTCCCTCCTTCAAATGCTAGATTTATCACCCAGAAGACAAAAATCATAAATCTGATCATTAGAAAAAAGTAATAATTCACTTCTTCTCGAGCAGTCACAGGATTCAAGTTCATTTCACAAACAGACAAGTTATGAGCCTGTAATAGTTAATCCTTAGTTATAGTGCTTAGAAAGTGTCACTATTTATTTGCAATAACTACAGGGCCTTGCAAAACTATTCATACCCCTTTATTTTTTCACATTTTGTTATGTTGGACCCTCAGACTGTGAGAAACAAGATTCTCTAGTCTGATGAACCTCAGTTCCAAGCATCATCTTTGAAGGAAAACAGGCACTGCTCATCACCTGCAGAGTACCATCTCAAAAGTAAAGTGTGCTGGTAGCAGCCTCATGCTGAGGGACTCGTCAGAGTAGAAGAAATGCTCAGTGCACCAAAATATAGAGATAGCCTTAATGAAAACCCAGTCCAGAGCATTCAGAACCTCAGACTGGGCAGAAGGTTCACCTTCCGACAGGACAATCACCCTAAGCACACAGCAACAATGGCTTATAGACAACTCTGTGAATGGCCCTGAGTGGCCCGGCAAGAGCCTGGGCTTGAACCCAATTAAATATTTCTGGAGAAACCTGAAAATGTCTGCCAGCCGCTATCCAAGCTGACAGAGCTTGAGAGGTGAAGAGCTGAGGCAAAGAATGGCAGCTAACTGGCAAATGTTGATGTGCAAAGCTTGTTGCATCATACCCAAAAAGACTTAAGAATGTGAATATGCTTCAGCTAAGAACTGAGTTAAAGGTATGAATACTTATGCAATGTACTTATTTCAGTTTTTAAAATTTGTAATAAATTTATGAAGTTGTGACAGTTCTGTCTTTGCTTTGTCATTATGGTGCATGGAGTGCAGATTGATGTGGAAAAAAGTAATTCAAAATAGTTTAACATAAGGCAGGAACATAAAACGTGAGAAAAATGAAGGGGTATGAATACTTTTGCAAGGCACTGTAATTACATTCTGTGTAAAATTATATCAAACTTTAAAGCTTTGTTAACAATAAATAAAAAAGAGAGATCAAAGTAACACCCTTAAAATAAACAATAATGACTTTACAGTCCATTAATACAAAGTATAAACAAAGTAATTAATGTAATTTACTGTAGCAGCAAAAAAACATTTTTGTGGTAATCAAAATTGTATTGAGCCTTGTAACCAGTGTTTGTTAACTTTGTACTGAATCCTGAATATTCCTTTAAATAGAAGTTGAGGTTCTTTTGCTGGACTGTATTACTTATGGTCACTGGGTACTGGAATGTTCCCACTGAGCAAACGAGAGCTGCTATCCCATGTGGTTGTGGTTTGGGCTCAGGGTTGATAGCTGAGGATGGAGGAAATTACTGCAGCTTCCTGCAATATGGTGCCACCAGGTACACTGAACACACACACGCACACAAAGTAATAAATATAGTTTATGTGTAAGTTAAATGAAGTCTTCAAGTAGAGCACACAAACCACACACACGCATTCAGCATAACTGTAGAGAACAGCCTTGAAAAAACGCACTCAAACAGAAGCACACAGTGCGGAAACACACACTTCCCACATAATTGTACCCTGTGCAGGCTGCAAGAGAACAACACATGCACTGATATACATGCAAAAAATGTCTTACTGTGCCTTCAGTGAAACTAACACACACACTTTTTTTTGGATTTGTAAAGGTATGGTAATTAGTTTTATATTGTTCTGCTTTGGTACTGTGTTTTGTGAGTCTGGGTAAAGTAATTTGCTTGAATAAATTTGCATTAATGTTCTTAGCGGACATTTTCTTACAAAAGCCGCTTACAATAAAACGCACAAATCATGTTAACTACCTAGCTTCACAACAGAAAGCTGAGAATACAGAAAGCTTAATAAGACAAGCCTTAAATGGCAATGAGAAGTCTATTACAACCTCAAATTCCAAATGTGAAAATGATTATCCAGTTTTTTCCTAAATAAAAATTAGCTAAATAAGCCAGGATGCTGTTGTTTATGAAGTGCATGAATACAATCCCATCTATAAATTTACCATTAGATTCACACTGTTTTTGACAGATTATCAGTCTTGCAGTTGACGGGTTTTTAGGAAATCCTGCACGTTGGATTCAAAGATGGAGCTCTTCTGCCCTCTAGTGTTATTTATGAGGTAAGAAAAAATACATACGGTGAAGACCACACTGGAAATCTGGGATTTAAAAATTATACATACACATGAAAGTAAACAAAGTTTTGAGATTTTGAAAAAATCAACATAAATATAAGCTATGAGGTTTAAAAAAAAAAAAAAGATTCAGTACTACTTCTAAGTCACTAAACAAATTTTGTGAACAGACAGATGTTTTCTCTGAAACATTCACAAATTATACTAGACAACATGAATTATCAGGTTTTACACAAAATCTTGTGAAGTCCATACCAACTTCAGCCTTGCTAAAGCTAAATAAATAAATACTAATATATTCTAAAAATGTTCAAATTTAAATGAAGTTCATTCAACTCCAAATTGCTATACTGACAGTAGAGTTTATATATACAGGCCCAACAATATTTAGAAAATGTATATATATATATATATATATATATGTATATATGCCTATATACTGTACTCAATACGTCAATAAAAGCTCGTTTGAATAAAAAAAAAGCTTGCTTGTACGTCAACTCATTTAACAGTAGATGTCACTGTTGCGCAAGTCATCGAGAAGACTCCCGTATTCCCGTATTCCTTGCCAAATCAGGATTCATTTGAAGGAATTCAAGTCCATTGAAATCCTAGAGCATCTTGGAAGGTGTACTCAGCGTCATGCACCTGTCGAGAGCAGCAGGAAACCCGCAGCGTTCAACTTCATTTTATTGTGCAGCATTCATTTTAGAGATGTGGTCTAATTAAGGTGAAAAAAATAAATAAATAAAATAATGGGTAATCCAATAATACTTACCTTCTACATGTCGTTATTATAATATTCAAAGCGGCATTCTTATGCTGATGGTTTACTGTGGTTTACTGTATTTACAGCGGCATTTAGCCATCAAAACGCAAATAACGTTCCATTCCTCTCGCGATAACACACTTCTTAGGTCAGACACCTCACAATTGGCGCTAATTAGCCTTTTTCACACTTCCGTGTTTCTGGCTTCCGGATTGGCGCTTGCAGGGTAAACGTTTTTCCGGTGACAGCAGCGGCCGTACTGAACAAGAGTAAGTTCGGGAATCAAAGTCTATTTTTACAAAATAGATACTATGATACTATGATATATACCGGTGTTTTACTCTAAAAATAGCAAACATTTATTCAAAAACTTTGTGTCAGCGTCATCACAAATACTATGTTTATTTAATTATGAATGTTAGCACTTATAATACAGTACAGTTTTAAGTTTTGCCGTACTGTCTATTTGGTGCTGGCTGTGCATTATGACTCTTCACATCATTTTTTTTCGCGATTAATATTGTTATTATTATTATTATGAAAGTAATATTGTATTTTCTACTTGCTCTCCTTTGCATTATTAACTTTACGGTGTAAATGTACGTTGCATAATGTGCCCAGGGATATACATAATAAAATAATATAATACTAAATAAGACATGACTCCGATTAATGGCTTTATTCCTTTTGGATCTGGATTACGTTGTTGTATTGAGTTTATGCATCATCCGGACTCAGAATTGTTTCATTTATTCTTGGGGAAATGTGCATTTGGATATAAACGCTGTCATAATTTACCATGATGTAATGATTCGAGGGAAATGACTGAGTAAATTGAGAAAATACGCTTAAATATACCGGAGATGGAGAACAGAAACTATAGCTGGGCTATGTTGCGCATATATTATATTGACGAGTACCGGTCTGAGTGCCCATATAAATTACAAACAAGTAAAATGTTGTTTCTTTGTTGATATAACAACTTGGAAAGCAGACAAAAAAGAAAAGGTAAAAGGCATTATTTGAGACAAGAGCATATTAATATAGGCACAGACCTGTAGCGGAACTGACTTTACCCTGCGCTGACGTCACTTCCGATTTTTGTGAAAAAGGCTAATAGGAGAATATGTGAAAAGTGACAGATAGTTAACATGTTGAGTTAGTTTGTTTGCAGAGGAAGCTAGAAATTGAGTCAAATTTAAAAAAAAAAAAAAAAAGAGGTTAAAGGCACTACGGGTTGAAGCCATAAACAATGTGTGGCGTCATTAAACCGACCAAACGCAGAAAACAACAATCTACTGTAATTTTAGGCCCATTCACCACCACACCAACAGAAGGTAAAAGCATAATCTTTTATTAATTTCTGAAATATAATAGCCTATATACTGGGTGATTCTGTTGGTCAGTCGTGGCTTGTGCAAGTTATATTTTTGCATAACCGTTGCCCATGGCTGTATTTGTAAATAGCTGGCAGTTTAGCTAGGAAATCTGTTACGGGTTTTCTCAGCAGTCTTTATGAGGAAAATGGTATTTGTTTCAGCTCAAATCAACATTACATATTCCTGTTTTTATTCTTATGTCGCGGTGTAGTAAGCAGGATAGTGTAGGCCTACAGTCAGTTGGTCAGTAGCCTACATCCACTAGTTGAAAGATTATTTCTTCAATCAGGATCCGGAGCTTTTCAATCATTTTTCTTTGCGATATTGAGTGACTGTGTACTCTATTTAATTGTTGATTTAGTGTTCTCTGGCAAACACAATAAAGACCTAACCTTAGTTGTTAGACAACGTTAGTTGAATTCACTTTTAGGAGAATTTTGTGTCTAACTTTATGTATGTATCTCCTAGAGAAAAATGAATATACTAAATTGTATTTTAAATAAATTTGTGTCATGCTAACTTACTACAAATGCGTTTACATATTATGTACTTAATAAAAATACCCTGCAATTGTACTTTTAGTAGACTAAACTTGTATATTTAAAGTCTGCTAATTTTGAACAACTATATTTAATGCACTAATTGTGCTGAAGTCCAACTAAAGACATACCTAAGTATATTTGATTGTGTTAAAGTGGAACTATTGCAAGTATAGGGAACAGTGGGGCTAAAGACACACCTTAAGAAAAAATGTGCTGTTCACTGCGCCTAAAATGTAATTGCAGAAAAAATGTGTTTGTATTGAACATTTATGGAGCAACAGATTTTGTGTGACAATAAATCATACAAGTTGTTTATTTTGTTTTAAAATCTTATAAATGTATGAGGTGGCAAGGGGGGTAAAAGGCACACAGTATTATTATAAATACTTTAGCTAAAATAATGTTTTTTTGTTTTGTTTTGTTTTTTTAAATAATGTCTAAGTTAATACTTGTTCAAAACAATCACTTTAGCAAAGTTTGTACTAGTTTCTGCTTATTTTAAAAAATAAAATAATTACTTTTTGTTCAATAAATATATTGTCATTAAAATATGTTAAAAAAAAATATATTTTTAAGTACAGAAACCAAAATCATTTTAAATCAAAAAGATTCTAAAAGCATTGAAGGAGATCCCTTAATAATTTCATATAGATGTACAGTAGTAACAACAAATTCTGTTTTATTATATGATTTGATTAATACCATGTTTTTAAATATGATGGTTTCATTCTAAACATGGTAATTATCTCTAAGATGGACACCCAACATAATGTGTGATATTTACCATCAGAATCTAACCATGTCATGTCAATGAATGGAAAATCAGCCATCTATTATGTTAATTATTGTGCCTTTTTGCCTAAACAGCAGGGGAACCTTTTACCCCAAATACCATACTTTTCCATACGTTATTTAAAAACTGAAAATCATTAAGAAGACATTTGTCTCAAAATATACGCATTCATTTTAGCGATTCTCATTTGCTACTTAAATGTACAGCATTTTAAAAAACATCAAATATTAGATAAAGTAAGCACGGAATCAACTTTGTGCTGCAGCCCGCGATCACATCAAGGATCAGACAAATTTGTACATGCATCTTGAAAAGCAAATGTTTTAGAAAGTGCTGCGCCATGTTTTTGTGCCATCTAGTGGTTTAGAGGAAAATAATATCAAAGGCGCCTTTTACCCCGGAGTGCTTTTAGCCACGTTGTACCCTACTTTAAATATTTTGCATTTAAGGCAGATGTTATTTAAAGATCACACAATCCTCATCAATAGTGACATTAAAACAAATTTAGGCTTAATATTAAGAAATATGCATTGTGCACAAGTTGTACTCCAAATAAAGTTTAATTACAACTTTTTTTTTTATAATTTTTGGTAAGTCTGTAATATGTCAGTAAATATGTTAATAGACTTGAACTATACTTAGTATAAAATAAATGCATTTTAAATCTGTTGCTTTTTACTAAGGTCCATTTATTTATTTATTTATTTATTTGAAACAGACTTGCTTGTTGTTTACAGTTAGTTGAAATATTTGGCATAAATGCACGAAAAACCTAAACATTCCTTCTTAATTTAGTTCATGAATATAAGTCAGTGCAGCATAACATGTTGTAAATTTTGTCATAATTTAATTTCACTGTGTGCTCCATCCATTTAATTGTGTAAATTAGAAACTTTATTGATTGTTTTTTGTTTGTTTGTTTGTTTTTAATTAGAATTAACTAAATATTATTATTATTATTCTTTATTTAAACTAGTGCTGGCAAATGATTAATCATGATTAATCTCATCCAAAATAAAAGTTTTTGTTTACATAATATATGTGTGTATACTGTGTATATTTATGTATATATAAATACACATACATGCATGTATATATTTAAGAAAAATGTTATGTATACAAATTAAAAAATATTTATATGAAATATCACTTATGTGAATATAAATATATACATGGAAATACATGTAAATATTTTAAAAATATATACTGTATGTTTGTGTATTTATATAAACATAATAAATATGCACCTATATATTATGTAAACAAAAACTTTTATTTTGGATGCAGTTAATCACGATTAATCATTTGACAGCACTAATTTAAAGGTCAATGGTAATGGTAAAAGGCAGTCAGTTTCTTTTTATGTGAGTTCATTTGTTGACATTTTACAATATTTAATTGGTGGAAATTTGGCATCTACAAAGGAGTCCAAGCGTTTTAAAATACCTGATCTAATGATATTTATTAGGTGTGAAGAGTTTGTAAAGCTTTGTTACCTGTGCAAATATTCATTCAATTCTCTTGCAATTGTTGTTTTAAGTGCTAATGGATTTGTTCGGTATTTCAGGTATCTTGTTGATGTAATTGTGCTGGGGGAATCTTTTATCTTCTCTCTTTTTTAAAAAATCTTTTCACTAACAAAACCCAGTAGAATTGATATAACAGTGACATGTACTTGGAAGCCCAAAGTCAGGCTTGGAATTCTCTCGTCACATTTTCACCGGAGAATCCCATAAGAGCAGTTGCGCTTTTGTAGTGGGACCCCTATGAATGTAAACGCAATATGGTCACAGCCTGGCGCAGGGTGGGGTGGGTTTGTTTTCACATGCTTAATTCAGTTTGTCACCTTCATTCAGGGAGCTTTGAGTGCCCTAATTTGTGTTAATGAGGGGTAATAAAGTCATAGTCCCTTATTTTAGTGCCGGGGGGGCAGGAGAGAGAGAGAAAGGCTGGCTGACTGCTCTCCTTTCTCTTATTCTCCCCACCTATCCATCGCTCCTTCCTTCCGTCAAAGCTAGAAAGCCTTGATCCGCTGTTCCGTCCTCCCGTGCGGCTCGCCTCCATTGTTCCTCTAATTAGATCTCTTTTGTTGGGTTAGTGCCGACGCCATCTGCTCTGCTGTCACGAGCACGGTGGGTCTGGGGCAGGGGCATTGTGATGGTGCAGCCCATCTCCCCGCTCCCCACAACGGGCTACAAAAGAGCTGGCGTGTCCCCGGCGCACTCACATAAGGGCCCTTTCACACTTGATGGAATTAGGAAGAGATTGATGTCCCTGTGCTCAGGCAAGACCATAAGAGATTTGTAGAGCTGCATGCAGGACAAGCAATGCACGTCGCTCGTTTATACTACGTGTAGATCTCAGCTTGTTTGAGCAGAAAGTGTGTGAGGGGTTAAGGAAAGTTATTGTAAGCCGTTAGCTGGTCATGTTAAAGAAAACAACGGTTACATAGCACGTGTCAGCTGTTGCACTGGATAAACTCACGTCGGGAAACCTTTCGAGCTGCCTAAACATTGTCGTCAGAGCTGTCAAAACTTGCCTGTGTAAACGTGAGGCCTGAAATCTCATTTGAACATGTGGAATGTGTAGATGAAAAAATATCAACATGTTTGATATTCCTAAACTGCATGGAGTATGAAGCTAAAATGGTAAAAATTGTAGTCTGTGCCCATCATGCACTACATGATTTTCTATGAAATCTGTCAACTCACATCTGCTCTGACTTTTGTAAACTAGGATCGACGAGTCCTGTATTCCAGCCGGTTGTATTCATAAACTCTGCATTATGCATATATGAAACACTAAGTAAATATTTTTCATTTAAACTTCCGTTTCATTTCAGACTTAATGGCATTCTTTAAGTCACACAATTTGAGTGAGATCTAGTTTTGAAGATCTGAGAATGTCAAGAGGACGTTGTTCTGCGGTCTGTAGGTGGCAGTGTGGTTTCGTCAACATCCTCCGTTATCAGCTTACAGCTCTTGCAACAGGAATTGACTTCAGGTACTGAAGGACAGTTCAATCCAAACATCTATCTATCTGATGCATGAGAGGTATGCTTGAGAATGCGGGAGAGAAACAGAAAACCAGAGAGATGGAATAAACCGCTGTGAACCTGCAGGGTAGAAATGATATAGCAGCGTCAGGTTTGATGTGTTTGCTAATGCATAAGAGCGTTGCAGCTTCTCTGTATTTCTAGTCTGGAATACATGAAATGCTATTGAGAATAGAGTCATTAAAAATGCAGGTGAATCAGTTTTCATTTTAAAAGAAGGTGTTTTCTGTTTTTCAGTGGACAACGAGGGGCGATCCAACATAGTATCAAAATTCTACATTTGTAAACATGTTAAAATGGCTTAAAACTGACATTAACTATATAGACCCAACAATCTGCATAGTTATTTTGATGATGTGCACTAAATAAAAAAAAAAAAGTATGGCCTGTTTCTCTTAAGATTATAGAGAGTATATTATGCAACCTGCCCATGTTGGCATCTATTCAATGTCTCAAGCTTTTACTAAGGAACTGTTAAATTGGCAATAAAAATACCATAGAGTTTGAGTGGATGCCTTTCCCCATCTTTTTCCCCCCTAACTATGATTAATTGCATTTAATTGTGTGCATTTGCATATTATTTAGACCCCTGAGCCATTTTTTGAGTCTTGACCCACTAGTTGAACCACTGATCTACCTCTGCATTTTGTAAGCATTGTGAGGTAATGCATTTAATCCATTGCCTTTCCACATATGTCTGTTTTTTAAATCACTATACTGGCATCTTAAGATAAATAACCAAACGATGATGTATCATGATGCACTTTATTACAGTATTTGCAAGGCAAATTTCTGCACTATACAGCGTACTATACATAACATAAAATAAATGTACAGAATTTTATGTAAATTTGACCTTGGACCACAAAACCAGTCTTGAGTAGCATGGGTATTATTTGTAGCAATAGCCAAAAATACATTGTATGGGTCAAAATGATCGATTTTTCTTTTATGCCAAAAATCATTGGGTTATTAAGCAAAATTCATGTTCCATTAAGATATTTTGTAAATGTATCAAAAATAATTTTTTGATTGGTAATATGCATTGCTAAGATCTTACACAACTTTAAATGCGATTTTCTCAATATTTTGATTCGCACCCTCAGATTCCAGATTTTAGAATAGTTGTATCTCGGCCAAATATTGTCCTATCCCAACAAATCAATGGAAAAGCTTATTTATTCAGCTTTCAGATGATGCATAACTCTCGATTTGTAAATTTTATGGGTTTGGTTTCTAGTCTCATTTGCGTCCAGCAATTTTTGGCTGTACAAAACAGCTCAGTTTGCTGCTTTGTATTGCTAATTGGTGTGTCTTACCATATTATAATAATGTATTATCTTAATTATGAACACACTGGTTTGTAGTGCAAACAGTTTTATCATTTACTGCACGTTGATATTCTTCTCATCATTTCCCTAAAGCGGCTAATGACCTGGAAGTCTCGCCCATAGGCTTACTTTCGCTTTGAAGAATAAGGTGGATAAATTTACTTACATTGATGGAATGTTCTCCATTTACAATGTAACCAACAGCAGTGATGTCATTGTAATTTTTGCGCGCTAAATTCGCATTGGTATTGCTAAAAAAGCTTTGCTTTGCATCTGTTTAACCATTTATAGCCGCCTTTACACTGTAAAACAGTATTGTCATGTGTTGATTCTCACGTAGCTGACAGAAAACCAGACGTGCTCTAATGGCATGACAGCATCAGTGCTGCCCATATAGTGTGTTTCACTTACACCGAGCTAAAGCTAAAATCTAAGCTTCCTTAAAACTTAATTTTACTTTTGTTGCCTTGCGTGCACTAGTGTGTTTCTTTCAGGAAATGCAAACATAGTTTATTTTGTCATGTCAAAAGTAATCATACCTTTAAGAGACCAGTTGCTTGACAGAATTCGCAATAACAGAATGCTGTGATGTAAAAAAGGCTCTGGTCTGTTTCTCTTTTCAATTTCCCTCACATTTTCTGTTGTCAATCAGTCAGTGTAAGTTATTTTACTCACATTCTTATTTCTCTCTGCGCAGGCATTCAAGATACTCCACGCCTTGCTTTCATTCCAGTCCGTTTTCCCTCCTCCATTTTTCTCACCCCCCAAAAATCCACAGAATGCTTCTCCGACCCTGTCTAACAACAAACACACGTGAAATGTGTTACTTTAGCTGCAAACATTTGGCCTGGCATTAGTGATGGTGCTCCAGGCTCATGTTGAAGTTCTTATAGTCGGAGAGTCAAACCTGATTAGGTTGAGGGGCTGATCCGAGACCTCGGACGCAGGTCAGCATGTTTGCATGTTCACATTTTATTATCACAGAACTCATTTAGAAAATCAGCACCACGGCAAAAAAACTTGTTCTCAAAAAAATGTTGCACTAAAATAAGTCAGATTATACTATTTGTTTTTTTTGTTGTTGTTATGGTGTTTTGAATGATTTTATGTATAATTTATATATTAAAGAATATAATTAAATTGTAACTCGAATATCAATTTTCAAAAGCTATTTTTAAGATTTTTATTGTTAGACAAGGTTTTAAAAGACTTCTATTTTAGGTTGACCCAATAAATAAATGTGGGCACATTTATTTTGTAAGTACAGATTTTTTTTAGTTTTAGTTTTTGTTTGCAATATAAAATAAAAAAATAAGTTATGATTAGAGTAATTGTCGTTTATTTTCAATTGCTATTTCCAACATTTTATTATTAGACAAAAGTCTAAATATTTTGGGGGTTTAAAAAACTTCTAGACCTAATGAATACATTTTATAGTTTTGAAAGGCAGACTCTGAAATAGTTTCAAACATCCATTGGTTTGAATATTGGAAGCTGCATTCATACACGCACCTACATACATAACAGATATAAACAGACACAAAAGGCAGACACACTTAACTCTATCCATTCTGTACCATGTTCAGAAAGGAAAAGGAGGGGGAGAAAAAATGCTCTCATCCTTGCAAATACTAGGAATCTTTTACAGATTTCACCCTTGGTTGACCATCACTTTCTTTTTCTCTTTTTCTCTAACCCCTCCTCCTCCTCCTTTTCAGGCCTCGGCGGTCCGCTGCTCGCAGGGTTAAAATAAACGCTAGCAGTGAACCATATTGCGTTCCCTCCTCTAATCTCTCCTTATTCACAGGCGCGTAATTGGTAGTCAATTTGCACTCCCCCTTCACCCATTGTGCTGTATTTCCCTCTGACAGAGTGCGGAAGATAAATGACCGAACCGTGCCAGAGGGACCGCAGCTCGCCGAACACAGGCACCCTAAATTCATTACACCAATTTCCTCTTGTCCTGCTCTCCAAAAGAGAATGAGAAGGAGAATAAAGGAATGAAGATGAAGAGAAACAGTCAGATGGTCTTTGTAAATGAGGGGGAAAAGGAAAAAAGAAAGAACAGACGCGAGAAGGAGCATTTGGACTTGAGCGCATTCAAAAAGAAAAGCTGGTTTAACCATTTAGTAGGACTGAATAAATGTTCTTTTTCCCCCTAAACTAGTGTAATAAAACATTTTTATTTATAATCATAATCAATAATCATAAAATAAAAGGGAAATATTGAACACTAATAATTCATCAATATAGCTTATTCTGAAGAGCAAAAAAAGATTCTGTAATTTTTTTATCAAAATGTATTAATTTTCTTTGCCTCTGAATAACTATAATAACTAATTTATGATCCTGCTTTAAAGTGTTAACCGTTAAAAATGGTGCTTTTTTGTGGAAATGCATCAAATTAAAAAATGTGCTTTGTGTGCTTTGTGTCCCTTTGTTTTGGTTCTGACCTGATCTGCTTCCAGTGACCTGTCCTTGTTCCTGAGGCTTCTCTGTGAGTCAAATGATTTATCTTTTACTCTCACTAGTTCCTTCCTGTCTTCCTCTGACTTGGAGATCCATATCTTGTTCTCTGTGTTATTCGTTCTGTTGTACTATTTCATTCTATCTTTGCTAACTATCAGTCTAATGTTTGATAATGTTTAATGACATTTTCCTTTTATTTGAAATGACTTACAAATACAGCTAGCAAGTCATCTTAAACAACACGATATAGCTACCTGATCATTGTTTGTTTCCTTCATTCTAAGTATATATATATATATATATATATATATATATATATATGTCATTTGTTTTCTTTTATTCTGTAAAACTAATCTGCTGATTCTGTTATCTTCTGTAGAACTGTTGTCATTTGTTCTATCATTTATTTATTCTTTCTACCTATTATTTGTTTTACAGTATCAATCACTTACTTTTTTTCTGTCTTTCAATTGTTTTGTTGTTCGTTTTATTATTCGTAATAGAACAAACTATCTATAGTTTTTTAACTCTGTCATTCTATTTGTTGATCATTTGTTCTTTTATTGATTCAGTGTTTTATTGTATGAATTGTTAGTTTTATTATTCTGTCATAGAATTTGTCACTGTTTAGCATTCTTTTTGTAGCTCTACTTAATGTTCTATCGTTTAATTTTATGTTTATCGTTTGTTCAGTCATTTATTTGCTATGTCTTTGTTTATTCTATGTATTGGTTGTTCTAATTTTCAGTCAATTCTAATTTTATTTTTCTGTCATAGAATTTTATTTGTTGTTTGTTTTAATGTTTTATCTATTTTTAATTCATTCTTTCTGTCAAAATGTATCATTCATTCTATAGTTCTGTTTATTTTTATTTTTTTTCTTCACCGCTATGCTCCTTACACCAGAGTCTGGTATATCTTTTTATCAGGGATGAATATCAAAATCTCCGATATAGTAATATCACGACATGAAGTCCACGATACAATATTATTGTGATGTTAAAAAAACAAAAAAACAAAAAAAACAAATAAAGACTTGGAAAAAAATTAAAATTTTATTAAGTTAAATTAAGTCAGAAAAAAAGTCCTGAACTTTAAAGGGGACTCAAACCAATTTTTATTTGTGGTAAACTGTCTCAGTCTAATTTACATTCACAAAGGTGTTTTAGAAAGCCAAACAAATCAGAATATAATAATAACAACAACAATTTTATATTATTGTTATTTCTATGACCGTAATAGCCATTTTGTAAAACAGTTGCACTGTAAAATAAATTAAAAAAATTATTTCACAAGTATATTATTTTTGCTTTACAGTACAGTAGGAAAATTACTTGAAAGAGATATTTTGAATTTGGACTGCAGTGACGTTACCCATTTTAACTGCTAGCTGTCAGCAATTCATACTGCACTTTTAAGCTTTTATTTTGACGGAAAACTCCAGCTTTAGTGAAAACATGCTTGTGAAAACACGTCTCCCTACAAATCTAGTGAAATGCTGTTATCATCTGCCATGAATATAAAGCATAACTGTTGGCTGTTGCATGTGCGCCAAACTCACAGCACATGTGACCACTATAATATTGGGACAGTTTTGCTATCCCGATATCACATCGTTACATCCCTACTTTTTATTAAATTGTGCTCGTTTACATTTTTTTAGGAAATTATATTACTCAAACACTTTCGAAGAAAGTTATTAACGCTGAATCGATTTTTCTTAAACTTTTATCTAAAGGAAATGGAAAAAAAAAAATCTATATAGCATATAGGTTTTAAATTGCTATTTTATCCACCTTATTTTTTTAATGCAGAAGTAAGCCTATGGGCGAGACTTCCGGTTCATTATAGAGAAATAATGAGAAGAATAACAACATGCAGTAAATGGTAAAACGGTTTGCACTACAAACCACTGTGTTTCTAATTAAGATGATACGTCAAATGATATGGTAGAACACTCCAGTTTGCAATATCAAGCAGCAAAAGGAGCTGTTTTGTACAGCTAAAAATAGCTGGATGCGGCTGAGAATGAAAGCCAGACCCATAAATTTTACAAATGGCCGTGCCCGCTCTTTCTGGAAAAATGAGATGGATAGTATTTCAAATATTTTAATTATAGTAATAGCCAGTGAAGCTGGCATAGAGTTAAAAAGCCAACCATCCAATCTGTTTATTTTGTTTTGTTGTTCTGTTTCTATTTTATGAATATTATTAGATCCAGACCCTAAAGCTTTACTGATTGATTGAAAGTAAAACAAAAGTTTGCAAAACAAACCAAATAGAACACAGTTTGAAGATGATCTAGCGTTTCTTCTGTTCTGAATTAAATCATTATATAGTTTTTTTATTCAATACAATATATTTTCATAGTTTGTGTATCCCTGAGTCATCACAGAATTACAGAGATTCATGCTACTTTTCCAAGGGTGCATCCACACTTTTGGAGAGCACTGTATTCATTGTATCATTTTCTCTGTTGTTGTATCTCTTCATCCTTCTCTCATTCTGTCACTCAGTTTACCAACAGTTAAGTACATAGTGGATTTACAATATATTTTGATGTTTTTTTTTTTTTTTTAAACCTAAAACCCTAAAGGCCTTGCGATTAAGTTTTTATGTATGTATTGTGTATGCAGCACCTAGTTGTGTATGCTTTTTTCCCGCTGTCTTCACAGGCTGTGCTGTTCATAACTCTTGTTTCAGCCTTCAAAGCCTTTGGCAGATTAACAGAGCCACAGAAGACTGTGATTGAGCCGCTGTGGTAATTTATGTATCTTCTCTGGCTCTGCGATTCAGCTTCGCACCTGTTGAGCTCCCACAATCAGCTCTGTCTCCCTGCCAGGCCGCCACGGGTCAAACGGCCTCTGTATAAAAGGCAACGGCCGCCGATGTTCTTTTTACCTTATCCGTAGAGTGATAGAGGAGCGGGATGAACGTGAAACCATAAAACTTGCAGATCAGCGCGAGAGATTTTCATTGGTCCTGCTAATGCAGACAAGCTGACATGCACCTTCAAGCTACTTAGCAACACGGCTGCAGATGCCACGGTTCGGAAGACGCCACAAATGTTTCGCATTAAAGCCTCACGATGAGAGCGAGACAACAGAAATATGATGGAGGTGTAGGGATGGCCGCTTCGAGCGTTAATAAAGATGTCATGTGAAAACATCAAGAGACACAAAGTCTCATTTTCAGCCAAGGTGCTGCCCTCCAGATGTGCGCGAGAGTCGAAGAAGCGATTGGGCCGTAACCGGGCCTGTCTGCCACAGCACTTCCAGCTAACAGGCACAACCTTAGCGCACGTTTGAAGTGAGGGCCAAGAAGTGTCCGGGCCCTTAACGACCAGCAATTTATTACAACACCGTCCTGCTGAGAGCAAAAGGTCAGAGGTCACCTGGTGAACCCCATAAAACCCCACTCTCCTGTTCTTTTTTTCTTTTCTCTCTCTTTCACCATCCAGTTTTCCCTTTAAACCAGTCTTTGCTATGCATTTAGCACCTGTTTAGCACCTTGGTTCCTTTATGAGGTTTGTCAGGTTGCTCTTAAGTGTTTCATGGTTGCAGTTCAGGGGGCAAATAAGGGTAAAGCATGTCGTTCGGTATGCAGCACAAAATTGGCGTCTTACTGGATCAAGTCCATATCCAATGCAAATAAAAGCATTATTCCACCTTTCAACTACTCAAGATGCTTGTTGGAAGGTCCTGTGTGAAGTTTTACTTTTGGAAGATGACCAGCTAAGCGTTTTCCCCTCTATATGAATGGACCTCTCATTCTCTAAAGCATTAAAACATTAATTGCACTGTTCAGTGATTACAATGTGGCAAGTTTACAGAAATGTGAGATTGTAAAAATGTTTTTCAGGGGCTGAGATGATTTTCCCGAATCCTCTGACACAGCTGGCTCTGGCTTCAGCATGTGGTAATGTGAGAGATTCTGGTTAGAGGCCAGCGAATAATTTCTGCACAGCATGGACGGTAAAATTTGGCCCACACAGACTCCAAAATGAAGAACGCTGGGGGGTTCCCTTCCGACTAGCACTACTAATGTTACTGGCTTCGCTTGCGACTGGGGTGAAACGGAGCCCAAAATCCTCAGCTTTGTCGTGAAGACGTTCATGTGCTGTACAGGTTCATTCAGCGTGGAAACGCGAGAGGGGAGGGCAAAGAAATCAAAGAACGTGTCCGCCAGCGAGATTTACTACATGGCTGAAAAACAATGTTTTCGCTTGTCTTATAACCAGAAGCTGAGAGAGAGAGAGGGAAATGAGAGAGAAAGAAAAGCTTGAGCAGAAAGAAAGAGAGTTCAAAGACTAGCTGTTCTTGTTATCTGGCTGAAGTGAAGCAATAAAATTCCAACTTCATATTTCTCAAGATTTTCTTGCATTGCAACCGTAGTTGGACCTGTGAGTTTGGAGAGTCCAGCAGCATGTTTGGCTTTGTTACGCTTCCTTTAATCAAGTTTCGGTGTTAATTTGTGCTAGGTATAGAAATTAAGTAGAAATTGTCTTCTCTATGTCAGAATCAAAAACTGAAGGATTGAAAGGGATCGCCTTATTAGCCCTTGCTGGTAGATGTTGTCACTACACCAATTATCCACAATGCATCCAGTAATATATGTTGCATTTATTGCTCAGGTGAAGTTATTAACATACATAGTGAGCTTAAAGGAGAAGTCCACTTCCAGAACAAAAAATTTACAGATAACCCTCATCATCCAAGATGTTCATGTCTTTCTTTCTTCAGTCATGAAGAAATTATGTTTTTTGAGGAAAACATTTCAGCATTTTTCTCCATATAATGCATTGATATGGTGCCCTGATTTTGAATTTCCAAAATGCAGTTCAAATGCATCTTCAAACAATCCCAAATGCAGTTGTAAATGATCCCCGCCGAGGAAAAGGGGTCTTATCTAGCGAAATGATTGGTTATTTTAATTAAAAAAAAAAAACAATTTATATATTTTTTAATCTCAAACAATCACCTTGTCTTGCTCTCCCTGAACTGTTTTTTCTGGTTCATGACAGTTAGAGTATGTCGAAAAACTCCCATCTCATGTTGTCCCTTAACTTAAAAATCATCCTGTTTTGCTGTTTTAACTTTTTTTGTTAAGGGTGTTTGCTCTTCTTTGCATGTTCACTTTGCAAAGACTGGGTCGGTACTTCTACAGCGAAGTACACTGTAAAAAACAAAAAAAAAACAATTTGTTGAGTCAGCTTAAAATAATTTTTACCCTGCTGCCTTAAAATTTTAAGTTCAGTAAACTCAAATAAGTTTAGTCAACTTGAAATGTGACGTGACAAATGTGTCAACTTGTACTAAGTGACAACTTAGATATTTGTGTTTGTTAAACTTAAAAGCTGGGTAAGTAACCCAGCTGTCTTAAAATTTTAAGTTGAATCAACTCACATATCCAAGTTGTCATTTAGTACAACTTAACATTTCAAGTTGAATAAACTTTTTTTTTGAGTTGACTGAACTTAAAATTTTAAGGCGGCCAGGTAACAAATTATTTTAAGATGACTCAACAAATTATTTTTTACAGTGTAGGATGATTTTGAAATAATTTTTGTTGATGGAGACAACTGACACACAGAGTTCAGGCAGAGCAAGACAAGACGATTGTTTGAGATTAAAAAGTATATAAATTGTTTTTTTTTTTTTTTTTTTTTAATTAAAATAACCGATCATTTCGCTAGATAAGACCCTTCTTCCTAGGCTGAGATCACTTACAACCGCATTTGGGATCATTTGAAGCCGCATTTAAACTGCATTTTGGAAGTTCAAACTCTGAGCACCATACCAGTCCATTATATGGAGAAAAATCCTGAAATGTTTTCCTCAAAAAACACAATTTCTTTACAACTGAAGAAAGAAAGACATGAACATCTTGGATGACAAGGGGGTAAGTACATTATCTGTAAATTTTTGTTCTGGAAGTGGACTTCTCCTTTAAGAAATTAGGGCGATACGATGTGTTGATCAGCTGGAAGAGATCAAGCTATATTGTGTTTATGATTTTATCTGGTAGATATATCAGGGCAACTTCGTTACTAGAAACTGCAAACGAGAAATCAGTTTGGTTCTGTGTGTGGTAAGATAAAAGACAGCTGTATGATTTCTATCAGTAAGTATGTGTCGTGTTCTGGCCACATGACTATGCGCTCAAGCTAAGCGCTCAAAAACGCAATGGATTCAAATATTAGTCCGTTTATTCTAAGCAAGTGCAAGCAGCAATTAAAAATATTAACGTAATGCAGGCGTTTTTTCCTCTGGTGATTTGTATTTGTCGTCATGGTACGCTATTAGCGTGTCCCAAAATTGAAAGCGGCGGCACACATAAACACCATATCAGATTAGATAATGTCTCATGTAAACAGTCCACCGAATCTTTCAGTCGAAATGATTTTAAACGGAATGACAATAAAAGTGTACATGTAAACATTTTGCCAACTTCATCTCTTAAGCTAAAACAGTAGTTTATCAGTAAGTTATTAAAACGTTAATGCACACTACTTGCTGTTTTTCCCTGACACATTCATAATTATTATATCTGCTGGTGCACTGTGGCAAGCTTTTTTTGCGTGCGCTTGAGTGTTTATTAGGCTAAGTAGGCCATTAAAGGCTCATTATTATGGTTTATTAATAAACGTGGCGCATAGGCGACTAATGCTTAAAATGAATGACTACTAGTTGAACAGAAAAATCTTTAGTCGAGCACAGCCCTAGTAGGAACTGACACCAAGAGAAGATGAATTATAGTAGTATATGGGATTCAGATCAAAGAGAGAGTCATTGTCAGAACTCAGACAATTCAAATACCACATAGAGTCTGTCAGAGGTCTATATTTATCTAGAGAAGTTCACTCTTCCTCTCAGGAAACGCCTGTGAAATTCACCTGTTGTCTGTTACAAACTGGCTTCAGTTAGACACAGTCTGTGTGTGCTGTTGTTTATATTTTAGCGTAAGATGGTGTTAGTGGTGACAGTGTTAAACAAAATGTAATAGGTTCTCCTAATTGCTTTTTGGCACATTGGCCCTTAGTTATTCAAAGTTAATCATCCAGTTGGGCTGCACTGACTGTTGACTAAAGCTGATACAGGCTATAATGTACATCACAACCTGTCAACACATAGACAAACACACAACATTGCGGTCCACCTGCTGCACCCACGTCACAGAAATGCTTGTAATATTGGCGAGGAGATGGGTGTGTAATGAGAGTGGGGTGGATGTCAACCTCTAGTGTTTCTGAGTGGTAATAACCATCATTTTCTCAGAAGAAGAGTGAATCTGACCGTGACCTCTGACCCTTAGAGAGTGATTACACTCATGTGTGACTATTTATCACAGAATGTTGATGAATGGGTGAATAGTTTTTTCAGTTAGGGTGTGATTTCAAATGCAAATGTTTTTCATGATCTGGGAAAGAAATGTAATAGTGTTTACATGTATATTTAAATCAATATCTGCTTATGGATTCAAAATTCGCTTGTTAGGTCTGACGTCAAGTGTCACCTCTTCCGTGACTTCCGGGTCCAAACGCTCTATCAGATGACATGAGAAAACAACAAATGGTACTAATTATACACGCACAATGTGATATAATTATAATCCTACCCTTTAATTCCATACCGGAATGCCAGATAGCCAGACAATGAAATTATAAATAAAAATAAATAACAATAAAAAGTATTTGTGCTGGGGATGCTGTGAGCATGGAGACTGTAGTGTACACCGTACATTTGAAAATGTTTAGCTTAAATGTTTAATATGAATAAATAGTGCTCATAAACGGCTGCAGAGATCATATTCTCAAGTGAAATGAGTTGAGGTTTGGACCCGGAAACAGCATTTGTTGGTGCCTTTGTTGGACACATTACGTCATCACTTAACAAGCCCGTACGATAAACGTCTTAATTTAAAATTAATAAGTACTTGTGTTGTTATTAATATATTATTAGTATTTTTGGTTCCACTTTATATTAGGTGGCAAAAAATATGTACAGTGTACATATTGTGTTCATATTGTATTGCAAAACACTTTTGCTGCTAATGAGGTGGGATACGGGTAAGGTTAGGGAGAGGTTTGGTGGTATGGGTTAAGGTGTAGGCAGTGGGTCAATAGCTTAATTATAAATGTAATTACATAAATTAATTACAGATGTAATTACATGCAGGTATTTTTTTTTAATATAAATACAAGGTAAAAGCATGTATGTACACAATAAATTCATTGTATCAAATGATTAATTTAAAAATAAGTGCATGGTAGTTAAGGCCAGCGAATGTAAAGTGGGACTGGACTTTTTTTTTTTTTTTAATTAACTATATTTATTGTTAAAACAGTTTATTATATAATTAATTTATTGTTTTAATTTTTAAACAGCTTATATACTAATAGTCAAAAGTTTTTGAACAGTAGGATTTTTAATGTATTTTTTTTTTGTCTCACCAAGCCTGCGTTTATTTGATCCAAGATACAGCAAAAGCAGTAATATACTGAAATATTCTTACTATTAAAAATAACTGCTTTATTAAAACGTAATTTATTCATGTGATCAAAGCTAAATGTTCAGATGGTCCTTCAGAAATCATTGTAATATGCTGATATGCTGATTTGCTTATTATTATTAGAACTATTATTATTATTATTATTATTATCATCATCATTGTTATTATCAATATTTAAAACAATTGAGTTTTTTTGTAGCATTTATCTGAATTTATTTATTTATTTTGAAAGAATGAATGAAATTATAGCAAGGATGCTTTAAATTGATCACAAGTGATGATAAAGACATTTTATGTTACAAAAGATTTCTATTTCAGATAAATGCTGTTCTTCTGAACTTTCTATTCATTAAAAAACCTGAAAAAACTACTCAGCTGTTTTCAACATAATAATGTTTTTTGAGCAGCAAAACAGCACATTATAGTGATTTCTGAAGGATCATGTGACTGGAGTAATGATGCTAAAAGATCAGCTTTAAAATCACAAGAATAAATTACCTTTGAAAACATATTCAAATAAAAACAGTTATTTTAAATAGTAAAAATAATTCAGAATTTTACTGCTTTTGCTGTACTTTGGATCAAATAAATACAGACTTGGTGAGCAAAAGAGATTTCTTTAAAAACATTAAAAATCTTACTGTTCAAAAACTTTTGACTGGTAGTGCAGATCTCATGTTCCAGTTCTTTGGGAATTTTATTTTGTGTGTATGATGAAATACAATATATAACACATTTTTTGGTCCCACTTTATATTAGGTGGCCTTTTCTACTAGGGATTTAAAAAAAAAATAAGTACAATGTACTTACTGTCTTCATATTGTATTGCAAAACACTTTTGCTCCTACTGAGGTTAGGGACAGGTGTGGTAGTATGGGTAGGTTTAAGAAGTGGGTTAAGGTGTACGGGATGAGTCGACCATTTAATTTTAAATGTAATTACAGAAATTAATTACAGGTAAGTATGTAAAAACCTGTATGTCTACAATAAGTGCATTGCATCAAATGATTAATTAAATGTAAGTACACAGTAGTTAAGGCCACCTAATATAAAGTGGCGCCCTTTTTATTATTATTCTTTTTTTTTGTTTTAGCTTCTTTTATCATACTGTAGTTCTGTGCTTACTTTTTACTATACACTGAATTTGAGCCAAACAGCAACACTTAACCCTAGTACAAACGTTGTAACATACAGATTCTTGTGGCCTACTGTTTCAAAATAGTATTCCGTTTTACTCCACAATCTTGTAGGCAGTATTTTTAGAGTTGATGTGGCTTTAGCAGGCAGCGGAGACAGAAGCAGGAACCTCCGTCACACCGCATCAGAACTCTAACCCAGACAACGCTGTCAGCATCTTACTCCGTGTCTCCTCCGCTGGGCCGCCATGAATCATGGAAATTGATTACGCTGTCACATCCCAAATCCCGCTGCCCAGAGCTTGACCGCACTTGTGTGTGACTATCCACGGTCAAGCCTGCTTAGGAGCCGCGCAGCCAGCGACCGTGGCGAGGGGCCAGCCCTTGAGGACCAACCTCCAGGGTCAGCAGGCCCGAGAGCGTGGAGAATGGAAGAAGATTGTTCACGTCGACTGCAGGGAATGAAGACGTGCTGCTTCGCATACCAGAGCCAAGCGCTTCTCTTGTTTCCCCTCTCTCTCTATCTCCACTTGGCCTCTCCGTTTCCTTGTCGCTCGGTGACATCCATCTTAATCAGGTGCTGACGACATCATCTTTGAGAACGGATTCCGAGACTCCATGGAGACCAGACCATCTTTCTTTCTTTTTTTTCCCCGAAGCAACATTCTTGCGGTCAGTCGATGACCACATATTTCAGTTATTCTGAAAAGTCTCCAAAAGATAGAAAGAGAACATGAGGAAATGAGGTAATGTTTGTCTTTAATGATCACTGGTTATTCGTTTTTTTAAAACGAGAATACAGACCCACATTTAGCCGTTCAGTCTGCTAGCTTAGCACTCTTCCCTTGCTCCCTCGCTAATGGCTTCTGCAGATTGTTGTTCTTTTTTATTGTAAATATAAATCTCCTGTAACAAGCTGAAAACACCCGTAAATCTTGCGTCGGCTTCACATCGCAGGACATTTTAAGGGGCAGCACCCTTCGCTCAACCCAAACGGGCCGCTTTAAAGACGACCGTGTTTGTGGTGCTAGAACTTTGGTTTTTCCTTAAAGACACCAGCGCTAATCAATTGAACTTTATGTAAGATTCTACATTCTGCAAAGCATCTGCTTTTGATACTAAGATTGAGTTTCCACAGTGTTTCAATGTTAACCCAATAAAGAACCGCAAGAGCGTAAAGGGTCTTGTTAAAAGCACCTGGCCCTCTCTGTCTTCCGTGTTCGACTCTAGCGACAAACTGTGAAGGAACCGGATGCAGCCGACACGCACACACGAGGGGAAACGAGATCTGTGGCCTACGTTGAAAAATGCTTAACAGAAATGGACGAATAGCTCGAAGTCTAATTAGTCTCAAAAATGAGCGCAGCACATCTGTCTTGGCAAACATCACGCCATGAGGAAAATTTGTTTTGGTTTTTTTGTGTTTCAGAATTTTATCTAGAGCTGACAAAGCTTATCTTTAGGTTTTTTGTCAATGCGTGTGAGAAATGATAAATTCATTTTATGCACGTCAAGAACTTCTGGGAGTTCTGCCGTTGTTGGCTGTGGCGGAAACATTTTTGTCTTTTTTTTCTCTCCCCCCTTCGTAATTTCTCTTTCCTGAAATAAAAGTGGTATTCTCAGTTGTAGCAATGGGTCCTATAGATGTCAGGTCGTCGAGCGCAGACTCGTACTTTACTCTGGACCGTGGTGGTCACTCGCCATAAGACTGCCGTTAAAACGTCTATGGTGATTAAAGGGACACTTCGGTCCAGGCTTTTTTGTCGTTAAGTCGTCTTACTTGGGTTACCGCAGCACAAAGAAAGCAAGATAATGTCCACAAAGAAAACTCGCCATGTGTCTGTAATTTGACCCGTGAACTTTTCAGGTTATGATATCAAGTGTTGTCTCAAGAACGCTATGGGCATTTTCTGTAACTGTGTGAAAGTACATTCTTGTTTTTGTATTTATTTTTTTAGCATTTAAAGTTTTGGTTTTTCTTTAAAGGGATAGTGCACCTAAAAAATAAATGATCATTTAATTGTGACCTTGGACCACAAAACCATATTTAGTAGCACAGGTATATTTGTAGCAATAGCCAACAATACACAATGTGTCAAAACTATCGATTTTTCTTTCATGCCAAAAATCATTAGGATATTAAGGAAAGATCATGTTACATGAAGGTATGCTGTAAAATTTCTATCGTAAATGTATCAAAAAAAATGTTTGATTAGTAATATGCATTGCTAAGAACTTCATTTGGACAATTTCTCAATATTTTGATTTTTGCACCCTCAGACTCCAGATTTTCCTATAGTTGTATCTCAGCCAAATATTGTCCTATATCCTAACAAACCATACATCAATGGAAAGCTTATTTATTCAATTAAAAAAAAATGGCAGGGTTTTGTGGTCCAGAGTCACAGTTATATTTATATTGTTTATATTATTTATCTTCTTATATTATATATTTATAAAGTAGGTCTCATCTTTCATCTTTTTATCTTCAATCTTTACTTTATCTGTTTATGTAATATTATACTATAGTATACTAGTATACTCACTGCTTATAATGTTTTGTTTGTTTGTTTTTTCCCCACTGTAAAGCATTTGAAGCTGCATTTCTTGTATGAAAGGTGCTATATGTATCATCATATTATTTCATTTACTTACTCTGTTGTTTAAAACCTGTATGAATTTCTTCTTTTTTCCTTATTTTTTATTTAAACAGCAATTGACACCTAGGGCTCTGTTAAATCCATTTTATTTTTTCCCATATTCTGTTTTTTTTTTTTTTTTTTTAAGTTTATTCAAAGTTTTTAAAAATTACATTTTTAAGGCCATACGAAATTTTTATTTTAGTTTAATTTTTCCCCATTTTTTTTCTCTTTAAGTTTTCTGAATTCCGTGTTTTGTTTTGTTTTCCCAGACTCTGTTTTAATAGTTACATTAAAAAAATATGAAAAAAAGCACGTCTAATTAATTGAAATCATGAAACTTTAGAACTTACAAAATTTAACAATTTATTACTTAAAATTAAATTTTAAGGCCATATGAAATATGTTTCTTTTCTTTTTTCTTATTTTCAAATTCAATTTTATTTTTACCAAATTCTGTTTTCTATAAAGTTTCTGGGTTCCATTTTCATTTAATATTAATAATCAAAAGCATTTCCAAATAATTAAATTATAAAATTTATTTATTTATTTATTTATTTTCAGAAATACAGTTTTCTTCTAAATAAATTCTGGTAAATCATTTTTATTTATAAAAAAATGTTTTAATACTATTTTTCTTATTAGTGGTAGTACTATCATTACATTGAGTAATATATTTCTGTCATAATTTGTTCAAGTTAAACTAAACTTTTATTTTGATGGGTTGCTGTAAAGACCTTTACATTTCTGTTTGTATATGATATAATGATAGTTTTTCTCAAAAGAAATGGTAAAATGATCTCAGCACTTTCTAAAGGTTTATGTTTAAGTGTTCATGTACTCGTATATTGAGGTGGAAGAGGCTGAAAACACCACGAGTGCCACTCAAGCTTCATTATGGTGTATAGGTAAACGAATGTGGTAAACGAAACCACGCTTTTGCGCCATTCATTTACACAGAGACATTCAGAACATGCAGGGTTCATATTTAAATAGTATTTTTTTCAATTAAACATTCACAGACAGTAGTCCATATCATCTTTTGATTTATACATCCAAAATTTGGCAAATTCCGTGACGTTCCGTGTTATGCAGTAAATTCCATTTTTATGACTAGATTCCGTGATTCCATCCTCATTTTCCACATGGCCAAAATCATAGGTCCCTAGGTGACCCCATTGATTTTCTTTACTAGAGACGCTTGAAAAGTCTTGAGTTTTTTTGCAGAAGAAAGAAAGTCATACATGTTTTGACATGAGGGTGAGTAAATGATGACAAATTTTTCATTTTTGGCTGAACCGTTCCTTTAAGATCATACATGAAAGCATGATGCCTAAAAGAAGTTTTATTACAGGAAATGAACCTGCGTTGAATTAGCTTGACCCCAATGTGAGGACATTCATATTCGTCATAAAATCTCAGGCTTTCAAAATGTTATTCATACCTCAGCGTGCAAGTGTTTCTTTAGTACGATTTTACAGCATTATAAATTTTGGCCCATGTTCAAATTTATCAGCCGTCAAAATTTTCCTCGCACACGCCGTCCAATCGCCGCTTTTCATTTTTGTCATGAACGGAGAGGCTAATGTTATGTAAAAGAAAGGAAGAAAGAAAGAGTGAGTGAAGGGGGAAAAAACTCAACACTTGTATAAATTTGTCAGTCAAAGTTTGCGGGGCGGATCCAGCTGACAGTTTGGACCGGAGTGTGTTCTTGATAAAGGCAGCGGTGCTTGATGGGAACCATATGCCGGCCCTCTGAATCAATGAACCGTAAAGTTTAATGGAGAACCTCCAGGGTGACCCTGGCCATATCCAGGTGAAGTTCTGTGTATAATGATATATAGGGAGGGTCCGGGAGTGTGTCTCCTTTTCTAAGTGATCCATCTCTCCCACCGCCATTAGCGAAAGAAGCTTAAAGTGGCCTATTGGAAAAGAAAATAGGTGCTGTCCTCTGTTTGATGTGTGGAAGTGTCACTTAAAAATGTTGGTCTGTTATCTGTGAAGTCATTTTGTAATGTCGATTCAGAGGTCATGCCATGTTCAAGTGCTCTGATGTGCCGATGCTTTTTTTAAAGGAGGAGGTTTTGGTGTTTATCGCTGAAATGTATCTGGAGTTGTTCACGAAAGAGTGTTTTACTGTGTAAGAGAGGATTCGCCGTCTACTGGCTCGGTTAGCCTTTGAGATCTTCGTGCCATCGTGGAAGACTTCCTCACAAGTCCGAAACGTGAACTTGTGCGCTAAAGATGAAAGTTGCTTCACGAACACTCTGAGGAGCAATCAGAACAATTGAGAGCAATGATTCTGCTCGTAGACGGCCAACTTCGGCCTGTTTGGGATGCGATTGATCCGAAGCCAAATGTGAAGTGTGTGATTGTGTAGCTCTGGATGTACGGAGGAACAACTGGCAGTGATTAGCATGCGTTTGAGAGGATCTCCTCAGCAGGTCAGCGAGAGCGTTGGACTCGCAGTGCCCGGAGCTGGAGACATCCCTCTTTCAGCACCTGATCTGTTTCGCTGCATGGGCGCCTTGTTGGGAGTGCAGGAAATGGATGCTGTTTTCTAGCCCTCGAGAAACACTAAACAGAATCAGGACCGGGGAAGGACAAGTTCTTTGATCTCTTTGTCTTTCTTCACTGTGAGGGATGCTGGTGTTTGGTTATTATAAAGGGAAATTTGACACCTTTCATGGGGTCGTTGTTGTCCGCCCACGTGATGCAAGTGAACAAATGGTCTTGCGGTTTGAAGGACTGTGGGATACAGACATTCCAATGAATTTGGTTTTCAAGGGCAATGTTTTCCTATGCTATTTTTGTTGTTTTTGACTAGAAGAATCCATGAAGTGGTATCAGTGCTGATACTGACATTTTTAAATTGTCAGGGGATCAGTGTGGGATAGATGCAACTTTCATGATGTATGTTACTGAAAAAGCACCACAGAAGTATTTGTGCTCACTTTTGGTTGTGTTTTTCTTCCAATAATGAATTGTACCTCAATGTTTAAATTTGACAAAACATTTTTTTGACTAGACATTTCAGATGAATGACTGAAAATGTTGCTAATGCATTATCCTGTTGATTTTTTTTTTTTTATTTTATCCCTGTTAACATTTTTTTCCAAGTACTGTATGTTCTCTTGTGTTCTTCACAAAAACAAGTATATATATTTGAGGATTTAGAATGATTTAGAATTTTTTCCCATTAATATAAAATATTTGTTGTTATTTTATTTTATTTTATTTATTTTTCACATCATCTGCCTTCTAAAGAGGAACATAAATTAAGCCCTAATTTAAAAAGCTGTTAATTTTTGTATGCACTTTTTTTTCCCAAATATGTTCTCTTTTGAGAACAAGAATTTGATTATGATTTTGTTTTTTTTCCCTATTGGTATGAAAGTATTCTCGTTTGTTTTCAGTTATTTTATTTTATTTTATTTTATTTTATTTTATTTTGTTTTATTTTATTTCATTTTATTTCATTTTATTTCATTTTCTAAGCCCTAATTTAAAAAAAAACAGCTCTTTGTTGACTCCCCCTACCCAAATATGGTCTCCTGGTTTATTTTGTTTTATTTTATTTTATTTTATTATTTTATTTTATTAAATAAATCCTAAAGAGGAACATAAAAAGCTTTTCACTGACAAAAAAATGTTTTGATTGTATTTTTGTTTAATTAATATCAAAGTATAATTTTTATTTTATTTTATTTTTTTATTTTATTTTATTATATTTTATTTTATTTTATTTTATTTTGTGTTGTGTTGTGTTGTGTGTTGTTTTTGTTTGATTTATTTTGTTAATTACAAAAAAGCTCTTTACTGACTTTTTGCATGTATTTTTTTAAATATGTTATCTTGTGTTCCACAGATTTATTTTTTGATATTGAAAAAAAATTACTTTATCACTTTGAATTTTTTTTTTCATATTAATATCAAAATATTTTATTTTATTTTATTTCCCATTCTCTGCCTTCTAACATAAAAAGCTGTTCACTGACTTTTTGTATGCAGTTTTTTTCCCCAAACATGTTCTACAGATATGTTTTTTGATATTGCAGAAAATGATTTTGATTATATTTTTGTTTAATTAATATCAAAGTATTTTATTTGATTGTATTTTATTTTCATATTAATATCACTTATTTTATTTTATTTTAAAGTCGTAATTAAAAAAAACAAGCTCTTTACTGACTTTTTGCATGTATTTTTTTTAAAAATTCGTTCTCTTGTGTTCCACAGATTTATTTTTTGATATTGAAAAAAATTACTTTATGATTTTGAAATGTTTTTTCATATTAATATCAACATATTTTATTTTATTTTATTATTTTCCTGTCATCTGACTTTTTCTATGCACTTTTTTTTTCAAATATGTTCCACAGAAGGTGTTTTTTTTTGATAATGCAAAAAATGATTTTGATTTTTTTTTTTGTTTGTTTGTTTTTTTTGTTTTTTTTGTTTTGTTTTTGTTTTTGTTTAATTAAAATCAAAGTATTTTAGTTTAGTTTAGTTTATGCCCATTCTCTTCCTTCTAAACATAACCAGAAATCAAGCCCTAAATAAAAAGCTCTTCATTAACTTGTCATTAGCCGTCAAGATGGCATTAACGTTTGTTTTCCTTGTGCATTCTTCATCCTGAGGGCCAGCGTGGCTCCAATTCTGTCCTGCCTGAGAGCCACTAAATATCAGTCTTAAGTGCTCTACAAATCCTGTTTCAGCATCTCAAGGCCGCTGACAGCCACGCCAAATGTACATTTCTTCAGAGGAGGAGGGGAGGAAAAAGAGCTGTGGTTTTCAGGCTTTTGACCAAGAGCATCTGCTGCTGATCTGCTTTTATTTTCCTCATTAAATGTGCTGCTCGTGCACAGAAATGGCTGCCTCCGTGTATTAGCTATTCCTGCCCGAGAGGCAGTGCCCACAAATCAGTCCGTGAGAGGATTCCAAGCCAGAACTGGTTATCACCTCCATTAAACTTTCAGCAGCCATTTAAGAGCTTTTGGAAAAACGGTAGATCAAAAAAAATGACACATGCTGGTGATGACCGTCGTGCCCGCCGGCTTTGGTGTGACTCTTTTTCACACGCTCTGATTTGCCATGCAGACTAGCAAATTGTGGACGGAGCGCATCGCCATTGTGCGTGAAGAGCATTCTGGGAAAAAGCAGCAGACACTCAATAACGCTCTTCCTTCACGCACGGGGCCTTCCAAGCGCCCAGCTGAGCCGAAGTCTTTAAGATTCTGCCCGAGTCTCCCACATCTTAATACATCTGTCAGGTCTTGTCAAGCTGTCTATGACAAGGTGGATCTTCCAGGCAGTAAAGTGCAATAATGTTCTGTAATTTCCCACATCCTCCTCTAATCTTAGCTAATGAAATTGTCATCCGACACCGTGTTTGAAGAGGGCTCGGGAAAGCGGCGCTCTGTAATTGACTGGATGCAGCAGTCATCCCCAGACTCACATCTATCATCTAATCTAGTTATTGCACTCAAAGAAAAAAGACAGCGTTTCGCTGTTTCATTGCTTTTTTTCTATCAAAGCGTCTCAGTAAATAAATTAGCCGAGCCAATATTGCAGCATTTATCTGTTCTGTGTGACGGATTTATGTGCATTACAGAATAATGTTTTGACTGCCGATAAGAGCCATGCCGAATTCTGCTGAAAGCTACAGTGTTGTGCTTTCTGTGATGCGTAAACCAAACTTTTGAAATATCGTATACTGAGATAATAACATTTTCTAAATCTTAAATAAACGATGCCGGGCAGAAGCCTGCCTTGCGTCAAGCCGTAATGTGATTTATAAATGTTAAAGTAGTGTTTGTTTAAGAGTAAATTTTTCACTTCTCAAGTCATAAGGTAAAATAAAAAGTTAATGCATGCAATTAATTCAGTGGTCCCATTTTATATTAGGTGGCCTTAAAGGAGAACTCCACTTCCAGAACAACAATTTACAAATAATTTACTCGCCCCCTTGTCATCCAAGATGTTCATGTCTTTCTGTCTTCAGTCGTGAAGAAATTATGGTTTTTGAGGAAAGCATTTCAGGATTTTTCTTCATATAATCTACTTTTGAACTTCCAAAATGCAGTTTAAATGCAGCTTCAAAGGGCGCTAAATGATCCCAGCCGAGGAAGAAGGGTCTTGACAGATCGTTTCGCTAGACATTTTTTTCGAAAAATATAAATTTGTATACTTTTTAAGCACAAAAGCTCATGTAGCACAGGCTCTGGGATGTGCGTCCACGATGCTACGAATTAGTAATGGGTCATTCTTGAATGATTCTTTCATTTTGTACGAATCTTCAGTGTGACTCCAGAAAAACGAGTCATCTCGGGGAGTGATTTGTTTAGTCGCGCATGCGCAACGTCCTATTAGGTTCTGTACTGGAATTAGTTCACCTGTTTCGGGTTTTTCGAGTTGTTCGTTCATCTTATGGGGCTGTCACGTGATATACGAACGAATCGAACCCGAAAACTTGTCAGATAAGAGGTGAGGTGAGCTAATCATTACTAAAAACCCAGGTAAACAATGAATTAACCTTTTCTGTTTCTTATAGCATTAGATTCGTGTGATCAGTGTTTGTGTAAGCAGTAGATGTGTTAGGGAAGTAACACGTAACATTTTAATTATATTTTGCTAAAATGAACGAAATGACTCGAAAAGATTCGTTCATTTTGCTAAACGAGACTCAAAGGTCCGAGTCGGTAAAATGATCTGAACTTCTCATCACTACTACGAATCACGCGTAAGTTCATCGTCTGTGTACTGAGGATGGCAAAAAACTCAATCTTATTTTCTCCTACAACTTGAGAGGAGGACATCGTTGTACCTTTATGTTTGTAAACAGCATTTACAAACTTACTTGCACTTTCTTAGTCTTTGCGTGTTCGCTTTGTAAACACTGGGTCTATAGTTCCGCGTGACCTTTCGATGTGATTCACTAGTACGTAGCGTCGTGAACGCGCATCCCAGAGCCTGTGCTACACGAGCTTTTGAAAAATGTATTTTCCGTTTCACTAGATAAGATCCTTCTTCCTCGGCTGGGATCGTTTAGAGCCCTTTGAAGCTGCATTTAAACTGCATTTTGGAAGTTCAAAATCGGGGCACCAATGGAGACCATTATATGGAGAAAAATCCTGAAATATTTTCCTCAAAAATCATAATTTCTTCACGACTGAAGACAAAGACATGAACATCTTGGATGACAAGGGGATGAGTAAATTATTTGTGAATTGTTGTTCTGGAAGTGGACTTCTCCTTTAACTACTTACAACAAAAAAATAAGTACAGTGTACTTATTGTGTTCATAGTGTATTGCAGAACACTTTATATTGTTATATTTGTCCTATATCATTTTTAGAAACACTGGAGCTGCAGCAAAAGTGGCACCTGTTTATCAGTACATGATGGAGAAAGACCCTTTTGTGAGTAATTTATTTTTAAAGCAAAGTCAGCCTTTTTTTTCTATAAACCTTATACAATTGTATACAATAATATAAATTATATAATTATATAAAATTATATATCTATATTTCTAAACCTTATACAGTTATACAAGATTATTTAGTTTATTAATTTATTAATTAATACATTTATTAATTAATTTATTTAGTTCATTACATTTGGGAATGAAAAGCTGTAGAAACAATTTTTACTTGCTACTAAATTTCACACTTAGGAAAAAAAAGTAACACATTGAATTAAATGTGAAATTTCAAAGTAAAAACACTTAAATAGTATTTTTTGCAGTTTATATTTACGTTTATATTTTTTTTTTTACTCCAAGAAAAAGCCAAGTAACACATTGAATTAAATGTGAAATTTTGAAGTATAAAGGCTGAAATACTATTTTTTTTATTTACAACTTTTATTTATTTACTGATTTATTATTTATTTGCATTTTGTATTTATTTGCTAGAAAATTGACAATTACGTAAAAATTTATTTATAAACTTTGATTTTTTTTTTTTCATTTTATATACTAGTAAATTTCAGTTACATAAAAAAGTAAGTAACACATTGAATTAAATGTGAAATTTAAAGTACAAAGAATAAGAGTAAGTTTTGCATTTTATATTCATTTGCTAGTAAATTTCACAATTACGTAAAAAGGCAAGTAACATTGAATGAAATGTGAAATTTTGAAGTGAAAGAATAGTATTTTTTATTTGCAGTGTTATATTTACAACTTTTATTTATTTATTTATTTATTTTTTTTTTTTTGCATTTTATATTTATTGCTAGTAAATTTCACAATTACGTGGAAAAAAGACAAGTAACACATTGAATTAAATGTGAAATTTTGAAGGAGAAAGAACAAAATAATATTTTATTTTTTATTTACAATGTTTTATTAACTTATTTTTTTTTGCATTTTATATTTACTTGCTAGTAAATTCCTTTAAAATTGCAATTTGTATTTCATTAACTGTATTATTTTATTTTCTCTACATAAAATGTGTTTATTTTATGTAAAAGCAGTTCATGCAATTAATTTATGGAAATGCATTTAATTGCAATTAAATATTTCAATCAGTGGGCCGCCCTAGAAAAAAAAGCTAATTACAGACTCGCAATAGTCTTATCAATACGACTTGAGGCTTGTTTTGACTGACTGCGGGTTAAAAGGTCAGTTAATGTGAGGTTATTACTCAACCTTTTGGAGGAGTGGTCGCGAATCGCTCTTTATTGAGAAAGCATGTTCTCGGCGGACAGACAGCGATTTATGCCATAAAGAGAGAGAAAGCACAGGCGTGCAGCCGCTTTACACATGTGCTCTGCTCGTAGCTGTTGTCCAGGCATTTTTAACTGATTTTTGGGGATATCGTAAAGCAAAAGATAAATTTGTACTCCTGTCAGGAGGAGCTCTGCTCTGAGTGCCGCCTCGTGGGATCGAGCAGGAATGCTATATATCCCAGCAAGAGCGCCGTACGCCACAAGCCCCATGACATCATTAGGGTGCCACAGGAAATCACTCTTCCGTACACTCACCTGTTCCCCCGACGTCCCGCCGCACCGTTTAGAGTCAGAAAGATCTATGTGGAGTGAAGGAAATTGAGCGTGCGTCTTTTCAATGTACAACACGCTTTTAAATTTGTTAGTATTCATGCAGCTCACTTATCTTTGCGCTTAGGGTTTGAACAGGCTCCAGAAAGATCTTGGCATGCGCGTATAGCAGAACTGCCACGGCGTATTGCTCGCTTGCGATGGATTCTACGAACACATGGGTCTCATGCATATCTCCGCACGTCATGTTCGATTCACATACGTATTTATTATTTAACTCTTTTCTGCAAGCGGCGGCGATCGGCATCTGCGTGCGCCACACAAGTGCAAATCATGTGTTCACGCTGTAAATAGATCAATAAACTGTTTGCATTCCTCCGGGGGCGCAAATGTCAAATCGGGGCCCGGATTCTATTGTGCTTTGAGATTAGCCAAAGCGAGGCTCGCCGTGAAATTTCATGGCGTGAGAACAGGGCTGAAGGTGGTTCTGTGTGGCATGGGGTCCTTTGGTTTGTGATGTGGCCGCAGGCAATAAAACGGAGATTTCTACTGTACCTGCCAGCTGAGCTTCTTACGATATCCGAGGCGCACACGGAGCGTAACATTCCCGAGGAAGCCGTATCAAAGGCTTGGGCCCTCTGTAATGACATCAGAGCCCTTTGATGTAAACAGGCGTGACGGCTCTCTGGAGGCGAGTGCGCTTTCGCAGAGCGTGAGTAAATCGTGCACAATTACAGTGCCAACGGCTAGTCCTACGAGCGATCGCTCACACTGCCTGCTACTGCGGCCTTCCTCTTGAAATATATAACGGTTTATACGCGCCTGCATGCTCGCGGTCATACTAGATGCTGTAAGTCTGTCTGTAGAGATGGTTGTAAATGTTGTGTGGCATGCGGTATCAAATATTTATGGCTGAAAATGAGAGTGGGCTGTAAATGGTGCAGGCGTTAGGTGGATGGAAATATCTGATTAAAGTGTTTCTTAGTTTATTAAAATGCTCTGAAATGTGATGCCACAGGACTGTTTGAGATCTTTGTACTGAATTGTTTCCAGCTATGTTAGGAATTGTTTGTTTGCTTTTAAGACATGCATGGACAGTGCAATGTAATTAATCAGTGATAATCTGTCATTTTAAAAGACATTGGCAAGCTGTGTACAAGTTAAAAGCAATTGATTGCATCTGTTGCCTGCTTTTGATTACACAAAAGTCAAGCTTGTATTTTTTAAATTGTAGGTGGGGACGAGGTGGAGGATTAGACTAACTTTAGCAACGCTGTGCGGAGAGCCACTTCTGGGATGCTTCAACAAACCGCAGCGCGGCTGGTGTAAACCATAGACTGTAAAAAACATGGACGTAGTGTCCGTGATGTCACCCGTAGGTTTCTGAAGAGCATTTTTGAAGCTCTTAGTGGGCGGGAGTCGGCCGTTGCCATCTTGGAATCGCGTCACTCCTGGATAATCAAAAATGGGCAAATAGGCGGGACGTGGGTGGAGCTGGTTGCTAAAACCACGCCCACCTAGCGTGACGGTGGTGACAGCAGCGGCAATCGACCTGTCACTCAAGTGGCCACGCCCTAAATAGTGCAGAACTTTAAGGCTCAATGTAAATTAAACGGATAAGTTATAAAAAAAATTCACCCCCCTCACAGTTGACATGAAGGGCAAAATTAGCTATATAGACCAAAACCACTTTTTGAACCAGGCTGTAAACATATTTTTTCTGCTGTGAAGTTGGGCATTTTAACATGGGGAGTCTATGGGATTGACTCTCTTTTGCAGCCAGTCTCTAGCAGCCAGTTGATGAATTGCAGTTTTAGTCACTTTAGTGTTTGTACAAATTGTACTTGAATGGATTGTTATTGCTGCTTCCATAGACATCCGTGTGTATTTTACAAACTCTAAATGTATTGTTTTACTTGTACTTATGTGTATTTAAATGTCTGAAACGTAAAATAAACGTTATGCGGTTGAAAACACTGAATAATTTGATTATATAACAAGCACAGCGCGCGTCTCTCTCTGGCTCAGCGCCAGCTAACGCGCGAAAACGCAGTTTGAATTTGGCTGTTGCGTGACGTCACCGAACGTTCTAAATCCCCTGTGGAACCGTTCCGCTCAAAGGGTTAAATGCGTAAACTTGCACTACTAGGCTAATCAGTGATGATGTTCTTTGCTCGTTTTCTGTAGCTGCTTTTTGATTAACTAAGGAAATATAAGCATTACAATTAGTAACTTACTTATTCAGTTGTTGTCATGTTAAATACAAATTAATTCAACATTAAGCTGCTTTTAGCCTTATGCTAGAGCTGGTTTCTGCAATGAAACGAATTATGTAAATGATTAACTAAATTAGCATGATAATATCATGTATCAGCGATCTACTGTAGCATACTGCAGCGTATGCTACAGTAGTGTTATGTCCTATAGTCAGCCTGTATTGTAATAATGTAATAATACAAAGGTATTGTAATAATATATTTACTCCAAAACAAATCTAATAAAGTGCATCCATTCATAATAAAAAGTGCAAAAGGGGGGGTCAATAAAGGCCTCCTGTAACAAATCAATGCATTTTTTGTAAAAAAAAAAATATCCATATTTAAAATGTAAGAATCACTTTAATCTAGCTTGCGCTAACAATTGTACACTGTACTTGCTGCTTTGTCAAGGGGCGTGGCAGTACTGAAACACCGTCTAAGCTGTTCGCCAATCATAGCACACTGGAACAGCTAACTAATCACAACACATTTCGTTTTTCAGAAGATGGGCCTTCATCAAACCCGAAATTAATCGAGCCATTTGTGCCAGGCTGGGGAGAAAGGTATTGTAATAAGGTAAATTATGTGAAAAATAATGCGAACAAAATCAAGACTTTGTAAAAGAGCACAATAGGACCCCTTTTAATTACGACGAAATACCACAAGTGGAGTGATTAAAAACTGTAAAACGGTTGGAGTTCTGTTATCACTAGAATATCACACTCCTCTCAGCCAATCAGATTTGAGAACCAGAAAGAATTGTTGCATAAATGTGTATATATGCAGTTGATTTGTATTGAAAATGACTTTTTCCTTTGTGTGTGTGTGTTTTGTTTGTCTGAGCTTTGTGCTTTGTCACTTTAAATCGTGACTTTTCACTTCATCTTTCGCTGTTGCTCTCTCACATTTGTGCCAAACAAACCTCTGTCTGAACTGGGATTTAGCTTTTAGACAGCTCATCTCGTATTTCATAATATTTGTCTTTATTTTTGTACTGTCCGTTGTCTTTATGTCCAGTTGTTTCTTTGGAAGACACTGCGTCCCGCGCACCTGTAACCTGCGGAGATCATAAATTCATCAAAATCTAAATCTTTGTAATCATCTTCCTCTACAGAGATGGATAACACCTGAAGATGTTTCCAGAGGACACAGAGTTTTCAGCATGAAACCGAACCCTGGGAGCACTTCGACCTGAGCTTCAGAGAGCATGAGACCGATGTGCTTTTGAAGACGATGACAGATACAGCGCCTTGATTTCACTTGATTAACTGGAGCAAGGAACTCTGTGATGCATCATAGAAAGACCATCCTTCTCTCCTGAACTCTCTCAGGCTTTGAGGTCATTTCGTTAATCACACTAAGACCTTCTGAGTCACAGGTTGAAACGCCACAGCGAATGCATTTCTTCATTTTTGGGTTCAGTGCATGAAAAAGTAGCTTTCTTTAAAGATCCATGAACATCGTTTATTTTCAGTGATATCAAAGGAATTCAGTGCTCCTAATGAATGCAATCTGTTGTCTTCTTGATGCTTTTTTCCTTGTCAGAGCAAGGAGGAAAATGTTGCTGTCCTGGCTTTCATTTTTCGGTATGACTCTTATTTTAACCTGCACATTTTGTAAAATTGAAAGGTGAACATTCATATTTTAGAGATGTTGGTTTCCTATTTTAGCTGTTTTAGCTTTAAGCATGTGTATTTTCCATTTTGAGTTCTTCAGGCCAGGCCTGTTTTATAGCCTGTTCCTCGCATGCAAAACTTTTTATTAATTCTGAAGGCAAACATCTTGAAATATGTCTTTTTGGAATATAAATTCTTATTAAATATTCCCAGATCAATGGAAATAAGCGTCTCTGCTGGGGAACGTTTTGGGGGAGAGGAACTGAAATGGAACACCACCTTTTTTTCGGTATGTGTTTCTTGACAAATGGAGTTGTGTATTAGTCTGTTCTATCAAAGCTGATTGAAAACTGCATTTCTGCAGTTTGTTCACATTAATTGTAGCCATATGTTAATGTTCTGCTTTCTTTGCTTCTTTTGAAGGAAGTATTGATCCGGGTTATGAAAAGGCCTCTGTATCCACAGAAGAATTGTGTGTGATTACTGCCATTGGCAAACAGACTTTTTGATCTGACCAAAACCATGAGCTGTTGTGGAAACATCTTTTCCTCTTCAGATTCGCTCATTACTTCCCCAAGCGTTTCACATTGTGATTCAACAGGTGAACCAGTTTGATTCTTTAGACAAGGGTTTTTTTGGTCACCTAAATCCCTTTAACCTTAAAAAGATTTTAAAGGAGAAGTCCACTTCCAGAACAACAATTTACAAATAATTTACTCACCCCCTTGTCATCCAAGATGTTCATGTCTTTCTTTCTTCAGTCGTAAAGAAATTGTTTTTTTGAGGAAAACATTTCAGCATTTTTCTCCATATAATGGACTGATATGGTGCCCGATTTTGAACTTCCAAAATGCAGTTTAAATGCGGCTTCAAACGATCCCAAATGTGGTTGTAAACGATCCCAGCCGAGAAAGAAGGGTCTTATCTAGCCAAACGATCAGTTATTTTAATAAAAAAAGATAACATTTGTATACTTCTCAATACCAAACGCTCGTCTTGTCTTACTCTGCCTGGACTGTTTTTGTTCCGGTTCATGACAGTTAGGGTATGTCGAAAAACTCCCATCTCATGTTCTCCCTCAACTTCAAAATCTTCCTATATCGCCGTTTTACCTTTTTTTTGTGAAGGGTGTTTGATCTTCTTTGCATGTTCACTTTGCAAAGACTGGGTTGGAACTTCAGCAGTGATGTAGGATGATTTTGAAATGATTTTAAAATGAAGTTGAGGGAGAAAATACGATCTGAGTTTTTCAACATACCCATGTCTTGAGTTCAGGGAGAGAAAGGCAAGACAAGCATTTGAGATTAAAAAGTATTTAAACTATTTTTTTTTTTATTTATTTATTTTTTTTTTAAGGAAAATAACCAATCATTTCACTAGATAAGGCCCTTCTTCCTCGGCTGGGATCGTTTACAACTGCATTTGGGATCGTTTGAAGCCACATTTAAACTGCATTTTGGAAGTTCAAAACCGGGGCACCATATCAGTCCATTACATGGAGAAAAATGCTGAAATGTTTTCCTCAAAAAAACAATTTCTTTACGACTGAAGAAAGAAAGACATGAACATCTTGGATGACAAGGGGGTGAGTACATTATATGTGAATCTTGGTTTTGGAAGTGGACTTCTCCTTTAAGTTAATATTTAAAAACTTTAAAACCACATTTATATGTTTACTATACTCTGATGTTGGTCACATTTATTTCTTTTATTTATGTAGTTAATTTAATGCATGTTACTGAACATCAGTATAATAATAATAATAATAATAATAATAATAATAGTAACAAAATAAAAATTGTTATAACAAAATAAAATAAACATGTTAAATTACAGCAACATTGCCGGTAGCATACAAGTAAACTAATAAAATATTTAATAAATATGATTTATTATTATTATTATTATTATTATTATTATTATTATTATTATTATTATTATTGTTATTATTGTTATTATTATTAATTCCTATTGAAATTTCTTATTCTTATTCCTGTTCTTATTCTCAATTCACAAACCCCTTACAGTTTTTAACATTTCTTTATTACATTTGTATGATTCAATTCATTATTATCTTAATTGAATAATTTTTAAATAAATTTAATAAGAATTCATTATTATTATTATTATTATTATTATTATTATTATCAATTCACAAACCACTTGTAGTTTAACATTTTTTAAATTTGTATGATTTAATCAATTATTAACCTACTTAATTTAACAATAATTTAATAATACTATTTTGTTGTTGTTGTTGTTGTTGTTATTCCTTATAAAAATTTCTTATTCTTATTCTTCTTATCAATTCACAAACCCCTTAAAGTTTTTTTTTTAACATTTCTTTTTACATTTGCATTATTTAATTAATTATTAGCTTAATTAATTTAATAATACTTATTAATTATTATTATCATTATTATTATTATTATTATAACCCTTTGCAGAGTTTTAACATTTCTTTTTAAATTTGTATGATTTCATTAATTAGCTTTAATTATTTGAATAATATTCAGTTATCATAAATAAAATAACTAAAAACAGTCACACAAATGGGAGGTATGATAGTTATTGAAATGTCAAATCATTATATTTGGCTTCTTCAAAGTAGCTAGTTTTTGCTCACTCTGGACGTTCTTTCAAACACGTTCAGTTAAATGTGCCCAAACACTCATCTGATGATCCAGTAATGCAACATCAGGAACTGTTGTGATCTCCAGAGAACCATGAATACAGTGTGAACTACCATAATGATTGTAGATCATTCTAGAACATCTTGCCTTGTTGCTGTCGAACTCAGAAGAAGCTGTGCTTTTGGCCGATAAGCGTACTGGCAGAGGTATTCCGATACAGAGGCGATGTATTCGGGCTGCACATCCTGTATGGGTCCAAGTGAGTGGGAGTTGAAATCCCTGCTGATGGATAGCTGGTATGGGGCCAGCGTTCCGGATGGGAATGGCTGCCCAGTGCTGGGATGCTCTCCCAAATCCCCCCTGTGAAACGGTCGCAGCTGCCACGTCAGTCACCTGAGCATTCCCGCTTTTTCATCGAACAAACTGCAATCAGGCCCTCAGCGGCTGACCTGACAAATTGATTTGGAATCCCTTCTGACGATCCGTCCCTGCTTCGCATTCCCTCTGCGGTCAGTGTCGAGCCGAGCGGGCGGAGATAAAAAAAAAAAAATAAAAAAAATAACGGCCTTCGCTATCGTAGCTGCTCGTCGGGTAAAATGATCAAAGGATGAGTTGGGAAATGAATGATTGGACCTAGAGGGAGCACAAAAAAAAATGCTCGTCTGAGATTTTTTTTTTTTAAATGCATGCTCTTCTCAAAATGCTGGTGACATGGGAACTAATCATAGATGGTGGGAAAAATAAGATATGTCGTTTAAAATAATAGTGTAATGTTGCACTAAATTAGGCATGTCACGATCCTGTCACGACGACTTTTTTGTTTTTTTTTGTTTTTTTTACCCTGAAAGTTTTAGCTTAATGCAGGCTTTGTATAGCAATACTGAACAAACTATTTTAAATATTAAAATATTAAAATAGTTTTTAAATTATTTCTTTTGGGTTCACTCAAATTCCATTCTGTTTTTTATTTTTGTTTTTAAATCGCGTTATTAAGGTGCGTTATTAAATATTTTTTTAAATAATATTTATTACAACAGTAACAAAAACAACAGCTGTAATATTAATAATAATGATAATAATAATAATAAATATTGATGATAAATATGAAATATAAATGAACCTGATTATATTTTTATAATCATATTTACTTTTGCATATTATTGTAACATTTAGTACAACATCAATAACAATAATAATAATATAAATGAGCCTAATTATTATATTAATATAATCATATTTACTTTAGCATATAATCATATTTTCTTTGGCATGTTATTTTGTTATTTATTACAACAATAATAACAATACAATACAATAATAACAATAACACATTTTTTTTTAGAAAGCAGTTTATTTCAGACATTTTCAGAATTCAGACATTTTATTTTTAAAATGATTAATATACAAAAAACATAAATTAACTGTAATATTATATCAATAATATTTACTATTGCGTATATTTGTAATATTTATTGCAACATCACTACACTGATTTATTTGCAAAGGTAGAATACATGAATAATTTGTTTATTATTATTATTTTAACAACAGTAACAACAACAACAACATAATAATAATAATAATAATATAAATTAACCTGATTATTACATTCATATAATCATATTTGCTTTTGCGTGTTATTCTAACATTTATTACAACGTCATCATCATCATCATCATCATCAATAATAATAATAATAATGATATAAAATATAAATGAGGTTGATTATTATACAAATATAATCATATTTGCTTTTGCATATAATCATATTTACTTTTGCATGTTGTTCTAACATGACAACAACAACACTACTTACAATAAGTGCATTTTTAATATATTTTTTATTTTTTTTATTTAATTATTATATGCAAAAAATATAAATGAACTAAGCTTATATTAATAATACTTACTATTGCATGTGTTTGTAATATTTATTACAACATCAATACACTGATTTATTTACAAAGTTAGAATGCATGAATAATAATAATATAACTAAACCTGATTATTATATTAATATAATCATATTGGCTTTTGCATATAATCATTTTTACTTTTGCCTATTGTTCTAACATGACAACAACAACACTACTTACAATAATAATAACAGTGCATTTTTAATATATTTTTTATTTTTTTATTTAATTATTATATAAAAAACATATAAATGAACTAAGCTTATATCAATTATACTTACTATTGCGTGTGTTTGTAATATTTATTACAACATCAATACACTGATTTATTTACAAAGTTAGAATACATGAATATTAATAATATAACTAAACCTGATTAATATATTAATATAATCATATTGGCTTTTGAATATAATCATATTTACTTTTGTGTATTATTCTTTTAATATTATTTAATATTCTTTTTATTACATCAATAATAATATTAATCCATTTTTATTTAAATTAATTATATACAAAAATATATATAAATGAACTTTAATTATATATTTACTATTGCGTATATTTGTAATATTTATTACAACATCAGTACACTGATTTATTTATTTATGAAATTACTTTTGTGCCAATAAAAATTAACATAACTTTTCAAGAAACTTATGACAATATCAATTAAAAATGAATCAGATGTCTTCAAAAAATGAAAAAGTCAAAGATTTTGTCTGCTATTTATTTATTGTTTCAAAGACATTTTATTCAGATGCAGTTTATATTTACATTAATTTCTTGAAAACTTGCGTTCATTTCATTGGCACAAAAGTAATTCCCTCCATACATAAAGTACTTATTAAATAATTATTTTTTAAAATTTTATTTATTTATTGCCCACATTATTTAGATTGCGATATGTGACAGAATTAAATTCGGATAAATAATCCTAAAAAAACTAATCTGAATGTCCTTTGATTGTTTAGGTTTGTGCATTGAGTAAAAACCGCTCTGAATTTTTTTTTTCTTCCAGATTTCCCTCTAAATTGCTCGCCTTTTGCCATTTAAAGCCATTCTCCAGAGGAATGACAGGAAGGCATGAAAGCAAAGATGGACAGAAGGAGAGGGTGTGAAACAGCTCCGTAAGGTAGTTCAGTGAGAATACAGCGTTCCTCTGCACTCATTTGGGAGACATTGTGCTGTCAGAGAGATCCAGCAGCTCTGAGCAACTGCAGCTGATGAGCACGTATCAAATTCAGCTTCTGTGTCTTCCCTTCTTTCTTTCCGACTCCTTCTCTTCTCTCTTGAGGAATCGTTTCGATGTCTTCCCTGACTTGCTAAATGATGATGGCTAAATCTCCACACAGCTGCCATGTCAGATCCACTGCAGAACCCGGTAACGACGGAAAAAAAGAGTAAGCAAAACTCTGTCAATCATACAAATACACTGCTGCTTTCCCACGAGACACCAGTTCAGGAGTGACTGAAGAGAAATTTGAAGTGTTGAAACTCATTTTAATACTTCTCTTTCATGCCAATAAATACCTAAGATACATACTTTAGCGTTTACTTACACACACTTGCACTGAAGCTTAATTTGGTTTATTGGCTTGGTAGGTGGCTCATCTCCAAGCATAACATGTTTCTGCTCAGGTTGGAGAGCTGGGAAATCAGAGATGCAGTTCCAGCATAAAAAAGTGAGAGCTGGTCTGGCCTCCACACCCTGCCGTACCACAAAGCGCCTGTGTCCTTTACGCATTACAGTGGAAAGAAGGTGGGGGATATTTAATTTCTTCTGACCCTTAACTTGCCTTTTTGGTAGCGAGCTCTGTGCTTGAAAGTTGAGCCTGTAATGAAATGACAAGCTTCTGTACATGTCTACACTGTTGCCAACCTGTGCTCATATTAATGAGTATGCTTTCTGAAAGTACATATAATATGAGTACAGTCCCAAAGGATCTGTATGAAGTTTGAGAATTTTTTTCCACCTCATTTTATCATCTGCCAAGTAAAAACTGTAAGCAGTTTGAATGTTTAGAAAGTAATGGCACAACTCCACACGAGGTTATTGGCTGATATTATGTAGTTATTTGCTGTATCAGTGTTTGATATTAAAAATAATGTCTAACGGTGTTGTTCCTGCTCTCATCAGGTAAAATGATCAAGGAATATTAACATGGGAATTAATCAGTTGGTGGGGAGAAAAAAAAAAGTAATAGCATAATTGCATTAAATTAGTCCTGTCATGATCAAGAAATTTCAGATGACAAGTATTTGTTTATAAGTTTATTTGCTTTCAACTTGAAATCATACAATAAAATAGAAAATACTGAATGAGTAGAATAATATTTAATATTGTATATTCTAAAATGTATTATAACAACAACAACAATAATAATAATAATTTTATTATTATTTATTTTTCCTGTACTTGCCATTATTTGGATATAAATCGATATGATATGATATGATATGATATGATATGATATGATATGATATGATATAACATAACATAACATAATATAATGAACTGGAATATGACATTAATAGAAATTGAATAATGTTTGCTATTGCATATTCTAATTAATAAATATATATATATATATATATATATATATCAATAATAATAATGAACTGGAATATGATATTAATAGAAATTTAATAATGTTTACTATTGCATATTCTAAAATATATTACAACACCAATAATAATAATTACAATAATAATAATACATCAAAGTATAAATGAACTGGAATATGAAATTAAAATAAATGTAATAATATTTACTATTGCGTATTCTAAAATATATTACAACAACAATAAGAATAATAAATAATCAGTAATAATACTTTTTATTATTATAAATTATTTTTCCTGTAATTGCCATTATGTGTATAATATAATATAATATAATATAATATAATATAATATAATACAATGAAATGAAATTAACTGGAATATGATATTAATACAAAACTGAATTGACTATTGCATATTCTAAAATATATAACAACACATAATAATAATAATAATAATAATGAACTAGAATATGACATTAATATAAATGTAGTCATGTTTACTATTGCATATTCTAAAATATATTGCAACACCAATAATAATAATAATAATAATAATGAACTAGAATATACCATTAATATACATGTAGTAATGTTTACTATTGCATATTCTAAAATATATTACAACACCAATTATAATAATTGTAATACCTTTTTATTATTTAATTTTCCTGTAGTTGCTACTGGTCATTATGTGGATGTTCAGTTTAAAGATGAAAGTTATATTAATGTATTATATATGGACTGATATTTAATTGTGTATGGTCATTTTTACCTATTTGTTTGTTATTTATAAACTAGTTAATGTTTAAAAAATACTTTCAATGTAGCAACACATTATAATGTTGAATCTAATTTATTATCTAATCTATTATCTTTTTTTTTTTTTTGCATAATATTGTAACATTTTGATGCTCTCACTGCTTGCTTATCTGTCTTTTCCACTTCCCCTCACATGATCCCGTTGAGAATGAACTGCAAATGTGCTCTCATCTCCTCTCACTCAGCGCCAGTGGCCTCATGCATACGGTGGTCTGTCATAAGCTGTTTGAATGTTAAGAGTTATAAGCGCTTTGTCCTTGTGTCTTTTCTTGGCACCTTATTAACGCCGTAGCATCTCTCAAAAGTACATTCAGTCACGACTGCCACGTGTGGTCCTGCTGGCCCGCAGCCATGCGCTTTACCAAAACCTATGTATAACCCGACCAGGTCCATTTCCATCTCGGTGTTAAAAACCCGAGCCCTGCTGTGGGTGGAGGTCACAGCAGATGGACATAGCGAGCTCTCTCAACTTTCTGCTCCTTATCCACACCAACATCAGCTGCTCCTGTAAAGCAGGGTGGAGTCGTCTTGTTCTGTATTTTATCCGTCTCCTCTGGTGATATGGCGGCTTATGTGGCCCCTGCAGTTTATGAGGTGCGTTGTTAGATTGCTGCCATAGTGGATAATGTTTTAGATATAAAGGTGTTAATAGAGAGGTGTGTTCGTTAACCCATTAATGCCCAGATTATTCCAGTTACTTTTAATTATTTATACGTTTTTTTTATCTGAACATATGTTAGTTTGTTGCAAGTGATTGGTAACTTTAGTAGGGCTGTCACGATTCCTCGATTCAATTCTAGTAGCCTACACGATAAAAAAAAATCTTGATTGCAATTTACCGGAAGTGGCACATTCCACGGACGAGAATCCATGAAACTCATTAGCAGACTGTTTTCCAAGGCTGCACTATATAATAAACCTATTTAAAGTCATAATAAAGCATAATGCTATTGTGAATTCATAAACGCTGCGATTCATTTAAATAAACATATGCAATGCAGGTTTAATATATGCACATTAATTATTTACATGCGTGTAGCCCTGGTGAAAAAAACAGCATATGCTGGTAGGTATGTTTTGATGCTGGGATGCTGGTTAGGTATGTTTTGATGCATATATAAACCTATGCAAACCCAGGACAACACATCAGTATCTTTCTCAATATGCTAACTGTTCATTGCGATTTCAAAATAAAAGCTCAAACCCTCAGTCTGAGTTTACACGTTTTGATGTCCACATATTCAATAAATTACAGTGTCTACAGCATTTCTGTCATAAAGAAATGGCCAAATATTAAGGATTAAAGTCAAAATTTAAAGTAAATGCTGTTTAGTCAATATTAAACAAGGATTAAATTGCGCAGTAAAGTATAAAAACTATCGTCAGGCTGTTAGCGCCATCTGCAGGCCGTTGTTATATTGCGTAATGTACGTTAGTTCTGTTGTTTATAAAGTTATGTATTTTAACAGGTTTGTTCAATAAAACCTTATGATTTCTTGCTTTTGATACTTTAAATTTTTTATTTAATTTTTGAACTAATTATTGCCTCATTCCTAAGAAAATATATATATATATATGTATATGTATATGTATATGTATATATATGTATTTTAGGTTATTTGAAAGGCTATTGCTCACTTGGGTCTATTTTTATTACAACAAACAAAAGTAATTATAATTATCAGATTACTAAATTAATGGTCCGAATAATCAGCTAATTATTCGATTACCAAAATATTCATTAGTGACAGCTATAAACTTTAGTAGCCGATGCATCTTTATATGCCTCATAAATACAAGAGAAGGTGGACACCTGAACATTATAGGTGTGCTGTTTGTTGAACATATTATTTCTAAGCCACTGTTATTAATACGGAGTTGGTTTCCCCTCACAACCTCAACTCTTCTGGAAACACTGTCCATTTTAACACATTGGATGTGCATTTAAGTTATTTATTAGGTCAATATCTTTCCATAGTAGTTTATGTCTTCTTAATAAATTCTTTATCCGTCTCAAGTGAGCATTTTAGAAATTTTAATTTGCATCTTGGTGTTTCCCTACAGCATTTTTTAATGCAATATCCCTGAACTCACATAAAAATATGTGAATGGAAACTCAACTGTTGTATGCCACATCATTAATATTTGTCTTAGAATTAAAGGGCTAGCCGAACCCATTAATCAGAAAGAGGGTGTCCACATACTAGACAATAAAGTTGTCAAGTTGTAGTTGTACACTACCAGTAGTGCGTATATGCTGGTTGTTTTTAAAGGGTACCTGTTATGCAAAATCCACTTTTACACGGAGTTTGGACATAAATATGTGTTGGCAGTGTGTGAACACAACCACCCTACAATGATAAAAATCCACCCACTCCTTTTTTTTTAACCCCCATTAAATCAAATCAGTCTCATTAGGCATGTGGTTTGATTCTAAAAGCAGTGTGATGTCACATTGTTTAGGTCGCTGACTGACAGTCCTGCATTGCTAATTTGTTTGCACCCTCAGCGAGTTGTACGCTGTTCGCTCAAGCAGCTGTAACATCAACAATGGCCCTGTCCCAAAAGGAACACTTCATGTGCACTTTTGGTCTTGCAGATTTACAATGGCTGCCGCATGTGCGTGTCCATTAAGTCCATGAGACCATAGGATGTCCAGTTCTTCATTTTTAGAAATCAGAAGGGTGCTTGCAAGCGCCCCTTTAAGGGTGCATAGCGGCCGCAGATCCGCACTTCTGCCGAGCCCGCACTGGAGTGAGCTCCACAGCAGACTCCTACACTTCTAGCCGCATTACGTCAAGAAAGTGTGGAAGATCGCAAGGGTTTAGGGTGCAATTTAGGACAGGGCCAGTGTCTTGTAAGCAATCCCGGTGTTCTGTGTTTGGATGTACTGTAAGACTGAAAATAAGAGTCTTCATTTTCTCTCAGCATCTGAGACACTGAGGACTACTTTTATTTTTGAAGGTAATGTGCCTTAATCTACCTAAATACGTTTACGTCTGCCAAATAATTTCACTCCAGACTGCTTTGTGACATTTTAAAGGAGAACTCCACTTCCAGAACAGCAATTTACAAATAATTTACTAACCCCCTTGTCATCCAAGATGTTCATGTCTTTCTGTCTTCAGTGGTTTTTGAGGAAAGCATTTCAGGATTTTTCTCCATATAATGGACTTCATTGGTGCCCCGATTTTGAACTTCCAAAATGTAGTTTAAATGCACCTTCAAAGCACTCTAAACAATCCCTGCCGAGGAAGAAGGGTCTTATCTAGTGAAATGATTGGTCTTTTTTTTTTTTTTGGAAAATAAAAAATAGGACACTTTTTTTTAAGCACAAAAGCTCATGTAGCATAGTCTCTGGGATGCGTATTTTTGTGTGTTTGTTGACGAAGGTTTTTTTTTTTATTTGATCAGCGCTGCGCTGGTGGGATTAGTTCACGCCACGCTATACATTCGGTGGCGCTAGTAAACACGTCCGCCTTGTGCTGTTGAGTCGGTCATGCGTCTCGGTCAATTGAGCCCAGGTTGCCAGGATTTCGCAACAAACCCCCCCCCCAACAATTGCTATCTAAAACTAGCCCAAAAGCAGCCCAATCGCGTTTTGAAGTGGTCACCCCTTAAACATTGCATTCCGGGGGGTAAAATACAAGGGTTTTTTGCGAGGTTCCCCAGGTCAAATTAGCAATCAGGGACTAAATTTTACGTTATTAACGTAGCTTCAACCCATGGCAACAGTGTTAAAGTAGCCCAATTCCGCAGGAAAACCGCAGACTTGACAACACTGATTGAGCCACACTGATGACAGGATGCTGTTTCTTTCCATGTTCATTGTGTTTGGCTTCCCATATGTACGGCTGAACACTGGTTCTCTCACTGTGTCATGTTGCTTTATACCAGATGTTTATTGCTGTAGGTATGCAAAGCAGAAATGTATATGCTACACCCTCTTCTGAAAACAGTGCAGCTCATTTGCATTTAAAGTGATGCACACCCAAAACATCTCTTTTTTTTTTTTTTTTTAAAACGCCCCAAAAATGACATTCTCCAGATGTTATAATAAATGACCTGTGGGGTATTTTGAGCTGAAACTTCACAGACACATTCTGGGGACACCCAACACCAATATTACATCTTGTAAAAAGTGGCATAATAGGTGCCCTTTAAAACGCATAGTCATACAAAAAATGTTTACAGTCAGTATAGTTAAGAGGTGTTAAAAGATGCTGTGTTCACATCACCTTGTTGTATTTCTCATTTCAAGTTGCTTAAAGGCACAGTAGTTATATAAATATGTTTTCACCACTAGAGAGCGCATATTCAGAACAAAGAATCAAAGGTGTAGTTTGATGATGTCTTGATTGAGTGTGGAATCATGGGAGTTGTAGTCTTCATCCACATAGCCGATGCAATCCGTTGAGACTCTGGTAGAAATTATGAAATGAGGAGGCAAAGTTCTCATAGTTGACATTTTCTTGGTTAAGTAAACATCAATATTGTAATCAATATTCTGTTTATTAAAGCCAAATATTAATCTTGTCAAGTTAGTGTTTTTAAGCATATTACATTTATTCCAAAATAACTCAAGGCATTGGCAATTTAACAGTATGTTTTATTTGTGAACTTATGTTCAGCTATTCTTTTTAATAGTTCACTTTTAACTGTTTGTGAATTTTTCGGATCCTCAGTCATCAAAGCTCTGTAAATATTGGTTACAGAGATTTACTTTACGTTTCACCCAGCTGATTACTCACTAAAACCCCCACAGATCATGTTTTTGATTAACACCACTTTGTTATGTCAAAATAAAACTTAAAGTGGCATTACACTTTAAGTTTTATTTTGACATAACAAAGTGGATATATTTAAGCGTGTGTTCACACTTGTCAAATTTGGATCGATTAAAATGCGGTTCATTTTTAAGTGTGAACGGTGCCATCCGAACCCTGGTGTGCACCAAACAAGTGGACCAAGACTATTAAAAAAAACTGATCTCAGTCCGCTGGGTATCGGTATCGCTGGGATCACTTCAGAATGATTTTTTTTTAAAGCTGATGAATGATAAAACACTGACAGCTAATCAGGCTTCATTCAAATGTAAAGGGCTTGCACATTTGAAATAGCAGGCGACACTGTAGAGAAGCAAACAGACATGGCACAGCAAACAGAGTAACATAAAACAAAATTACCTCAGGAATTTATCACTAGTTTGGACAACATTGTCTTGCCTCTTTTGAAGTTGCAGCAGAAAAGAGTACGTATTGTTTTTATTCCACTACATTGACTGTGTTAGAGATCAGATAGTTTACACTAGATTCAATGTTTAGATGAGCTCGAAACACACATGCGGAGGACACCTACTGGTTGAAGTCGTTTAAATGTAACAAAAACAGACAGTTATCGTTCACTGGTGTGGACACAAATATAGTTATCAAAATACGTAGTTATTAATATCGTTCTTGGTGTGAACAGGCCTTTAAAGGACATCTCCACTTCCAGAACAACAATTCACAAATAATTTACTCACCCCCTTGTCATCCAAGATGTTCATGTCTTTCTGTCTTGAGTCGTAAAGAAATTATGGTTTTTGAGGAAAACATTCCAGGATTTTTCTGCATATAATGGACTTCATTGGTGCCCCAAAACTTCCAAAATGTAGTTTAAATGCAGCTTCAAAGGGCTCTAAATGATCCCAGCCAAGGAAGAAGGGTTTTATCTAGCGAAATGATCGGTCATTGTTTTCGAAAAAATAAAAATGTGTATACTTAAGCACAAAAGCTTGTGTAGCACAGGCTCTGGGATGCGTGTCCACGGGTCGTTCTTGAACAATTCATTCATTTTGAACGAATCTTCAAACTGACTCGGGAAGAACGAGTCGTCTCGGGGAGTGATTCGTTCAGTCGCACATGTGCAACATCCTATTACGTTCTGTACTGGAATTAGTTCACCTGTTTCGAGTCTTCAGGTTTTTCGAGTCGGTGGGGCAGTCACGTGACGCTGATTTTGCTGAAATGAACGAAATGACTTGAAAAAAGATTCATTCATTTTGCTGAACGAGACCCAAAGGTCCGAGTCGGTAAAATGATCCGAACTTCCCATCACTACTACGAATCACGTCTAAGTTCATCGTCTGTGTACTCCGGCTCAAAAAGGTAGAGTATGTCGAAAAACTCCATGTTATTTTCTCCTACAACTTCACAATCGTCAGACGTCGTTGTACCTTTTTGTTTGTAAACAGCGTTTGACTTACTTGCACTTTCTTAGTCTTCCACATGACCTTTCGATGTGATTCAGTAGTACGTGAATGCGCATCCCAGAGCCTGTGCTACACAAGCTTTTTGTGCTTAAAAAGTATACTTTTTTTTTGCCCCCCGATCATTTTTTTTGCCCCCCGATCATTTCGCTAAATAAGACCCTTCTTCCTTGGCTGAGATTGTTTAGAGCCCTTTGAAGCTGCATTTAAACTACATTTTAAAGAAGTTCAAAATCGGGGCACCAGTGAAGTCCATTATATGCAGAAAAATCCTGAAATGCTTTTCTCAAAAAACATAATTTCTTAACGACTGAAGACAGAAAGACATGAACATCTTGGATGACAAGGAGGTGAGTAAATTATTTGTGAATTGTTGTTCTGGAAGTGGGGGTCTCCTTTAAAGCGCCTTTTATGAGCTCTTCATGAGTTTACATGTGATTTAAAATTATATGTACATGCAACAGTGAATGTGCATACATTGATCTGTCTGCGCAGGGCGGCTTTAAGTCAAACACACCTATTGTTAGGGGTGTTCGGTAAAATATATGCCATTCAACCCTACGAATCAGGTTGTGAATGTATCGCTATGCCTTTGGGTTCGGTATCTTTAGGTTCGCTGTCAAAAATGAGTGTGAAGGCCAAGTAGATCAGAACCAATTGTTTTGTTTTCTTTCTTTTTTGGTCCAGACCAAACGAACTAAGAGAACCAGACTACAAGTGTGAACGCACATTACGTGTGTGAGTTGTTTTCTTACTTTTTTTTAAAGTAGTCTTTCAATTACGCAATTGATATATTATAATCAGTCTGATATAATAATATCAGACTGATTCACAAACGAGGAACATGCACGAACACAAGAGGCGGGCTTTATCGCATGA